>CM053596.1:69704269-69723029 GCA_028646575.1 Pseudocheirus occidentalis
AAAGTAAGAAATCCCATCTTCATAAAGCCTCAGCAGAGACAAGAGACAGAAAATAGTTTTTGTCAAGAGATTTTATACAGCAATGAAAACAAAGCTTGCTCTTTTCCAGTATCCCTCTAGAGAAGGGATGCTGAAATTTTGTGCCTTCTGGGAAACACTTTAAGTCAGACATTATATCGGGTTCAGTTTCTAAATGGGTTTTAGAATTTGACTTCTGGTTGATTTCATCTACCCACCATGTTTTTCTCTTTCAAAACATCCTTCAAAACAAACGAACAAACAACTCACCACTATAATGCCTCAGGGCAGTCTTGGACTGCCTTTCTGGTAACACATAAGCATTTTTTACAATTTCTGTCATTATTATTGTTGTTTTCAAATACAAGAGAGTGAGTATAATGTAGTACAAAGGACATAACCCATAAGTAAAAAGACAAGGATTCTATTTTGAGCCCTAAAAATCACAATAAGATCCTGGGCAAGTTACTACCTCTAAATTTGCAAAATGGTAGAGGAAGCCCAAATATATTCTAAGATCCCATCTGTGTCTAAAGGGTTATATTTCCGTTTTAGTTTGTTGTTATTATTGTTGTTTCTGTGTGTGTTTGATAACTGTCCAAGCATGCTTCACAAAGCATGGTTAAGGAGAGATGGAAATATTACTCTTAACCTTCATGAAAATTGATCATATCTGGGGAAACGTACATTCTATGATAATAGTTCATGTTCTTCTGTTACTGGGATGTACATATTAGCCTGATTATACTTGACTTGCATTGCTAGTCATCTGTATTAAAAGCAGAACCTTGTACACTTACAGGGTTCCAAAGCCAATGATTATAAGACAATCCTTAGTCTTTTCTAATGGTTCAAGAGCTATCCAGATGACTGTAGTGGTCAGACAATATTGGACTGAAGGTTTAGGGCTCCTTATACTTGAATAGTAGCTTAATCACGGAGTGCTCCTGGACCTTGAATGTGTTTTTAATTGTGCTATCTGCAAAGTGGTGAAGCTAGCAGAGATGATGTTGAAAGTCAGTTTCGTGTGCATGAGGGAATACTTATATGTTATCATATAATCATTCTCACCTAGCTTAGAAATTGCCTTGAGAATCATGTTCTAATAGGGTTGTTGTGTTTGTTTTTATTCTATAAGATGAAAATGTTAATTTCCTGCAGGGACAAAATTATAGAACAGGCACTATTTAGAGTAAGAAGACCTGGATTCAAATACTCTTTGCCCACCCATTTATAATGTATCTCATTTCCTTGTTTCTTCTGTTTTATAATCTATATTTGAAGTCCACACGGCCTTTATACTCTGTGGAGGTGATAGCAGAAGAAAGGAGATGTGTAGAATAATAATTTCTGATATTTTAGAGTACTTTACGGTGTCACTATGACACATTGTATCTGAAAAACAACGGGTGGGAGATGGTCTTCCATTGGACATTTCCCAATATTGCATAGTGTGCATCTCCTCTCCTATATAGCTTGATTAACATCTTACAATATACATATGCAGAGTGTTTAGAAAGAAATTGGCCAATTTAGGAGCTAACTGTGGTCCTGAAGTATGTGTTATAGGACTGTAACTATCCAAGGAATAAAAAAAGTTTCCTCTTTTGATTAAAAAAAAAAGATTTGAACTGAACTCCTACCATTTATGAAGTATCACAACCCCATGGACTAGAATCAAAACTCAGTTCACTAACTATAAATCCAGTCTCCAAATATTGGGATGGGAGCTACGGTGACTTCACATACCTATCGTTTTTCTTTTTTTTCCTTTTTTTTAGCATAGGTGGCAAGCAATGATTCCAATATTCATCTAAAATTTTTACCATTCTGTTACCGCCAGTTTCCAAGTTTGGCAAACAAAGTGCTTCATTTTGTTTCTCCTTGTGAGTATATTCCTAACACTGAATTAGAATATTGGCATCTGTGTTTAATATTGACTTATATTGTGATTTGATCAATATGTTTGACTTTTTGTAAGTCAAAATTTCTCTCAATGGCAAGGGGCTCTAAACAACAAATTCTTAGGGCCATAAAGTTTAAATGACTTATCCTACTCTACAATATTAATGCATAAAACCATTCTTCCAATATTTAAAGGGGGGAGGATTAGTTTGTCCCTTGACTTAACTCTCTTTATATCATTCATTCAAACAAAGGCACCTGTGAGTGAGGTAATTTTCTATTTAATAGGGATTGAATTCATTAAAAGTGCAGTTGGGCATCTGGCCAGCAGATGGCATGCAAAGATTGACAATATGTGGATATGCTTTATTCCCTGAACAGATTGCTCAACTATCAGGTGGGTTCTTCAAGATGGCTGCATTACTTTGCACTTCTTATGTTGTAAGATTTCTTTTAAACTCTCTTATGGACATCCACTTTAGGCTAGATGATGACATGAATAATTGATAAAATGTCAAAACTATTATCTGTATCAGACACATAGTTTCCAACTCTTGGGGAAATCTCCCTTTTTCTAGTCCCTTTCCAGAATGCACAAAGATTAGGTCATTTAATGTACTATGACTGCTTCATTTTTTTTGTTTGCTTGGGATTTTGGGGGAGGCAATCGGGCTTAAGTGACTTTCCCAGGTTCACACAGATAGTAAGTGTCTGAGTCCAGATTTGAAGGCAGGTCCTCTTGAATCTAGAGCCAGGGACGTAGCTATTGTGCCACATAGATGTCCCTGAACACCTCATTTTATCTTTTTTCTTTTACATAGATACACGTTTTTCATCTCTGTGACCAAGATTTTTAAAAATATATATTTTTAGAAACATACATATATATGTATATGTTTGCGTATTTATACATATGTATAGCATATGTCTGTATAAAATTATAAAATGGAACAAAAACACACTTAACAGTTATATGCTTGTATGTGAATAAAATATCCATTTTTTGAAAATAGGATAATTACTAATGTAATCCCTGCCTCAAAGACATTCTTCATATTATCTGGTATATATTCTCATATGTATATTTCCTCTAATTATTTGTTGTGCTACTGATTTGAATAAATGCATTTGTTTTCTATTCTCTATATGTATTCATTGCAGAATTGTTATTTTATGGGAAAAGGGTCAAGCCTTGAATATAGACCTGGGAGTCCTGCTTTCCTCCTAAAATAACAATGTAATCAAAAGTTAAATTGACAAATTGACAAATGTTGGAATCATTGTTTACCATCCACATTAGGAAAAAAAAAGACAAGATGTGAAGTCACCATAGGTATCAATATTTGGAAAGTGGATTTATGTTAGCTCGTTTTAAAGTCTGGTTCTGCCCATTAATTCTTGAATAAATTACTTAATCATTCTCTAATTCAGTTTGCCCAGATGTAAAACAAAGCATGTGAACAAGGTGATTTCAAATCATATCCCCTAGAATCTAGACTAACTATTTAAGGGAGTAGATTGCTATAATTCCAGCTTGGTACCTCTTCCTCTGGGTGGAAAATCATTATCTCTTATGTAAAGGAAGAAATCTAGGTATTGAATTTTACTGGTTCAGTACTATGGCTTAGGGAAATGCTGAAAAAGGTAGAATTATGTACTCTAAGAAACAAAAGTTGTTCTTCCACTACTTGAAGGAGAATGGTTAAGACCAAAACAATGCCATATGCCCTGGAGAAAGTAGAGCCTTATCCAGAGTACCCTAGAGAAGGATGAAAAGTAGGTATTCATTTTTTTTGTTGCTTTGAGACCTCAAGTTTTCTTTTTTCTCTGATATGGGTGTTCTAAACTCTGCCCCCCTCACTATTTTGTTATGTTGGAATGCATGGAGCAACTTGAGCTATTCCAAGTTGTCTTCCCATTAAATCTTACCTGAAGAATCAAAGAGACAGATAAATCCAATCTTGATGTTTCTAGGGGAATTTCTTTGTCAGAGTCAGAGACAAAAAGCACACCAGCAATTCCAGATAGAATTTTCCTCCAGTCAAGTAACCCAGTCAGAATTATATTTATTTACTATTTCCACAAACTGTATAACAGAATCCCTCATTTATGGAATCAGAGCAAAGATCTTTTGGGGTATCACTGTCATCTTCAGTTTTTCCACAAAATCCAAACTGGGGAAGTTTCAATTAGTGTGCTGATTCAAATCAAGTTTTTGACTGTCAAAACAATGACTAGTGGGCGGCTAGGTGGCGCAGTGAGTAGAGCACCGGCCCTGGAGTCAGGAGTACCTGAGTTTAAATCCGGCCTCAGACACTTAACACAAAAACTAGCCGTGTGACCTTGGGCAAGTCACTTAACCCCAAGTGCCCTCCAAAAAAAAAAAAAAACAATGACTAGCTCCATTATGAACAATACTTTGGATTTCCTGAAATCACTTTATCTTGATGAGGAAGATTCATTTTAGATCATGTACTCAAGTGATAGAAGAAGAATCTTGGTCTGCAGCTGGAAGTCTTCCACACAACACATAGAAATCCACACTCATTTTATTAATATATGTCCAATTAATTCAAAAGCTTACCACTGGAATATTATTAAGCAATGCCTAAATATCTCCCTGTAAAAGCCTTGAAGTCACTGAAACGTCTATAGTATGGGAAAGGGAGTTAAAGTTCAGTCCCATAGATACTGTGTATAGTTCAGGTAAGATTAGTGATAGGGATTGGACCTGTGAGTTCATTGATATAGAAAAGGTCCTTCTACCAATGCAGATATATACTTTTTTTTCTGCAACTTATAATGGCTCAGTGGCACATTGGATAGAGCACCTATCTTGGAGTTGGAAGACCTGAGTTAAAATCATTCCTTAGGCACTAAATTTAACTATATGACTCAGAGCAACTGACTTAATCTCTCTCAGTCTTGGTTTTCTCATCTGTAAAATGGAGATTATAGTACCTACTTCATTGGATTATTGAGATAATTTTTGAAGAGGGCTCTATAAATGCAAGCTATTTGACAGTTGATGCAAGTGCTGAAAGGTATCTTGCCTTAAATCACATGGTCAGAATATGACAAAGGGAGTTTCAACCCAGATCTTCTGATTTTGAAGTGGATTTTCTAGTCACTGTACCAATGTATCTAATCCTTCACATAATCATAATCTTTTCATTATAATATTTCCAATAAAATTAATGATGCAATTAGTATATTAGCCATGTGTTCCTCCCCAAAGCAAACTATCCCCCAAATTACAAACATCACCCCAGAAGCAACACTGTGGAGCAGTGGTTCTCAACCTGTGGGTCATGTTCAATTTGTAACAATGAAAATACATCCTGAATATCAGATTACAAAAATAACATTATGATTCATAACAGTAGCAAAATTACAGTTATAAAGTAGCAACAAAAATAATTTTATGGTTGGGGGTCACCACAACACGAGGAATTGTATTAAAGGGTTGTGGCATTAGGAAGGTTGAGAACCACTGCTGTGGAGTTATATGGAAAACAAGGAATCGTGATCTCTAGACAATAATGGCATTACATTTGTAGCTGACCTACAAGCAAATGAAAGCCTCAATGTAACATTCAGGAATGTGTCGGTGGTAAAGAGTGTATGTCTTCAAGAAAATGAAGTTTGAGGTTTATTATCTCCCAGAGGATTTCAGGGGACCATATGCAAATCATTTTTCCTCCTTTTTCTACCTCCTGACTTAAACTTGGGCTTATTGCCATTGTTCCCTGCAACTGCTATTAAAGTTCTTTTCTGTTCTTGATCCAGATAAAAAACAATTAATTATATTTTAGCCAGGCTGATGAGTTTCAAATGGGCAGGAAAGACCTTCTGTGTTTCCTCTCTGGAATAATATCAGCCCTTAGTGTAGTATAGGGGCTTATAGAAATTATTGATAAATAATCTTGTCCCTCATACAACTCACATAGTGTATATCCTGGATTTTCTGTAAACTAATTTTTATTCCCCTCATCATAAACATCAATGACACTTTCAAGTGAAATAACCCTCTGAGCTTTTGCCAGACAGTTATACTTTGATAAAGAGGTAGTATGGTGGAGTTGAAAGAGTTAGATTTGAGTCAGAAAACACATGAATGCTGACTCTGACACATTGTCAAACAGAAATAGATAAAAGGTAGGAAAGAAGGAAATAAAGGTACATAGGGTACTCTTTTAGAAAATAATTTGTAAATCTCAAAATACTACATAATTTGTAAATCTTAAAATACTACATAAAAGTGAGTTGCTCCTATTGATCACTGTATTAGCACATAGCTGGAGCACAAGCTTTCTCTCCCATTACTACAAAGGAGTTGTCTACTGGTCTCAGAGTTCCTCACCTCTCAGTTAGCAGACTTAGTACTACCATTCTGTCAATCCACAGAGTTGGCAGATTTTTTAAATGGGAGCTTTACTAGATTCTAGTTCTTATCAGGGTTTGTGGCAGCTACCAAAAGAGATTTAAGAAATTATTTCCACTCTTTCCACAACTATCTTGCCTGTCTCATCAATGTCCTCTTTCTTTGTTTGTCCTTCAGTAGTTATCTGTTTTCCTCTGATATTATTTCCCCAGGAACTCCAGGTGAAAGGAGATATTACTCACATTGACTACTTTCCCTATTCAACTGGCCTTGGGATCATGGATTTAGAGTTGGAATGGGCCTTAGGGATCACTGAGTCTGACCTCCCCATTTTATAATGTAGAAACTATGCTCTTATGTCAAGTACATTCTTGAACCTCCCCTCCTACTTTTCAGATTCCTTTCTTGTTTTTTCTTCTCTCAGATTATAGACTCCTTGAGGTCAGGGATTTTCTTTTTTTTTGTTTGTATCCTCCATACTTAGCATGGTTCTTGGCACATACTTGATATTTAATGAATATTTATCAATTGACAGAAATATCAAGGCAACATTTGAACCGAGTTTTTGCTTCATCCAGGTCCAGTGCACTAATAGTTATACCATGTTCCTACCATGATGTATACATCCAGAAATTCCATGGGTGGAAAAATTCCATGGGTGGTAAAATCTAAGATTTTATATGCCAGCAAGAAGGTCAATTTGCCTAGAATTTAATAAACATGGAGAAACAATAATGTGATCTCTTAGGGCAGCCTAAAGTAAGACTGGGAAAGGCTTGAAATCTCTCATCCTTTGTCTTACAGACATTAGACAAATACTGAAGAGTTCTGAACAGGTGAGTGACATGGTAAAATTCTTGTTTGAAGAATATAATTTTTTTCAGCTGTGTATAGAATGAATTTCAATGAAAGATTTGAGGCATAGATACCATTTAGGAAAATATTTAAATTGTTGAATAACTGAATTAATGAAATTAATCTTGCTGTGAAGAGATAAAGCCATAAATTAAGGTGGTGGTCTTGTAAGAGGAGAGTAATGGACAGCAGCAGAAGGTTTTGTGGAAGTAGACTTGACAAGACTTGACAAGTGATTGTAAGTAAGGAGGCAGAGGGGAATTAAGAACCAAGGATGATTTGGAGATTGTAAAATATCCTGAATATTTAGCAGAATCTAAGTTTTCTGAGGACAGTGACTATCTTGATTTTTTCTGACTATCCCTTCAACAGTTGTGGATCATTTGAATAACTGGAGAAATAATAGTGCATTAGAAAAAATAGATAACTAAAAGTGAGGGTATGGCCTGGAAGGCAAATTCTGTTTTGGATATGTTGCATTTGAAATGACCATAGAATAGCCAGTTGGAAATATTCAATGCTTACTTGGCAGTGGAGGACTGGTGCTCAGGAGAGAGACTAGATCTATAAATACAGTATATGACTTTATTAGATAGATAGACACATACTTATTGAATAATTGGGAGTTGATAATGCCTTGAGAAGAAAAAGTATAAACAGAAAAGGTTTTGTTGCTGCTGCTGGCGGTGGTGGTCCTCTGTGCTTGAAGAAGATCCAAATAACATCATGATGTTTGGATCAATGTACACTGTGTCTGACTGTGTCTGATCAGACCAATACCAACTTGGTAGGTTCTACTAAAAGATGGGCACAAATAGTCTGAACATTCAGGATGTAGATGTCTCTAATTTTACACCTCTTGAGTTTCTTTTAAATTGCTTTTATTCTGCTTTGCTTATAGAGCACAATGTTTTCTTTGATGTAGTCACACCATGTTGGACAGTCCTGTGCCAGTACTTCTCATGTCTCACAATTAAAATCAAAGTTCTTCAATACTAGGTATTGTGGTTTTGTCTGAGGTTAAATGGATGATGTGAGGAAGTTAGGATATTGAGACTGGGGGGCTATAACTAGCTAGGGGCAGTGCCTAGCTAGAGATAGGGGCTATGATTATATCACTATCCAACCCCAGAGAAGGAACTGAAGAAGCCTGAAAACAGGCTAAAACACATTTTTTTAAGCTTTTAAAATTTTTCTTAGTTTTTATTCTGGTCTGTTTTCTTTAATACCATGACTAATATAGAAACAAGTTTTGCAGGACTATACATGTATAACCTTGGAATTTGGGACTCAATCGCATGTAAAAACATTTTTATGTACAGTTGGGGAAAATAAAATTTTGAAAAAAAAATCTCTCTCAGACTTTTAAGCCTTTTGTCTTATGTTACTTAGTTCCTCTCTACATTCCCTCTACTCACACTAATTTTCCTGAAAGAGAGAGAATGTTTATTTATTCTCCCATTGCCTTTTTCTTGTAAGATCTTTCTGGAGTTGAGTTCCTACAAATAGTAGGACTCTTCTAGATTTAGGGTACATAGAACTTCTGCTTCCTGCTTCTCTTTCTTCCTTCATTCCATTTATCCTTTACAGGTCATCTCTACGTACAGTTCTAGGCCTTTCTATTTGTTTGTTGATTAGAAACCAACACTACTTTACATGATCACTTTATTAATTTGTACATCTAGAGCAGTGGTTCTCAACCCTCCTAATGCCACGACCCTTTAATACAGTTCCTCATGTTGTGGTGACCCCTCAACCATAAAATTATTTTTGTTGCTACTTTATAGCTGTAATTTTGCTACTGTTATGAATTGCAATGTAAATATCTGATGTGCAGGATGTATTTAAATTGAACATAACCCATAGATTGAGAACCCTAGATTCTAGAGTATCCTTTCCCTACAATACAAAACAGTGACCCAAGAAACATACAAGGAAGAGATGATGCAGAAAGTAATTCTCCATTGAGTTTCAGCTTGGAAAATGCACTTATGTTTCCTCCCTCCTATACCTCAACTTCTCCCTAGAGGTCTCCTCACTAAGGAAAAAAAAAGCAGGTTCTTCCTCCTGCCTCAAAATAAAGTACCCTACATTGGGAGCAAGTTTTACCTCTTTTCTGCTCTGGGGAGATGTGAGGACAAGACATTCTTTCTCATGCAAAGCCTGGTAAGTGTCAGGCCCACTTGTAAGAGGACAACAGGACCAGCACACAACCCTGTAGACAGGCAGCAGAGTAAGGCAACAGAGATAATTGTCCTACATTCTGGGACTTATTACTAAAAAGCTGGGGAAGGTTTTTGAAAAAAAATCTAAACAAATGAATGGGTTATAGTTTAATTACCAGTAAGTCAGTCATAGCCAGTTGGTCAAGAAACATTTATTAAATACTTACTAAATGCCTCATATTTGCTATTTTTCCCCCAAAAGATTTACTTCAGGATTAATAACTCATCTTCAATCCTCATCTCATTTTCCCCGATCTCTCTGTCCTGACTGGGTCAAAAGCACAGTAAAAATGTCAAAACACTTTTTCCAACAGTCCCATGAGATAAGTGGTTTAAATGTGATCATATGTATTTTCTAGTTAAAATAAATCACAGTCAATCATTTAAGCAGGTATTAGACCATTGCTATGTATAAGATATTGCAAGTAACCTTCCCAAAGTCACCCAATTGTTAAGTGGTGGAATTGAGACTGAAAGCCAGGATTCATCTGCTTCTAAAGGCAGCAGTTTCTCTTCCACCACAATGCCCATAAGGAATGACATGAGAAATCTCATCTATCTATCTGATCTAGGGAGAGAGACAGTACTGACTTCAGGATGAGAATACTCCTGATTTATCAAGTTGTCTTTCTTTCTGGTCAATAAAAAGGCTATCTCTAGTCATTACTAAGACTAATCCTTCCAATTTCCTGGTGAATCTAAGTTATTTGCTTTTTTCACTTGAGATATCTCCCTTGCCACTTGTTCTTTCTTTTCCCATCTTAAAAAATGCCCAAGTCTCCCAAAAATCTTATACAACAAAACGAAGAAAAAATAGTCCCTTTACTCTTCTGGCTAAGTCAGATACTGTCCCACATCCATCTCCTCAACTTCACTTTTAAACTTCTTTTTAAAAGTTTTCAATAGTGAATGCCTCCACTTTTTCATAGCCCACTCCTCAGCACATTCAATCAAATAATAGTGCTTTGTGAAATTTTAAGTGTTAATTATTTCTGTTATTACTGTTGTTTTAATCTGTTTTATGTTACTACTACCTTATTGGAATGCTCTCTTTTGTCACCAATGACTCCTTCATCAGTAAATCTTTTTGAAGTCTGTTTTCTCCTTGAACCAAAATGGATGCCCATCAAATGAGGAACGGCTAGACACATTGTGGTATGTAAATGTAAAGGACACTTATTGTTCTGTCCAAAATGAATAATGGAAGGAGTATAAAAAAAGACTGGAAAGTAGTCTTTGTAGTTGAGATAGGAAAAAAAATGTATAGACTTGTAGGAACTGATGTAATCTAAACCACAAAAATCATATGCACACTGACAAATATACATGCTAATACCAGTTACCATAAAACAATTAAAAATGAATCTTGCATAATTACAAAGGACACACATGGTACCAGAAAAGAAATCTGAGAAGAAGTTCTCCATCTCTTTGCCACTTCTTGGCAGAGGTGGGGGTTTACTGGTATGGCACATTACATATTTTCAGGCTTTTTGATATATTGATCAGTTTTGCTGATTTTTCCTCTTTCCCTTTTTGTTTTCTTTAAAAATGTTATTTTATGTAGGATGTTTCTCTGGGAGGAGTATGAAAATAGGATATTTATATGATGTTTAAACAGAAAATAACAATGGAATTTATTTTTTCAAAGGATTTATAGCTTTAAAAAAGAATTACAGTTCTAGTGCTTGAAAAGACATCAGAGGAAACCTTATAAAACCCATTCATTTTGCCATCAAGGAAGCTGAAGCCAAGAGCTATTAATAGATTTGCCCAGAGATTATAGAGGAAGTATGATTCAGAAGTAAGAATTGAACCCAGGTACATTCACTATAGAAACAGTGGACAATGGTCTTTCCACAGCTCCAAACTTCCTGATGCTGGAGAGGACGGGACTTTTTAACAATGCAAACTATCAAAATATAGAATGAACTATCTTTGGAAGTGATTTCTCCTGCTCCCTACTACAAGTCAAGTGCAAATTTGACAATGAATGACCAACTGGATATGTTATAGAGGAGATTACTGCTCTGATATGGGTTGGTCTTGATGCCTAGTTAAGCTCCTTTTTGATACTAAAATTTTGATTTGATAACAGTTTCAGACAGGTCAGTCAGTCAATAAATCAGTGGATCTCAACCTGTGGGTTGCGACCTCTTTAGGGGTCACCCAAGACAATTGGAAAACACATATTTCCTACGGTCTTGGGAACCGAGACAGGGCTCCTCTATCTGTCTCCAGGCGGGTCCAGCCATATGCAGATACCCCCACATATGAGTAATTAAAGGGTTGCAGCATTAGGAAGGTTGAGAACCACTGCAAATAAATGTTTATCAAGTGTCAACCACAGTCCAATCACTGTGCTAAACTCTGGAGATACAAAGACAAGAATAGAAGAAAATGAAACAGGCCTTGCTCCTGAGGAGCTTGCAGGCTAATGGCAGGTATGAATAAGAGAAAGTCCATGCATTATTATTATGTTATGGTTTTTCTTAATATTTATATTGCTGTCACTGTGTATTTGGTTTTGTGGCTTGCCTTACTTCACTCTAGATCAGTTCTGTACAGCCATTCTGTTTTGTACTCCTTATATTTGTCACTCCTTGCCAGTACTCTTTCCAAGATACTGGGGATCATCTTTTTTAGTTACTGTAAACCAAGGTTGAAGATAAAAAAACAACAACTTTATATTAACAACCAATAAGATTTAGAATATGTTTGTCAAACAAGAACTTACATTCAAAAGGGGAGAGTTAAGCCTAGAGGTAAAAAAAGAACATTCCATATGTAGTTGGGAAGTAACTTGTATTCTCCACTTTGGCCCCCCTTTTTGGTTTATTTTGCATTAACCTCCTAGAAAACCATTAACTCTTCTTAGCAGATCTTGTTTTGATCTCTCACCTTTATAATCATGATGAAAATAATGGAGAGAATGAAGACAAACACAACTAATTAAAGAAAAGGTGTGGAAAGGAAGCCCTGAAGAAGATCCTCAAATAATGGGCTGGGGCCATAAAAGAGCACATGGAATATCTTTATAGTGATTGTTGGCATTACTTTGCATGCTTGTTTTTATTGATTCAACTTTAAAAATGAAAGAATTTAGTTTAAGATTTCAGTAATGGTTTAAGTAGATAATATTTATATTTTGCTTCAAAATTTTCAGAACAATCACATATGTTATCATATTGATCATGTCACCATTTGAAAGGCATTCTTTCCTAATGTTATAAAATAAGAATATTTTGTGTTATCATTTTCATTAAACAAACAACAAAAGAGAGCTCTAATAAAACAATTGCAATTGCTCTCCCAGTTACTATATTTCCTGGTCACATATTATATTAGCTCATGGATCCTTTGTCATAGTGCTAAATATATAATGTTTTGTTTTGTTTTTTGCCAGAAAGTCCTTTGCTAAACATGGCTTGCAATAAAGATCACATCATACCATCTTCTGAAAATAGATCTTTCCATCCTACATCCTTTGTCCTGCTTGGAATACCAGGACTGGAGAAATCACAATTCTGGATTGCCTTTCCATTTTGTGTCATGTATATTTTGGCCCTAATGGGAAATATTACCATTCTCCATGTGGTACGCATTGACCACACCCTCCATGAGCCTATGTATATCTTTCTGGCTATGCTAGCTTTCACTGACTTGGTTTTGTCCTCTTCTACCCTTCCCAAGATGCTAGGCATCTTCTGGTTTGATTCATGCGAGATTGAGTACCATGCCTGCCTCACCCAAGTCTTTTTCATTCATGCCTTCTCTTCTGTGGAGTCAGGTGTTCTCATGGCAATGGCCCTGGATCGTTATGTGGCCATCTGCTACCCACTACACCATTCAACTATTCTATCTACCTCAGTGGTGGCTAAGCTAGGTGTGGCAGTGATGGTAAGAGGTGTGCTGTGGGTGAGCCCCTTCTGTTTTATGGTCACCTGGAAGCCCTTTTGCCCTAACAGAATCATCCCCCAGTCATACTGTGAGCATATGGCTGTACTGAAGCTTGTATGTGCAGACACCAGAGCAAATCGTAGGTACGGGCTTTTTGTGGCCTTCTCTGTGGTTGGCTTCGACATTATAATCATTGCTGTGTCCTACATTATGATCTTGCAGACTGTGTTGCGTTTCCCATCATGGGATGCTAGGATTAAAGCATTTGGCACATGTGCTTCCCATATTTGTGTCATACTGGCCTTTTACATTCCTGCCCTCTTTACATTTCTCACCCATCGCTTCGGCCATCAGGTTCCTCGGGTGGTCCATGTAATGTTAGCAAACCTCTACCTTTTGGTGCCTCCCATGCTCAATCCTATCATCTATGGCGTGAAGACCAGACAGATCCGGGAAAGGGTAGCCCATGCATTTTGCCAGAAGGTTACCTGAAATAAAGACTACTGTACCCCCCACTCTCTTTAATCAGTTACTGGTGAAGAGGTCAGTAAATCAATATGCTTCCTTCACAATATCCTAATATATCTTTAACAATCATCCTTTCCGCTTGTTGCTATATGTGGGGTAGGACAACATCCATGTACCAAACTTCATCAGTGCTTAACATTCCAGACCTCACAAAAAGAGAGAAAAAGAATTATGATTCTGGCCTAGGAGACTTTTTAAAGTTTCTATTTGAAAGAGGTGTTCAAAAAATTATGGTTTTAATCTTCTTTTGAAAGATGGGATCTGAAAGATAAACTATTTTGAGCTAGCTTCTAGCAGTTAAAAAACATTTAGGAATAAGTAGGTGCTTTTTCCATTCTCCTCAATAGCGTAAATATTCATGAAACTGTCTAGTACAAAATAAGACTTTCAGCATGCACGTTTTCATTTTCTTATTAATATCACTGGGCAGGCAACATCTGTCATGGTGATTAAGGTGCTGATTCTAAAGTCAGAAAGACCTAGATTCAAATCCTATCTTTAACTTTTACTAGATGTATGCCACTGAACAGGTCACTTAACCTTTATGTACCTCAAACAACTCCTTGTGACATATATGCTGAAGTACCAGATAATATGTGATCCAAGGAAGTTCTCTACATTGATGGAAGCTTAGATCTCTTGAGTAATGATGGCATGATATAGTTATATGACTGTTTTTCTCTCTATGCTTTTGTTGATTGAAAGAAAACTAAAGAGCTTTGAGATTTGTGAAGATGAACTCCAGCAGTCTACTGTGAAAAAAGTCATTTGCTATCCTTTCAATTAAATTGGTTCTCCTCAATACCCTCCACATAACACATATTTCATAGACGACAAGTATGACATTCTCCAAGGAATCTTAGGAATTTAGCATCCAGAAAGGCAAAAGAATGTAGGCAGTTGTTAATCATTGAAGGAACACAGGATCTGGAGGAAGAAGACCTACCATAGATTTGTATCTTTGCACTATCACCTTGTGAACTTGGAAATGTCTCTGTAAAATTTCTGCCCTTTATTTTCTTACTTGTAAAATGAGGAAGCTGGATTATATCACACCTAAGATCCCTCTTAGCTCTGAAGCTGTGAAAACTTTTAAGAGGGGATTTTGATGGCCTGTGTGAGAGATATAAATTAATAGTATCTTTGACTTTTGCTGTATTTTTGATGTAATCAATATTTATGCAGTAATGATTTTTAGAATGATCTGTATCTGCTTGAGAACACCTTAATCAAAAATTTATCCTGTCCTAGTCTGAACTGGCTTGACAGAATGATTGAAAAATAGAGGCAGTATAGATCATGTTTCTAGCCCCTGGGAAATTTACTTGATAACCTTTTTAACCTGGGATCCCAGTTTTATTAACTTATAAAAAGAAAATAGTTTAGACTCAGTCCCTTTCCAAAAATGATTCTTCTGCGTTTGTCATGTTTTAATCTTCCCAAAGAGACCAGCTAACCAGGCAATTCTGACTGGTGTGGCTCTGAGTTCCTGTCCAAGATTACTAGAGGTAGGTGGAGACCATAAAGCAATAAACATTCCTTAATAGTCAGAGGGACATGATTATCCACACCTGAAGTCCCATTCATCTTTACCATCTGTGAATGGTGACATTCTCCAACTATCAAGAGCTCCTTTCCTGCATTTCAATAAAGTTTTGTTTCTGGGATGGCAGCTAGGTGGTGCAGTGAATAGGGCACCAGCCCTGGAGTCAGGAGGACCTGCATTCAAATCTGCCCTCAGACACTAACCCCCCAAAAATATCTAGCTGTGTGATCTTGGGCAAGTCACTTAACCCCAACTGCCCTACATTTCCCCCTCCAAAAAGCAAAACAAATAAAGTTTTTTCCTTTGGGCAGCTACATGACCCAGTGAATAGAGCACCAAGCAGGACCTGGAGTCAGGAAGACCTGAGTTCAAATCCGACCTCAGACTCCTGACACTTACTGGCTGTGTGACCTTGGGCAAGTCACTTAACCACAATTGCCCTACCTTCCTCCCTCCCCCCCAAAAAAAGTTTTTTCCCTTCTCCTTTGGGGTTAATAACTTATAGAGAAGGTCAGTCTCACCCACCTTATTAACAGACATACTCCTCACTGTGAATAAACTGTTTTGTTGCAAGGGGGGAGGGGAAGGGAGAGGTTCTTCAGTTTACCTGTGTTTACTTTCTTTACCACACCTGGAGTGCTAAGGTGGTTCAACAGTTTCAGGAGCCAGATTTAGAGTTGATTAGAGGGTACTAAATTATTGGAAATATAGGACTCAGAACAAGTTTAGATTAAGCTTTAATTAAAATAAGATAGCATCAATAATTATAACAGGAATGACAGAAATGTTAAAAGGATTACATTGAATAAAATAGCTAGACTTAGAACACAAATTTCCCTTAGGGGTATGGAGAGAAAACAAATTTCAATCTCCAAGAGGATATGTACGTCCACATTGCAGATTGTTTGCATTTGAGAAAATACAAAGAGCACAACCATTAGATGACTGAGCCATAGAAATCTCCAAGAGGTTTCTTTTTTTCTTTTAAATTCATTTACTTTTAGTTTTAAACATTCAGTTCCACAAGTTTTGGAGTTCCAAAGTTTTACCACCTCCTTCGATTCTGCCCTCCCCCTCCCAACGTGGCATGCAATCCAATATAGATTCCACATATACCTTCACATTAAACCTTAGTCAAGTTGTAAAGAATTATAACCAATGGAATGAATGAGAAAGAAGGGACAAAACAAAAAAGAGAGAGAAAGCAATTGGCTTCAATCTGCTTTCAGATGCTGTAGTTTTTTTTCTGGATGTGGATAGTCTTTTCCAACATGAGTCTTTTGGAGTTGTCTTATAACCTTGCATTGCTGAGAAGAGCCCAGTCTATCCAAGTTAGTCATTACACATACACTGTGTCTGTAATTGTGTACAAAGTTCTCCTGCTTCTGCTCCACTCACTCAGCATCAGTTTATACAAGTCTCTCCAGGTTATTATGAAGTCCGTCTTCTCCTCATTTCTTATAGCACAATAAGATTCTATTATATTAATATGCCACAATTTGTTTAGCCACTCCCCAATTTATGGGCATCCCCTTGATTTCCAATTTTTTACCAGCACAAAATGAGCTGCTATAAATATTTCTGTACTTATTGGTCCTCCTCCCACTTGTATGATCTCTTTGGGATACAGTCCTGGAAATGATATTGCTGGGTTAAAGGGTATGGATGCTTTGATAACCTTTTGGCCATAGTTCCAAATTGCTCTCTAGAATACTTGAATCAGTTCACAACTCCATCAGTGTTCCCATCTTCCCACATCTTCTCCAGCATTTATAATTTTCCTTTCTTTGTCATGTTAGTCAATCTGGCAGGTGAGATGTGGTACTGAAGAGTTGTTTTGAGTTGCATTTCTCTAACTGATAGCGATTTAGAGCATTTTTTCATATGCTTATAGATATCTTTAATTTCTCCCTCTGAAAACTGCATCTTCATATCCTTTGACCATTGATCATTTGGAGAATGACTTGTATTCTTATAAATTTGACTCAGTTTTCTGTATATTTTAGAAATGAGGCTTTTATCAGAGACACTGGTTGTAAGAAATTCTTTCCCAATTTTCTGCTTCCCTCCTAATCTTGGTTGCATTGGTTTTGTTTGTACTAAAACTTTTCAATTTAATGTAATCAAAATTATACATTTTGCCTTTTCTAATGTTCTCTATCTCGAATTTGGTCATAAACTTTTTTTCTGAAAGGCACAAATCTGAAAGGCAAACTATTGTTTGTTCTCCTAGATTGCTTAAAGTATCAGCCTTTATATCTATATTGTGCACCCATTTAGACTTTATTTTGTTATATAGCATAAGATATTGGTCTGTGCTCTGTTTCTGCCATACTATTTTCCAGTTTTCCCAGCAGTTTTTTCAAATAATGAGTTCTTATCCCAGATGCTGGCCTTCAGAAGCAACACCTATGGCTACATCATCTCTCAGGACCTTTTCAGCTCCAGGTCTGTGATTCTCTGCTTCATAACATAAAAGAATTGTGAGGAAGAAAATTTCTATTTTTCTCTGAGTAGAAACTGGCGGTAATTAAAATAAACATAACTGTCTAAAGCAGTTAGGAGCTCCTTCTAATTTTGAACAAAAAAAATAGGAAAATGGGCTTTTAGCAGAACAGCAGCAAGTATGGGATCGTACCATTTTCACCTATAATCTTCTTTCCCTGTCATATGTACCAAAATTCACACTCCATCTAAATGATCCAATAAGTTAATACGTAATGTTTGGGGACTTGCCATTAACATTTTGGTATATAATATTGTAACCAAAATGTTACTTATTTACTTTAATACTTCATTTTTTTAGTTCCAAGTACTTTTGCAACTTTTCTGTTTTCGCCCCAGGGAGCATAAACTAGAAACACCTGGAAGAAATTTCAAGGAAACCAATTTGTACTTCATGTAAGAATGGCATTGAACAGTCAAAACTCCTATATCCAAAGTCTCAAAAGAAAAATACGAATTGGTCCCAGGCTAGAGAAGAACTCAAAAAGGATTTTAAAGATCAACTAAGAGAAGTAAAGAAATATTGGGAAGAGAAATGAGAGTGATGGAAGAAAATCATGAAAAAGAATCAACAGCTTGGTAAAGGAGGCACACAGAATTACTGAAGAAAATAGTGACTTAAAACAGAATAGGTTAAATTGTAAAAGAGGCACAAAATTTCACTGAAGAAAAGAAATTCTTAAGAAATAGAATTTTGGGGGGAGGAGAGCCAAGATGGCAGCATAGAAACAGGAAAATTCTTTTTTTTTCCTTTTTTTCCGTTTTTTTTAAATTTTAATTTATTTTCTTGGTTACATCATTCATTTCCACAAGATTTTGAGTTACAGATTTTCTCCCCTTTTTGCCCCTACCCCCCAGCCCAGAACATTGATCCCACTGTAAGACCCCTCCCAC
>CM053596.1:69723529-69742081 GCA_028646575.1 Pseudocheirus occidentalis
CAGCTCGGGGTGGAAAGAGGCAACGGGCGGAAGGCAGGAGGCTGGGCAGGGGAATACTCGGAAGCCCAACTCAGGAAAGGCTTCTGCAAGATGGTCTCATAGCCGGCGTCCGAAAGAAATAGCTGTCCGGCCCAGGGATCACAGATGACCAGGGAGACGCTAGCAATGCTCGGCGACCGAGAGAAGACAAAAGCGCCTGTCGCTGCTCAGTGGAGAAGTCTCTTTGAGAAGCTTCCAGCAGGCCAGGCTCTGGTTAGCGGCAGAGCGCGGCCTTGGCTCGCCGACCCCGTTTTTACTTGTGCTCCTAGCCTGACTTACTTCCTAGGCAGCCATTGCCGAGACGTTGGCAATCTGAGTTTCTGGCTCTGGCACTCAGGACCAGCCCCTGGCATAAAGGGGATGTCCTTCCTATTCTCTCAACAGTCCCGGCAGATCCCTGGTTCGGATGAATCCCCTTTCTTGAGTGGAGACTTTGAGACCGAGGGACACTTGGAAGGTTCTCAGGCCGGTTCGACAATCCTATCTGCCTGATGGCACCTCCTTGGCTCCATCCAATTAGAGGCCTAGCTGATCTTAGGCAAGAGCAAGACTTTGGTTCGTTTCCAGGTACTTGGTTGTTTTGTTTTATTTTTTGGTTTGTTTTGAAATAAAGTTCTTCAGGGAGAAATGAGTAGAGGTAGCAGTTTGTCCTCAGCCTGGAGTTCTCTCTAGAGCTGTGGCACCAGTGGGTGGTGTGTGGGGGGGGGGGGGGGAATTATACTGGGGAAGGTGAAGGATGGAGTGGGGGTGGAGAGGTTGAGATTGGTAAAGCTGGCCCTGGTAGGCCCCTAGGTACCACCCAGGTGAGTGCCAGGTCCAGGAGACCATTGTCTGGACTTTTCCCTTTGGAAGGGACAAGATTATTATGGATGTCAGATTGGTGCAAACTACTCCCTTGTCTTCCCAAAGGAAATAACAACAACAAAACTTGCCATAAAGAGTCAGAGAAGTCTGTAGAACAAAAAGAGTAAATATATGGATTCCTGTCCTAATTAATAGATTTATAATTTGGGTAATGACAAGTCTCTCTACTCAAAAGATCTTACATTCTAGTAAGGAGACAATACAGCACCACAAATGCTTTAACAAATGAATAAGTGCATTTGAGATTTACAAAATAAATTTTTCTGTATAATTTAATGGGGTCAAATCAAAGACCAGAAAGAGAAAAAACATCTTCCTACCAGTGAAGTATTGGAATTATGTTTTTAACATCAGAACCAAAATTGTTACTTTCTCTCTAGAATTGTTGGACTAGTTTACAGCTCAAGTAGCCACAGTGCATTGGTGTCCCATTTTCCAAGTACCCCTCTCCCAGCATTTGTCATTTTCCTTTCCTATCATATTTTCCAATTTGTTGTGCACCAGATGGTACCTCAAAGTAGTTTTAATTTGCATTTGTCTAATCAATAGTCATTTAAAGCATTTTTCATGTGACTATTGATATTTTTAATTTTTTCTTCTGAAAACTGCCTGTTCATATCCTTTGAGTATTCATACATAGGGGAATGGCTCTTATATTTATCAATTTGACTCAGTTTCCTTTATATTTGATAAATAAAGCTTTTATTAAAAGTAATTGTAAAATTTCTGTTTCCTATTTTCCTTTTAATTTTAGCTGCATTGACTTAATGCAAAACATTTTAACTTAAATATAATACAATTACCTATTTTAATATACATGACACTTCCTATCTCTCATTTGATCATAAATTATTTTCTTATATCCATGGATTTAATAGCAAAAATTTCCAAACTCCCCTGATTCGCGTATACTTTCACCTTTTCTGTCTATTCTGTATACATATTTTAACCTTATCTTCGTATTCACATATTAGTCCTTGCTTAGTTTCTGCCAAACTTTTTTTCCAGAAACTTTTGTCAAGATAGTGAATTCTTGCCCACAAAACTTGGGTATTTGGGCTCATCAAACACTAGATTACTCTAGTTAATTTCTGCTGTATATTTCCTATTCCAGTGATCCAACACTCTATTTCTTAGCCAGTACTAGAGGGTTTCTTGGTTGGTTTGTTTGTTTTATGATTTAAGCACTGTTTTATAGTTTGAAATGTGGTACTGCTATCACCTTCCTTCAGATGTTCACCCTTTGATTCATTTGATGTTCTTGACCTTTTGTTCTCCCTGAAGACTTTTGTCCCTTTTTGTTTTCTCCAGCTCTCTAAAATAATTCTTTGGTAATTTGATTGGTATGGTACTAATTAAGTAAGTTAATTTAGGTGGAGTTGTCATTTCTATTGTATTGTTTTGGCCTGTCCATGAACAATGCATATTTCTCTAGTTGTTTAGTTGTGCTCAATGTTATGATACTTTTTCAATTGTTTTTATGTAGTTCCTAGGTTTGTGTTGGCAGGTAGACTCCCAAATATTTAATTTTGCCTGTAGTTATTTTATTTTATTTTTATTTTTTAAGAAATTAAAATTTAGTTTTAGTTTTCAACATTCATTTCCACAAGATTTTGAGTTACAAATTTTTCTCTCCATCTTTCTCTTACCTCCACCCCAAGACAGTGAGCCAACTGAGTATACCTTCCCCCAAACTGCTCTCTCTTATATTCTCCCTCATCATCACCCTTACTTCCTTCTAGGACAAGATGTATTTATACCCCAGTATCTGTATATCTTATTTCCCAGCTGCATGTAAAAAAACAATATTTTTTAACATTTGTTTTTAAAACTTTGATTTCCACATTCTTTCCCTTCTTTCCTCCTCACCTACCCCTACTAGGAAGATAAACAGTTCAATATAGGTTGTACATGTGTAATTACACAAAATATTTCTATAATAAGTTATATTGTGAAAGACTAACTATATTTCCCTCCATCCTATCCCACCCACCACTTATTCTATTTTCTGCTTTGACCATGTCACTTTTCAAATGTTTGAGCTTCTAACAACTTTCTCCCCCTATCTGCCCTCCCTTCTATCATCCCTCCTCTTATCCCCTTCCCTCTACTTTCCTGTAGGGTAGGATACCCAAATGAGTTTGTATGTCATTCCCTCCTTAAGCCAAATTCAATGAGTATGAGGTTGACACATTCCCTTTCACATTCCTGCTCCTCCTCTTCATTATAACAGTTTTCTCTTGCCTCTTTTATATGAGATGATTTACCCTATTCTCTTCTTTTCTTCTCTCATTATATTCCTCTCTCACCTCTTAAATTTTATTTTTTAGATATCATCCCTTCCTATTTAACTGTTTCTGTACCTTATATATGTGGGTACATATATATGTGTGTACACACACACACACACACACACACATACACACATATATTCCCTTCAACTATGCTCATACTAAGGAAAGCCTCATGAGTAATAAACAATTATCATTTTCCATGTAGGAATGTAAATAGTTCCTTATGATTTATTTTTCCTTTTTACCTTTTCATGCTTCTCTTGTTCTTGTATTTGAAAGTAAATTTTTTTTTCAGCTCTGTTATTTTCAGCAAGAATGCTTAAAATCCCTCTATTTCATTGAATGACCATATTTCCCCCTATAGCGTTATACTCAGTTTTTCTGGGTAGGTGATTCTTGGTTTTAATCCTAGCTCCTTTGAGCTCTGGAATATCATATTCCAAGCCCTTTGTACCCTTAATGTAGAAGCTGCTAGATTTTGCGTTATCCCAATTGTGTTTCCAAAATATTCAAATTGTTTCTTCCTGGCAGCTTGTAATATTTTCTCCTTGACCTGGGAACTCTGGAATTTGACAATGATATCCCTATGAGTTTTCTTTTGGGGATCTTTTTCAAGAGGTGATTGGTGAATTCTTTTAATTTCTATTTTGCCCTCTGCTTCTAGAATATCAGGGCAATTTTCTTTGAGAATTTCTTTAAGGATGATTTTTAGGATCTTTCTTTGATCATGGCTTTCAGGATTCCAATAATTTTTAAATTATCTCTCCTGGATCTATTTTCTAGGTCAGTGGTTTTTCCAATGAGATGTTTCATGTTTCCTTCTATTTTTTTTCATTTGTTTGGATCTATTTTATAGTATCTTGATTTCTCATAAAGTTATTAGCTTCCATTTGCTCCAATCTATTTCTGAAGGAATTATTCTCTTCAGGGAGTTTTTGAAATTCCTTTTCCATCTGGACAATTTGACTTTTTAAGGCATTCTTCTCATTGGCTTTTTGGGCCTCTTTTACCATTTGAATGTCTATTTTTTGAGGTGTTATTTTATTCAGTATTTTTGGGGTCTCCTTTAGCAGGCTGTTGACTTGCTTTTCATGATTTTATTGTGTCATTCTCATTTCTTTTCCCATTTTTTCTTCCTCTTCTCTTACTTGACTTTCAAAATCCTTCTTGAGCTCCTCTATCACCTGTAACTAGTTCATATTTTTCTTGGAAGCTTTTGATGCAGGAGCTTTGGATGTGGTCTGGGATGCTTTTGTCTGTAACCTCAGTTTGTAAAATCTCACTTGTGTGTATAACATCAGTCTGTAACAAGCCTGTGCAAATAAGTTGTAAAAATCACATGTTCTCCCAGCCGTAATGCATTAACTCTGCCTCTCCCCTTCCCCCAGCCTAAAAGTGTTTTCCCTGAGCTAGCAAGTCTGCCTAGATAACAGTACCTATGAATCCTTCAAAAGCATTCTATAAACAAACACTTAGAGAAATGCATATCCCCTTTGTTCTAAGTGGTCAGATGCAACCCAAAGCCTTGAACATTATCAGTGAGATAACTCCCTCCCAATATGGTACCTCTGAAGTCCTAATCAGTGTAGCTCCCAGACGTGGCACCTCCTGAAACAATCAAGCCTATCCTCCCAACAGCCATATTGGCCATATCTCATTCATCCTTGACCAAAAGTAACCTAGTGATGTCACAAGCCCAAAATCACACTTCCAGATAACCCCCGCAAGGGGGATATCCCAGTGAATTATGGGAAATATGCCTCTGCAGTTGATACAAAAAGTGCATGTCCCTTTAAGCACTGACCACTCCTAAACTCCTCCCTAACTCTACCTTTGCCCACCTAGTTAGCATAATTAACCTTTGATTGACAGTTTTATGGTTATAAAAACTGCACCTCTAGCCCCTGCACTTTGCAGGTTCCCTTAACCTCTTCCTGCCTGCTGCAAAGCATGAAACTTTATAACTCTACCTTAGATCCCTGCACTTTGCAGGTCCCCCTATTTTTCCTGGCTGCTGCTAAGTTCGCATAATAATAAATTTTGTAACTTTGTCAAAAGACAGCTTGGGTCCTGTGAAATTCTTTCCAGACAAGAACCCACAAGGGATTCATATGAATGTCCCTCAGACACCTCTTCCCACCCTCTTCATTTTGACTTTGTTGTCTTCTTCTGGTTCCATGTTTTGATCCTTTTTGTCCCCCAAAAAAGGATTCTATCTTCTGATTGTGTTTCCACTGCTTGCTCATGTTGCCACTCAATTACTGGACTTTTGAACTCTTTGCCATGGTAGAACTCTGCTTCTAGAATGGAGAGAACTATATCTCAAATTGCTGAGGGTTTTTAAAATGTTGTCAGAGCTATGAGGAGGGTGCCCTCTTTGTAGACACACAGCAAGCCCTGGCACACTGCCTCACAACCGAGGACCAGGATCTAAGACCAGGATCAAGATCCAAGCAGATCAGAACAAGAGTGATTACCTTCTGAATGGTTGCTTGTTCCGTCTGTGATCTGCAGGCCAGGATTTCTGGAAGCAGCCATGTGGCATGAGCTGCAGCCACCATGCCTCCTCTACCTCTCACCCCTGGAAGTGGCCATATCATGTTCTTCTGTCACCTGGTTTCAGTAGAGTTCCCCACTGACCTTTTATTTTCTCTTTGATGTTTATGGGTTGAAAAGTCTGGAAACCACCACAGCTGCTGGTGATTCACTCTCCTGAAGTCTGCTCTGCCAAGTCTGTGCTGCTGGTAGGAATCACCCTGGGGCCAGAACTGTGCGGCTCATGTGAGACTATGCTTGGCTCCCAGCCTGGTGTGATAGACCCTTCCTATTGGCTTGCCAGCTTGCCTTCAGTGGGAGATTTGTTTCTTTCTGTCACTTTATGGATTATTTAGGTCTAAAATTTGTTTAGAGTCATATTTTATAGGCATTGGAGTTAGTTGGAGCTGGAGCTGAGCAGAGTTTTTGTTTTTACTCCACCATTTTGGCTCTGCCCCCTCTAGTTATTTTAAATGGATTTTTTTCTCTTCCTGATGAACTTTGTTGCCAATACAGTAGAACCTTGGTTTATGAATAATCTGGTTTACATATGCTTTGCTGGACAAGGAAATATTTTTCACAAAATTTGTCTTGCAGGATGAACAAAAATTCACAGTATAAACAGCATGTTTGGACTTGAACTACTTGCAAAGGGATGATACTCTAGGGCAATTTTTTTGCTTTGATATGTTAAACAAAGGAACCTTAGCTCTGTATACTGCGTAATCGACACTGTTCAATCTTAATAGTACCATAACAAATGTGTTCACGTGTGCTTGCATATGTATTGTAGTGCTTTGCATAAAATTGTGTGGTGGTGACTGTGATCTAAAACAAGCTGCTGGAGGAATATAGCCAAGAGCTAACAATGGACAAACTGATGTAACTGCATGAAGAGTAGCAGCAAAAGGTTTTAGACGGTATCTCGTCTGAGGAGGAGGTTGAGAGGTTGGAGGAATCCTTCATGTTAAATGAGATTAGGGAGGTTTATCAGATGTGGGAGAAACTACAAAATTTTGTTGAAAAATATCACCCTGTACAACCTATACTGAATTCCTTATCTTCTCAGTAAGAGTGGAAGACAAAGGAGGAAGGAAAAGAATCTGGAATGTAAAGTTTTAAAATCAAATGTTTAAAAAAATTATTAGTATTATTTATATGCAACTGGGAAATAAGATATTCAGGCACTGGCGTATGGAAATCCATCTTGCTCTACCAGAAAGTCATAAGGGAGTGGGGGAGATTATAGGATGGAGCAGATTGAGGAAAGGGCTTTACAGTGGGATTGCTGTTTTGGGGTGGTAGGTAGGGGAAATATGGGGAGAAAATTTACAACTCAAAATCTTGTGGAAATGAATGATGTAAACTAAAAATAAATACAGAAGTTAATTAAAATATTTTTGAAGGCAACCATATATGATACATTAATCTGAAAAAAATCACCCAAATAAGGCTGTAGCAATGAGAGCCATGAATAGTTTTTTTTAACAATTATACAATGTCACATTTCTGTGACATTCTGAAAAAAAGAAAAAAGCCCCAAACAAGTGTTGTTAGATAGATTTCTAGTCAGAAGTAAATGTAAAGAAGAAAAAAATCAATGAGTCAAAACATAAAAGTGATTCTAAAAAAAGGAAAAATAAGTGAAGGCAGTAGTGTTAGTCTTTCTTTTAGTAAAAGTAGCATAAGAGAAAATACTCCCAAAGTTGAAACCCCTGATGTTCTCAAGGAAGGAGATTCTCCTTCCAAGCAATAACCCATCCTCATCCTCCTTCCTCTTGTCTCCATCACACCAGCCACTACTTTTCTTTAAGGTAAAGTGCAAGTTAATTTATTTTATTTTTAATTTATGTTGCATACTTATCATTGCTATTGTATTTCAGGTGCATTAGGAACAAAAAAAATTACTTAAAATTATAAATAATTATTTTTATGTGAATATTTTTGGAGATGTTGTACTAATCATCCAACTTTACATTATTTCCAATGGTAAAATTCACTTTGCAATATGAATAAATCACATTCCAAACAATCTTGAAATAAGTTAAATTCATAAACTGAAGTTCAACTGTATATGGAAATGCTGATGACCTATATGGCTTTATTTTATATCCTGTGACTGCAAAGATTATCTGCAAAGACTGATAGTTTTTTTTTAACTCATTGCCTTTTCATATTTCTTCAATTTACTTTTTGGATCTTTTTTCTATAGCTAGCATTTCTAGTGCAATATTGAATAGTAGTGGTGACAATGGATAGCCTTTCTTCAACCTTCATTTTATTGGGAAGGATTCTTTCTAGTTTATCCCTTTTGCAAATAATGCTTGCTATTGGTTTTAGATAGAAATTACTCACAGTTTTACAAAAAAGTTGCATTTATTTCTTTGCTTTCTAGTGTCTTAAATAGGAATGCATTGTAATTTTGTCAAAAAATCTTTCTTCATTTATTCATATAACCATAGGATTTTGTTCTTATTGTTGTTGTTCATATGATCGATGTAGATTTAGAGTTTTCTGGAAATCGAACAAAGTCCACATTCCTGGTATAAATCCTACCTAGTCACAGGGTGTGATCACTGTGATAGGTATATAACATTTAGAAAGTGTGTATAAGAGTTATTTTAGCTGCAGAGATGACTGCCCTTGTCTGAACACATGAAGAATACTACATTCTGTTTCTGGTCTGAAAATGTAAGGAGAACAGTAATAAACTTGGAAGCATCCAGAATCAAGTCAACAAACACTTATTCTTTGGTATTTGTCAGGGATTGTTTTAAGAACTGGATAAAAACAACAGAGATAACAGTAACCCTTGACTATGCTATAAGAGGACTGGTTAAAGGACTTTGGATAGTTCACCCTGGGAAAGTGAGGATCTAGTTGAGATTGCATAATGTAAATTAATGTAAAAAGTGATAAATAAAAGAAGGCAACAGTTCACATGGTTAAATACAACAGTTTACATGGTTAAATACAAAAGCTCCAAATCTTTTCTGTAAACCTGATTTACCCTGATACTTTCAGGAGCTCCTGAAACTTCACTTACTTCATGTATGTAGAAGATGAAAATTCTTTTGAGCGAAGTTGCAACACAAGAGGAATTGAAAAAAACAAAACAGATACAAGTTGTGGAGAATTCAATGTTAGGATATTATGAAACATGAGACTAAAGTGAGTTATTTAAAAGTGGAATGGGCTGCCTCAATGGGGAATGTGTTCTCCCTCTCTAGAGGCCTCCAAGCAAAGAATACATGTCTTATTCTCTTGCTGCTCCTGATAGGAACAAAGCACTCTTTCAAGACTGTCCAATGGAATATGTAACCAGTCAACATAAAAAGTACCTATTATCCAGAAAGTGCCTGCCCTCAAAGGGGCTTGCATTCAATTTGTGTGATAGAACAAATGGACTCTTAAAAACTCTTTTGAAGTTCCAACATGGGGAAGTTTATAATGACGCATCTACTCAGGAAGCAGCACAGAGATAGGAGACACTTCATTTAGCTATGTTTAGTTGAGGAAATCCTCAAGGTTAGATACTTCTGTCCATTCCCTAGAACTCCATATTATTTCAAAACAAAGCATTTGTGAGCCTTTTGTCTTATCTTGCTGGGTTCCTCTCTATCTTCCTCCTATCTAGGGTGATTTTTGCAGAGTCCATGAGAAAGAGACAGAGAGAGAGAAAGAGACAGAGAGACAGAGACAAAGAAAGAGAATGTTTATTCTCCCCATGCCTTTTTTGTCCAAGATAAACATCTTTCTGGAGCTGAGCTCCTTCAAGTTCTCAAAGGAACAGATCTTTCCTAGTTCTAGGAACCCATAGAACTGATACTTCCTGCCTCTCTTCTTTCCTCTAGTTGTCTTTTCATCCTTTACATGTCATCTCTATATACAGCCCTAGACTTTTCCATTCATTTGTGAATTAGGAACCAACTCCACTTGGCCTCATCACTTTGTTCATTGGTACATCCACAGTGTCCTTATACAACACGGGACATCTAGACTCAAGAAACAGAAAATGTAGAAAGCAATTCTCCATTGAATTAGTTTAGAAAACACTTAGATTTCCTCACTCCTATCAAATGATCTGATACCTTAGCTTTTCCCCAGAGGTTTGCTCATTAGGCGACATAGGGAAAAAGAATCAGGTGCTCTTTTCTCTGTCAAGATAAAGTCCCCAGCACTGGGAGCAACTTTTACCTCCTTTCTGCTTGGGGTTGGTGTGAGTACACAACAGATTCTTGCTCATGCAGAAGCCTGGTAAGTGTGAGGCCCAGCTCTATGAGGATATCAGGGGCAGCCCTAGCCCTGAAAGCAGGCTGTGGAGTGAGGCAACAGAGATTTTTGCCTCATATTCTGGGGCTTGCTACTAGAAAAGGGGGAAGGGCTTTGAAAAAGAAATCTAAACAGAAGAATAGGTTATGGTTTGGTTACCAGTATGTTAGTCATAGTACATTAGTCATAGCCAGTTGGCCAACAAACATTTATTAAGTACTAAATACCTCATATTTGCTTTTTTTTTTCCTCCAAAGGATTTACTTCAGGATAAATAGCTCATCTTCCTTCTTTTTGTCATTGTTCCCAATTTCTTCATCCTGCCTGGGTCAAGAACACTGTGAAATTGTCAAACCACTTTCCTTCCAACAATCCCATGAGAGAAGTAGTTTACATGTGTTCATGAACATTTATTAGATAAGGTAAATCACAGTCAATCATTTAAGCAGGTATTAAGTGCCTGCTATGTATAAGACATTGCAAGTGACCTGCCCAAAGTCACCCAGTTGCTAAGTGGTGAAATGAAGACTGAAAGCCAGGATTCACCTGCCTCTAAAGTTAGTAGTTTCTCTTCCACCACACTGCCTGTGAGGAAAGACAGGAGAGATCCCCATCTATTTGAGCTGGGGAGAGAGGCAGTGTTGACTTCAGGCTAAGAATCAGTAGAATGACTTCTCAGTGATCTTCAATATTCCAAGAATTGATGGAGCAGGAAATGGTGAAAGATCATCATTGTTCAGACTTAGCAGTAACTTCTTTGTCTTCAGACTCCAAGCTACTGAACACAAGGTGAGCAGATCTACTCACTATGATGAGTTTTCTGGGCTTCTGAGCTCCTGCAGGTGTCTCACAAACCAAGAGTACCTTACAGCCCAAGTTGGCAGTACCTCGTGCTTTCTCTTATTTTGGCAAAACCTATGTCTATGACCTTGGCAAATCATTTAACTTCTGTGTGCTTGCAGTTCTTCATCCAAAACATTGGGAGAGAGGCAATTCTGACTAGATAATATTAAGGTGCCTTTAAAGTCTAACATTCTGTAGTACTAAAAGACATAGGTTCTTGGATTTTTACAGGGAGATGTCGATACTCTTCAAATTTTAAGCTGTCTTTAATGAATGAATCACAGTTACTATATTATACAGACTTGTATTGGCCCCCATAGTAAATCAGTTCTGTATCCCAAATTTCCTGAATTCTTTCTTTCTTTTATTTTATTTTTCCTTTTTGGAGGGCAGTTGGAGTTAAGTGACTTGCCCAAAGTCACATGGTTAACAAACGTGTCAAGTGTCTGAGGTCAAATTTGAACTCAGGTCCTCCTGACTCCAGGGCTGGTGCTCTATTCACTGCTCTACCTAGCTGCCCCACATAATGATGATGATGATGTCATTTCCTTGCCCAAAGAATTTCAATGACTCCCATTGAGTCTTTTTTTGTTGTTGTTTTTTAAGGAAATTGGGGTTAAGTAACTTGCCCAAGTTCACACAGCTAGTGAGTGTGTCAAGTATCTGAGGCCTATTTTGAACTCAGGTCCCCCTGGTTACGGGACTGGTGTTCTATTCACTGTGCCACCTAGCTGCCTTTCTGAATTCTTGAGTCAAATTTTTAAATTTTTTTAAAATTGTTCCTCTTATTGTCAGTCTCTTTGTCACTCCTCAAGGTTGCCACTAGACTTGACTTTTTTAGTATTCTACATACCTATTGCCTTGTACTTTGCTGTTTCCAATATATTCTGCATTTTAAAGCCAAGTAACCAAGGTTATTAGAGTTTCTATAAAATAAGATTGAACTGGATTTGAGTGAGGGACTGAAGTGATCTCCTGTAAGTAAAACTCAAAGGCTTTGGTGTACTGATTTTATAACATTTGTTTACCACCCAGATGCATTTGTTTCTTTCCTGTTTTCTGACTATGTTCTGATTAATTGTAGTTTTGGTATGTGACTTCTGTGTAAGGAGAGTGTTTCTTTAATAACAGAACTATAGACTTTCAATGATGGAACAAATGTAGAAATCATTTTATTAATCTTCTCATGCAGGATAGAAATTTTCTGTGGTATCACTGAAAGTTGGTCATTCAACCTCTGATGTAGTTATGATTATGATATCCATGGGCTATGGAGACCAATAAATCCTGAAGCAATCTGTTTCATTTTTCCTTATCTATCATTTATAGGTTTTTCTTTACCCTTAGGCCACACCTCAAAATACTACAGTTTATTTATTTATCCATTACCTGTAATTCTTCTCCAAAGAAGCACACAGTATAAATATTCTCTCCCCTGATACACACACACCAATCCTTAGGATATCTGAAGATAAATTTCAGAGCTGCCCCTCAGTCTTCCATTTTCTAGACTACCATGTCCAGAGGTTACATAGCTATTTACTCTATAATGTGATTTCTAAGTCCCACTTCATTCTGTTTCTTTTTTCCTGACACTCTCAAGTATAATGCTTCCTCTCAAAATATGATGTCCAGAACTAGATGTAATACTTAAGAAAAATAAGAGGCAGTGTTTAATAATGCCTTGGAGTATAGTAAGTATGGGTTCAGATCTTGTTTCTGACAAATACTGGATATGTGATCATCATCAAGTCAAGTAACCTCTCTGAATTTCAGTTTTTTAATTGCAAACAGAGAATAATGAAAACTGTTGTATTTAATTCCCAGTTCTTACAAGAATCAAGCTAGATTGCACATAAACATCTATCTCAATGAAATATATACAGATACATACATATTAAATTCTTTATAAATCATGAAACATTTTATGAATGTCATCTCTTGGTAATATCACGATCCCTGACTCCACAAAACTGAAACTTAAAAAAAACTGCATGTTTTCTGGTCTCTAGTTTTTATGATATTATATTGCTACATCAGTTAACTTCAGACCAAACATAATATCAGTACACTGAAATGTATTTATCAGAGCATTTATCAGATGATTTGGTGTCCCCCTAAGAGGGGTCTATATTGACCTTGCCCTTCTGGGCTTTAGACCTAGTTTTGTCACTAATTCCATCTGTAAACTCTACACTCTGAACTTTGTAAATTCTGCCCCCTCTCTGGTCTCCTGTTTCCTTAACTCTATAATGAGAACAGTGAATTAAATGGTCTTAATGACCAGCTCCCACTCTAAAATATTATGATTGGTAAAGTATAATTCAGTACACAGGTTACTAACTATTCACACTTCAGAATGAATTTGTTCATCATCTATCTTCCCTGAATAATGATTGAGGTTAAATAGTAGGACAAAAACTGGTGCTTCAAACTCTAAAGCATTACCAATGGAGAGCCATTCACAAGCCGTGTTCCACAGTTGTAGTTGGGCAGGATGATTTGGGTACCTTGGCATGGCAGGGTCTAGTCCAAGAAAGGAGGAGGAGGAGTATTCAAGTGGTCAGTAAGATAAAATACATAATGTTGTTTGCAGTTTTGTTCAGAGGCTCAAAGGAGGCAGAACTGTATTTGACTAGCCCCATTGTTACTTAGCTATGAAAACTTTAATGAAGTAAGCTGCATTTCTCCCAGAAGATATGTAATCTCAGTTTCCTCATGCATGAAATGGTGTTGATAATCCATCTTCTGCTTTACTTCCTTTCTCACACAGGTTCTATAAAGATTCAGTGAGAGAACCAATAGAAATATGCATTGGGATACAGTTTTGTGTAATACCACACTGTACTACTTGGCATATATGTTGTAGAGAGGATTCTTGCGCAAGTATGGCTTGTACTTTGTGGTATATGACCTCTGGCACCCCCTGAGACCTTTCAGTTTTAAAATTTTGATTATCTGATTTTTGGAGGACAAGGGCGACCAGACATGATTTTATTGTAGAAAATTCCCAGGGAGGAAACTCCCTCTAAAATGTCTGATCAATACCCACTGTATATTTTATAGTCTTAAATTGTACCATGGTGTATTGGACAGTTAGTGAGCCTTGTAGTTACTAAGCTTGTCACCAATTTCTGCCTATGACCTTTACTTTCTAGGTGACACTGGAGAAGTCACACTCTCTGCGCTTTAGGCAACTTTCTATGATTCTAAGCTTATTGCTAGTCAGTATATTTGTTGACTTCTTCAGTGAGGATATCAAGAATGTGCACATCTGTGGCGGCTAGGTGGTGCAGTGAATAGAGCACCAGCCCTGGAGTCAGGAGGACCTGAGTTCAAATCTGGCCTCAGACACTTAACACACACAAAAAAAAACTAGCTGTGTGACCTTGGGCAAGTCACTTAACCTCAACTGCCCTCCAAAAAGCAAGAAAAAAAAAAAAAGAATGTGCACATCTAATTCAAAGCATTTAGCCTCTGGGCAGGATTGATGGCATCCTGGAGGAAAGCAAAACTGAGTCTTTTGTCTTTATGTAATGTGCAAAGGGGAGTTGGATTTGTAGTGAGAAGGTTGGATTTCAGTCTTGTCAATTCCATTTGCTAGCTATGTGATCTTTGACTAGTCAGTTTAACTTTCTGACCCTCAATTTACTCATCTGGAAAATGAGGAATTTTGACTAGATGGTTTGAAGTTTCTTCTAACTTTACGATAATAGAATCATATGGCAAAACATCCAATGACTTTGATTATAGAAACAGATCCTTAAAGCAGAATAAATTTTAGTAAGTCAGGTGTCTGATCTTTTTCAAATTATCTTCAAATATACCCTATCCCTTATACAGGGGATATCCCTTATACTTATACTGGGACTCTTAGAAAATTAAGTTTCCAGAGGGCAAAACTAGGCAATATTTTGTACGTTTTTGTTTGTGTCTTTAACTTTCAGGATGAAATAACTGAACCAAAAAAAAATCAGTAATATTGTTGTACCCAAACCCCAGGTCACTGCACACCACCTGATTTGTGGCCCACCATTAAGCCCCCTTTTATATTTCTGTCTTTGTCTGTGCCTCTGTCTCTGTCCTATATCCTGTCATAGCTTGGAACAGCTTTAAGACATGTCTGAGCATTGCTCAGGGCAAAGTTCCCTATTCTGTGTATTTTCCTTGAATCAGTATGAGTGTACAAAGTGCAACTTGGAGCTATGGTGCAATATTGAGACCACCCTGTCCTGTTCCGTTAACCAAACAGGGTCCCCACGCCCTCTGCCCGGAACATGACCCTGGCTTATCCTGGGACTTTCCAGTTTCCCCTTACCCCATGACCTGCCACCCTGTTCTGGAAAGAGCTGACTAGCCCTGCTCTTCAGAGGGACGCCTGAGTCACAGGAAGACTGCATTCCTGTACCCTCACACCATATTACAAAATTAGCCCTGAACTATAGATCCAACCAATGGCTATTCTTTGCTTCTATATGTCATGCCTTCTGCTAGCTCCCCTCCCTCATTATGGTTTTTGTGGTTTTGGCCTATACAATCAAGTCTATAAACCCCAAAGATCACTGCCTGATTTGAGTTTACACTCCGGGTGGTCGCATGCTTGATCAATAAATCCACACCTAAATTTATCTTGAACCCAGGTCTCAGGTTGCTCTTATTCTCTGCATAACAATATCAAAGTATCTACTAAGTGATTTGCTTAGTCATAGTTATATGATCCAACAGGTAGAGTTTACTTTTTAAATTTTTTATACCTATTAAAATTCTTTTTTCAAAGAAAAATAATGTTTATTAAAATAAGTGAATTTCCTTTCCAGAGCACTTAGGTTTTTCATTACCCTATTCTCTTTGCACATTTTCAACTTGTATTAATGTTTCCACACAATGTTATCATGTTAATAATGTATAATAAACATATACATATATATTTATAATAAATGTTCCTTTTTTAGTTTGTTTGATTAGATTTTTTTTTCTTACAGGGATAGAGAGTTCCTTTGCCAAGCATGGCATGCAGAAAGGATTCCATCATGTCAGCATCTGGGAACAACTCTTTCCACCCTCTCTTTTTCATCCTGCTTGGAATCCCAGGGTTGGAAAAAGCCCAGTTCTGGATTGCCTTCCCATTTTGTGTCATGTATGCTATAGCCTTGGTGGGAAATATCACCATCCTTCATGTGATACGTACTGACCATACCCTCCATGAACCCATGTACCTCTTCCTGGCCATGCTAGCTTTTACTGACTTAGTTCTGTCTTCTTCCACCCTTCCCAAGATGCTGGGAATCTTCTGGTTTGGTTCATGTGAGATTGAGTATCATGCCTGCCTCACTCAGGTTTTCTTCATTCATACATTCTCTTCTGTGGAATCAGGGATTCTCATGGCAATGGCCCTGGATCGTTATGTGGCCATCTGCTTCCCACTACGCCATTCAACTATTTTATCTACCTCAGTGGTGGCTAAATTAGGTGTGGCAGTGATGGTAAGAGGTGTGTTGTGGGTGAGCCCCTTCTGTTTTATGGTTACCTGGAAGCCCTTTTGCCCTAACAGAATTATCCCCCAGTCATACTGTGAGCATATGGCTGTACTGAAGCTTGTATGTGCAGACACTAGAACAAACCGTGGCTATGGGCTTTTTGTGGCCTTCTCTGTTGGTGGCTTTGACATCACAATCATTGCTGTGTCCTATATCATGATTTTACAGGCTGTATTATGTCTGCCATCAGGGGATGCTAGACTCAAGGCATTTGGTACATGTGCCTCACATATCTGTGTTATCCTATCCTTGTACATACCTGCCCTTTTCACTTTTCTTTCTCATCGTTTTGGCCATCATGTGCCCCAAGCAGTCCATGTAATGTTTTCTAATGTCTACCTCTTGGTTCCTCCAATGCTAAATCCCATCATCTATGGGGTGAAAACCAAACAGATTCGGGACAGAGTAGTAAATATCTTTTGGCACAAAGTTCCCTGAGACATAAGGCTAATCTACCTCTATGCTTTTCAACTGACCCAGATGAGATCATGACAACGACTGGATGGAAGCCTGAGCTTTCCTTCAGTATGGCTACCAGAGCCATCTTCTTTATCACTGAACCTAAGATGAGGGAACATCCTGGGAAAAGGTAGAGAAATAGTGCTCCAGATGTCAGCCTGATAGAGGAGAAAAAAAATTTTATTCTGAACCTGAGAAATCTGATCAGTCTCTGTTCTAAAACATTATAAAACTTTTCTCTTTTTGTATAATTCTTGTAATAGTGTATAAATGAAGACATTATGAATTTCAGCGTTTAAGAAAAGCTCGCATTTAAATGAAATTATACTTGATTAGCTTTCAGATAAATCAAACAATAGCATGAGAGAACTTTTGCAACATCATCAATAGAGGATTTGGTATCTAAAAAGACTTTGGTGTCTGAAACCTTAATTACAGAGATTTTCATTATTTTTAATACCATGATGGTGAATGGCAACATGACGCAATTAATATAGTACTGGACTTGAACTGAAAAGGCATGTATTGGAATTCTACCTCTTGTGTTTACTAGTTATATGACCCTGTCAAAGTCACTGAACCTGCATGTCTCAACTAATTCTTTAATATTTATTTACTAATATATAGGATAGGTTGTGATACACGACAGGAATTCCTCACACTGATGCAATAACAGATCTTTGTAATGGTATGATGCTGTTCTGTGGCTGGTTGCTTCTCTTTGCTTCTGATCCTTGAAAGGAATAACAGGTTCACAACCATTTTTTATCATTATTATTATTATTATTATTATTATTATTATTATTGGTGTTAAGGGGGAATATCTTCAGCAGTCTGTTGTGAAAGAAGGTAGAAACAGTTGAAAGCATTTGAAAACAATTTTTAAACTGAATTGCCTTTGACTTAATGATGAAAATATTAAGTTTATACACCAATGGTATCAAAACAAAATAGGGGAAAGATTCATAAGTACAACAATTTTTGAAGCTGTTTTTTTTGTGGTGTCAAAATAATTGTAAACTAAGGGAGTATCCATTAATCAAATCCAATCAAAATGATTTAAGACGGCATGAAATATGAGTATGATGAAATGCTCTTGTGCTGTAACACATCATGAAGGGGAAGGTTTCAATGTAACCTAGAAAGACATTGAGGTGAATGGAACCAAAAGCACAATTCTATGAGTTTTGTAGATTCTCTCTCTCTGTCTCCATCTATCATCTATGTATGTATGTATGGAGTATAAACATATTATAAATGCATTTACATGCATGTATATAGGCATGATGGCTAATATGGGAGTTTGTTTGATTGGCTACATATGTTATAGAGATTTGTTTTTATATTTCTTTTTCAATGGAGAAAGGCTTGGTATGGAGGGAAGGTGAATCTTTATTAACTGAAAAAACTTTGTTTAAAAATAAATAAAATAAATCGTGAATGTAAGGTCATTACAAGTAAGGATTGTTCAGGATTTTTTTTTTCATTTGTCAGCCCAGAGCTTTGTAGAATGCCTGATACATGGCAGTCCTTTAATAAATGCTTGGTTTTTTTTTTTTGTTCTTTTTTTGCCTTTTCCTCCATTTTATTTCGTACTCCCACCACACCACCACAATAATGACTTCTTCTTAATTTAAACTAAAAACCATTAGGGGTTCTGGAAAGGTGTGTGTGTGTGTGTGTGTGTGTGTGTGTGTGTGTGTGTGTGT
>CM053596.1:69742581-69796793 GCA_028646575.1 Pseudocheirus occidentalis
CCATTCTTCTCTCTCTTTTCTTTCACGGATAACCTCCTTCAGATATGGCTGAAGGTATAATTTGTCCTCTTCATATTTTGTCCACTGGTTTTTAGGCAAGATCTGGTGCCTCATAGTCAGGTCCAGAGCTCTCTTGATACGAAACATTCGATCATTATACAGATTCTCAGGGAGCCTCCTTATGGCCTCTTTAACATCTTCATCTTCATAAAGTGTGTCATCACGCATTAACCCAAGTTTGTTGAATCCTGCAGCACTGTAATACCACTTTCGAAGACTTTTGAGCCATCGGCTTGATGCTACAGTAGGTGCCCGTGTCGCCATCTTGCCGTGGAGAGACCGGCGCTTTGCCTGCTGGGTACGTCCGAATTGTCTATATTTTCTTTGCTTCTGAGATTTTTTTTGCACTCTCCTGCGCACTTCTTTTTTTACTTTTTTCTCCCTGCCCCTGAAGGCCACAATAAAGTTTAGACATGTTTCTCTATAGCTATAAATATATACATACCTCCCCTACCCCCAAGAAGACTACAATAAAGTTTAGATATGTTTCTCCATAGCTATAGATATATAATACAGAAATGCATACATATATAGACATATACTTTCCCAAACTTATTCTACTCCTAATCTTTCTGTTTATGTATTTGCATATATCTTGTTTCCTATCCCTCCTGTCTCCCCTACTTTACTTCTGTCTACTGCCTAGCTCTCCTATGACTGCCTATTCCCTTTTTTTTTTTTTGGAGGGCAGTTGGGGTTAAGTGACTTTCCCAAGGTCATACGGCTAGGTTTTGTGTGTGTGTGTGTGTGTGTGTGTGTGTGTGTGTGTTAAGTGTCTGAGGCTGGATTTGAACTCAAGTGCTCCTGACTCCAAGGCTGGTGCTCTATTCACTGCACCACCTAGCCGCCCTGCCTATTCCCTTTTGAGGATACCTCCATTATTCTCCCATTCCCATAAATCTAAATAAACTTTTATACCCTTATTTGCTTATTCCCTCACTCTTTTCTCCAAAGATCCCTCTCTTGTTCTCTCCCCCCTCCCTGTGCCCCTACCATTTTATTTGTTCTGAATTTAGAAGAATTTTATACTCTTTTAAATATATATATATATATATTGTTCCCTCTTAAACCCAATTTCAGTGAAAGTAGGTTACCAGAAATGCCAGCTCTCCTCCCCCATCTAATTCCTGTGTACCAATTCTTCTTCTTGCATTTCACTTGTACAAAATAATTACTTTTTAAAGCTGTTCATAAATGGCTTTACTTTTAAAATTCATATCATAATCAGGTTTACCCCAGTCTTTCTTATGAAATACCCAATTATTAATAGCAATCTTAGACATACCTTTTACATTTGACATATGAAAAAGTAAACAGTTTGTCCTTATGGATCCCTTATAATTAGTCTTTGTTATATACCTTATATTTCTATGGCTCTTGTATATCAAATTGTCTTTTAAGTTCAGGGTTTTTTTAAACAAGGTCTTGAAAGTCTGAAAATTTATCAGATGCCCATTTTTTTTCATTCAAGATAATATTTAACTTTGCAATGTATGATATTTTTGGCTGGAGTCCCAGTTCTTTTGCTCTTCTATATGTTGTGCTCCAAGACCTACAATCCTTTAATGTCTCTGCTGCTATACCTTGCATAATTCTAATTATGGCACCAGCATATTTAAATTGCTTAAATCTTGTTGCTTTTAATATAGCTGTGGGTTTTGGAATTTGGCTATGATTATCGTATGAGTTTTCCTCATAAGAGCTCTTTTAAGTGGTGATCAGTGTTTTTATTTTCTATTTCTACCTCTCCCCCTGCTTTTTCTAATGCTTCGTTACAATTTTCTTTATTTCCTGTATTATTGCATCAAGATTCTTTTTTTGGTCATAATTTTAAGTTAGTCCAATTATTTTTTATACTTTCTTATCTTGATATATTATCCAAATCTGTTGCTTTTTATGTTTCACTTTCTCTTCAATTTTTTTCATCATTCGTATTTTATTTAATCATTTCTCGATGTCTTATAATTTCACTGGTTTAACTTTGCCCAATTCTAATTTTCAAAGTGTCATTTTCTTCCTTAAGATACTGGATCTCCTTTTCTAGTTGGTTGACTTTTCTTTCATACCCTTCTTGTTTTTCTTGGAGTATTCTTAATTTATTTTTTAGTTTGCCCTCTATCTCTGTCATTTGATTTTTAAAGTCTTTTTAAGATCTTTTCTAAATTCTTTTTGGGCAGGTGACCATTTGACATTCTTCTTTGGGGGTTTCTTTACTTAAATGTCCTCCTCTGAAGATGAATCCCTGTTATCTCTATTCCCATAATAGATTGCTATGGTTGGATTCTTTCTCCTTTGCCTGTCCATTTTTAGGGAGTGACAGCTTAATTATTTATAGTCATCTCTAGCCCTGGGGTGTGGGAAATGGTGTCTCTTGCCCCAGATCTTTAGTTCTTCTTTGTATCCTAAAAACAAAGTCAAACTTGCTCCTCCTGTAAGCACCCACAGCCGGCATCTTTCTGGCCCACTGCTTCTGCAGTCACCAGGCATGTGCAGGTCCCTTCTCTCTCCTGACACTCTATGCAGCACAGCTGGGTCTGGCATTCCTGGTCAGCAGAAGTGCCTTTGAATTTCCCAGGCTCAAACACTCAACTCCTCTCACTATCATAGCAGTAAAAGTTCCTGTGGTTGGGGCCAAGAGAGCCTCTCAAAACAACTTATTGTTTAGGAGACTTGCACTTGCAGTTAAAACAGAACATATAGGCTGCTAGGTGGTGCAGTGAATAGAGCACCAGCTCTGAAGTCAAAAGGCCATGAGTTCAAATTTGGTCTCAGACACCTAACATTTACTAGCCATGTGACCTTGGGAAAGTCACTTAACCCCAACTGCCCTGCTTTCACCCCTGCACACCTCCCTCCCCCCCCAAAAAAAGCTAGAACCTAGCTTGGGGGTGTTTACTCTTCACAGGGACAGAAGCTTATCCTGAGATTTTTCTTCCAATCTTCTCAAATTGTCCCGGGAAGACATGGTTATGCCCTTGTTCTTATTTATCTCCACACACACTGTGTTTGCCCTAAGGTGCTATTTTAACTCTTTTGTGGGGAAGAATCTTGAGAGCTTGACATTTTCTAACCTACTCTCAGAATATACATATAACCATCTTAACAATGATTCTCCTGAAATGTATTTTGTGATAAAAAAATCCTACAGAAATTAATTACGTTCATAAGTAATTGTTTGATTATTTCAGGGTGTGAAATATCAGTAGTGACAGCCAACTCTTCAGCCCACTATGTCAACTCTCAATAGCACTACTTTGAAGCCACTGACCTTCCTTCTGACAGGCATTCCTGGAATGAATGCTGCCCAAGTCTGGATCTCTATTCCCTTTTGTATCCTTTATGCCATTGCCCTCACTGGAAATAGCATGATCTTGTTTGTAGTAATCCATGAGAGAAGTCTTCATGAGCCCATGTACTATTTCCTCTCCATGTTGTCAGCCACTGACTTAGGCTTATCCCTCTGCACTCTCTCCACCACACTGGGCGTTTTGTGGTTTGATGCCCGAGAGATCAGTCTTGATGCCTGCATGGCCCAGATGTTTTTCCTTCACAGTTTTACCTTCATGGAATCTGGGGTGCTCCTAGCCATGGCCTTTGACCGTTTTATTGCCATCTGTGACCCACTCAGGTATGCCAACATCCTCACCAACACCAGAATTATCCAGATTGGCTTGGCTGTGTGGGTGAGAGTAATTGCAGTCATTACACCTATGGTATTGCTTGTCAAGAGGCTGTCATTCTGCCAGGGGAAAGTTCTTTCCCACTCTTACTGTTACCATATAGATTTCATCAAGTTGTCATGTACAGATAATCGCATCAATAACATCATGGGACTATTTGTTCTCTTTTCAACATCAGGAATTGACTGTCCGTGCATCCTCATTTCCTATGTCCTGATAATCCATTCAGTGCTCAGCATTGCATCCCCTGACGAGAGGAAAAAGGCTTTCAACACATGCATTTCCCATGTCAGTGCTGTTGCTATTTTCTTCATTCCACTCATCAGTCTATCTCTAGTGCATCGTTATAGTCACAATGCTCCCCCATTTGTGCACACCATGATGGCCAACATCTTCCTCCTCATCCCTCCTGTACTCAACCCAATTATCTATAGTGTGAAGACCAAACAGATACGAAGGGCTATCATCAAAGTTTTCCACAGGACGGGAACATAGGTCTAAGATGACACATTTATTTTTTCAATTAATTAATTTATTTACTTTTAGTTTACAAGACTCAGTTCCATAGACTCTTGAGTTTCAAATTTTCTGCCTTCCCTCTTCCCCACTCCCATGGCAGCATGAAATCAAGTATAGGATCTGCAAATACTTTCACATGATTGTATAGAAGGGTTGTAACCTATGGAATGAACAATGGGAAAGAGGAAACAAAACCAAACATGGAAAAGAGAGCATGTAGTTTGCTTCAGTCTGCATTTAAACTCTGTTCTTTCTAGATCTTTCTCTGAATGTAGACATGTCCTTCCATCCTGACTCTTTTAGAGTTATCTTATAACCTTGCATTGCTGAGAAGAGTCCAGTTTATCAAAGCTGGTCATCACACATACAATGTGTCTGTCATTGTGTACAAATTTCTCCTGGTTCTACTCTTCTCACTTAGCATCAATTTGTATAGGCCTCTTCATGTTATTATGAAGTCCACTTGCTCCTCATTTCTTATAGTACAATAGTATTCCATTGCATTCATATACCACAACTTGTTTAGTAATCCCCCAATTGATGGGCATCCCCTTAATTTCCCATTTTTTGCCACCACAAAGGGAGCTGCAATAAATATTTTTGTACATATAGGTCTTCTTCCCACTTCTATGATCTCTTTGGGATACAACCCTAGAAGTGATATTACTGGGTCAAAGGGCATGCAGTATTTATAGCCCTTTGGGCATAGTTCCAGATTGCTCTCCAGAATGGTTGGATCAGTTCACAACTCCAACAACAGTGCATTAGTGTTCCAATTTTTCCACATCATCTCCAGCATTTGTCATTTTCCTGTCTTGTCATCTTAGCCTGATTCATAGATGTTAAATGAGGAAGTGGGTTAAGAGTTTTTATCATCTCCTGCTGAGAATGTAGTTTGCTCACGGGACTCAGCAGCCTTCAGAAATCTGAACACTCTGACTAGGTTCTATCTTGTTTGGTTTCTCCTGAGTGTGTTAGGTTGCCCTAAATTCTAATAGAAGGGATCAAGGACACATCTTCTTCCTCCACCCACACCCACACCCCCAAGAAGAGAACTTACCTAGACTAGATTCTGTTTATACTCTAAAGGGATATCAAGCTTCCCATTTGGGTGAGGTGCTGCCCATCCTACTGAATTAGTAGGTTCCTTGGAGACTAGGAGGAATCTTATCACTCACATTCTTCAATTATGTTCTTCAAGTACTGACTGACCTTTTCAGGAGTAAGAGTGACCACAAATTAATAATTAGTTATTAACATGCTGGTATAATATTAATTTCTCTCAGTACTAGATGATACAATTGGAAGTAAATGGCAGAAGTTGAAGAAAAGACCATTTTAGCTTGTCAGCAATTGAAAAAAAAGAAACTCTAATAATTAGTCTTCCCAGTCACTCTTCACTTTTCTAATGACAAAAACACTCCAAGGTCAGAGTCCTAAGGAGAGAATCCTATAGACTGGGTTTGGTTAATATCTAGCAGAGGCCTAAAGATCCTTCAAGGCCAATATTATGCAGTGTTTTATGCATCTATCTAGGTTTGAACAAGAGATTTGTACCCACTTGTCCAGAGCTCAAATCACCAAAGTACTTTCTGTTGATTAAACAACCTTTATTAGGCCATTTTTGGACGGCTTTTTTTAATTGAATGATTTTTAAAAACATCTGACTAGAGTAGAGATGAAATAGAGCAAATTGCAGCTACATAAAAGGAACAGAAAACAGTACAGTGAGCAAAGCATTTAGCTCAGCTAGAAATCATATAATTTAAATATATATAAGATCAAGGTAATTGGCATATGTCTCAGAATGAGTCAAAGGTCTGCTTATATTCATTACTCAAAAAGCGCTCTTCGATGAAATTACAGTAAGCTCTGACCTCTTTTTAAATTGAAGAATCAGTGCCTGGACTCCATTCTTTTTATGTTCCAATTCTCATTTAATTATCCCAATAATGTACCTTAAAACACACATATATCACATCACATCACATCACATCACGTCTTTGAGCCCATCCTTTTAACTATCTCATAATTCACACAATTTTATTGTTACCTGCTCCTTCACCCTCTTCCTTTAACCCAAAATGCAGTTTCAAAGTAGGGGTCTTACCCTCCATATCCAGAGCTGTTAATATCTGTTGGTCAGGTATATCATAAATAGTGTATTTCATTTTTTTTAAACTTGAAAAATTCCATTAGCCCACATAGTCCAGAATATAATTATGCATCACTGGGTTATAACCACAAAAATAAATTTGCTTAGAAAGAAAGAGCTTCAACGTTCAATTTCCTTTTCTATTCAAATCTACACAAAGTTACCAAGTGCAGCTAACTGTTCATGTTTTGGGGATTAACTTGGCTCTTGATCCTGTTTTTATATGAAACCATTTTTTAGCAAAGATGCTCTTGTCTTAAAGAATGCCTTCACTGATATCATATTTGAACAGCTTCTCTTTATTTTTTATTGTTACCCTTTTATTTTCCCAATTATATGTAAAGAAAATTTTTAGAATTCATTTTTACAAGATTTAAAGTTTTAAATTTTTCTCCCTCCTTCCTTCCCCCTCTTCCTACAATGAAAAACAATTTGATATAGGTTATATATGTGCAATCATGTAAAACACATTTCTATATTAACAAATGTCAAAAGAAGAAGCAGGCCCAAAGAAGGAAAAATATGAAAAAAATAAAGTAAGTGAAAACAGTATGTTTCAATCTGTATACAAAGTTAAATTCTTTATTTGGATGAGGATAACATTTTCCTTCAAGAGTACTTTGTAATTTTCTTGTGATTGTGTTGCTGAGTTGAACATCACACAATGATGCAGTTACTGTGTGCAATGTTTTCCTGATTCTATTCATTTCATTTTGCCTCAGTTCACACAATTCTTTACAGATTTTTCTGAAACCTACCTACTCATAATTTCTTACTGCATAATAATATTCCATTACATTCGTATACCCCAACTTGGTCAGTCATTTCTCAATTGATGGGCACCTCCTCAGTTTCCAATATTTTGCCACCACAAAAAAGAACTGCTATAAATATTTTTGTAAATATAGGTCCTTTTTTAAAAATTATCTCTTTAGGATACAGACCTAGTAGTGGCATTGCTGGATCAGAGGATATGCAGTTTTGTTAGCCTTTTAGTGTAGTTTCAAACTGCTCTTAAGAATGGTTGTATCAATTCACAACTTCACTAACAGTACATTAGTCTCCCAGTTTTCCCACATCTTCATCAACATTTATCACTTTCCTTTTTTATCATAGTATTCCATGTTATAGGTGTGAGTTGGTACCTAAAAGTTGTTTTAATTTGCATTTCTCTAATCAAAAATGATTTAGAGCATTTTTATATATCTATAGATAGCTTTGATTTCTTAATCTGAATACTGCTTATTCATATCAAAAGCTTCATCTCTTTAAATAAAACAGTACAGAAATTTATTTTTAAAGGTTTTTAGCATTAGTGTAAATTTTATACAAGAGGTCAGCTGTAAAAATAAGTCTATCAAATGAAAAATTCACTAGTAACCCACCTTACAAGAGATGGTGGAACTGGGTGGAGATGATTTACAAAATGAAAATAAAATCCACTTTCCAAACAATCCTGATTAAACCTACACTAATTCTATGAGATGCATCTCTATATATTTTCTGATGTTATAGAATCATGTGAATTTTGTCCAGAAACTATCGAAGTTGATAAGGAAATGATCCTTATCTTTAAGAATAAGTTGTCTCACGTCAGCTCATTCAAAGAAGTTTCTAGGAGCTTCAATTCAGGTCAAGTTCTTCTGAGGTAAAAACACTTTGTTAGTTAATTTATACTGGTCCAGGGAACATATAGGGTGGAAAAGTTATAAAAACATGAGGCAAACAGGAAAAAAACCATGAAACAGAGAGTCATATTTTTTAAAGTAAATTTTTGACATCTCCCGTTTTTATATCACCTATATTTCCCTAATTATTCCCTACCATCTGCTCCATTCTGATCCTCAGGCATCCTTTTTTACAGGGAAATGTTGCAAAGAACCAACCAAATCATCCAATTGTTTTTACATTATCTATGGTGCTCCACACCCTACAAAGAAATGATGGAGGAGCGTTCTGTTATCTCTTCTTTGGAGCTAGGCTTGGTTATTATAATTTCATAGCATTGATTGTGTGGTGTTTCTTTTCATTTGCAATGTTATACTCTTCTATATAGCTTTCCTGGTTTCAGTTCACATCAGTTCACATCTTCCCATGTTTCTCTCTATTCCTTCTATTATTCTTTTACAGTGCAATAATATTCTGTATGTTACTATACCACAACTTGTTTCGCTATTTACTCAATTAATGGAATATGCAAATCATTACAATGCCAAAAAAACCCCAACACTGTGAGAGGTTGCCACTGTCTACTTCTGTTCCCAGGAGGAGGTTGACCAAAAATCTTGTGTTCATCCTTCAAAGGTGTGACCTTCTTTATTTTCTTCAGGGTATGGTTCATTCAAGAAAGCTTTAAATCCCAGAATATTTTTTATCACCCTTGAATGTTTGTTGGATCCAAACAGCCACTTCCTTTGGATTTCCATTAAGAACAGAAGAATCTCTGCTGGATAGTCAAAATAGAAGCATGGAGCACTTAGTTCTCTGATTCATTGCAAGTATGATTTCTTTTGCCTGCCCTTGTAGTTCTTTGGGAACAGCTTCATTGACTTAACATCACTCCCTGATGATGTAAGTTCTTTGTTGCACCTTGTTAATAATACAAGAATAAAAATATTTAATTGAAAGTTGAATGAAGTTTCAGCATATGCATCATGGATTTCAGTTTAACAAAAATGCTGCTTAGTTTAAATTGTTGCATTTGCTTAATGACTTATGTGCTAGAAATTTGGTTTTTTTAATGACTTAAAAAGTTAATGTTAATTAACAGCTCAAAGGATTGTTTGTTTTACAACTATTTTATTTTTGCAATTCAAATAAATGCATTCAGATGAGGAAAAAATATTTTTTTAAATGATGGAAAGTCACCACTGACTGATTTATTACATAATTATATATATATATATGCTTAATTACATAATTAAATTATGATCAGGTTTGCAAATTTCTATTCAAATTCTGTTGATTTCTCTTATAACTTGGTGTAATGCTATGCACAAGCAGCTTTCCAGAAAAATGCTACTGTGAACAGCTTTTAACATTCTGATTACACAGTATACTAAACACTCTGTTTATTCCATAACAAATCAAAGCAAATAGTCACAGAAAATCAAGGTACAGTATTCACAATATTACAACATATCACAGAAAATCACAATATAGTTATCACAACAGCTTATCATTAAAATGGCCACATAATTTTCACCATAGTTGCCACAAAGTTTTGAACAAAGAATAATCATTTGGTATCCCTAAGTAGGTTTGCTTCTTTGCTCATTCTCAAAGTACAATAGTCAAAGTCTTCCACTTATGGGGCAACTAAGTGTAACAGCAATCAGTTTAGCAGACTTAGGGCTAAGTATGGAAGGCATGAGCTCTGTAGGGAAGGTGTGAGCTCTGTATGGAAGGTATGAGTGCTGTATGAAAAGTGTGAGCCCTGTCTGGCAGGTGTGGGCCCTGTCCACTGTTTAGAAGGTGTGAACTCCCCTGTTGGTGGAAGAAGGGGATTGGCTGAGACAGGAAGCCAGTGTGTGTATACAAGAAGAATTCTAGAAACAGAGAGACAGAATTGGAATTTTCCTGTGGAGGAAGCAGGATTGTCTCAGCATCTGGGAACTGAGTGGAGAGAGAGGGTGGGGGGGAGAGAGAGTTTCTCTCCCAGCATTTGGAAGCTGACTGAGACCTGAGATGGAGTTTTCCTGAGACTGGAATCTGGTGAAGGCCACCCAGAAAGCTGATATTCCTTCTGGGTCCTAGGGCCAGCTGAACTGCTGGAAGACTGAAGAAGCATGACCAAGATAAGACTTTGTTTATTCATGGCCTGGCTGATCCTTAAGTTCCAGGCAAGAGAAGTGGTAAAGGGTTTGAGATGCTCTGGACCCTGTGAACTTCAGTGTGTGCCAGGGATTGCCCTGAGGACCGGACAAGGACCTGGGAGCTGTCTACCTCTGAGGACTGGACAAGAACCTGGCAGCTGTCTGCTTCTGAATCCAAGTGACTGTTTTGTGGGTTCAGGAGGGAGTTGGAGCTGTGGAAAGGGCTCCAGGGAATCAGAGAGATCACCCAGAGTCAAGATGAAGAAAAGGCCTCCCTTTGGACAATACTGAGGATTGCTGGACACCAAGGGGTGGAGGATTTGTGTGGTTTTCTAATGATTGTGTTTAGTGACTGATTGAGTTGATGTATGATTGCCCCATGAGTGGAAGATTGATTATTGTATTGTGAATTGATTGAATGATTGAGAATTGATTTGCCCCATGAGTGGAAGACTGAATATTGTACTGTACCTTGATAAGTTGTGAATATTATGTTGTGATGTATTGTGAATGTTTGCCTTGATTTGCAATGGAATAAACAGAGTGTTTACTATTACTGTGTAATCCAAACTTTAAAAGCTGTTTACAGTAGCATTATTTTGGGAATCTGCTGATGCATGGTGTTACACTAAGCTAACTCAATCAGTCACTTATTCAGATTCACAGTTTCTAAGTATCATTAATCATTAAGTACAATCGTTAGAAAATACAGAAACCCTCCACCCCTAGGTTACAAGTAAACCATGTTATCACCACAGTATTTAATGCCCAAGGAGAGACCTTTTCTTCATCTTGATCTGAGGCAAGTTGAAAGACAAATCTTAACAAAGTCAAAATATACATTGCCACTGTCCTCATCAATTCACTCTCTGCCTGCAGAACAGTCTCAGGACCCCTGAAAACACCAGCAAGGCTCTCTTCCAAGATTTCTCTAAACGTACAACAAGAAAATCCTTCTTCAGTACTTCTGAGCCAACAGCAAGGTTCCAGGACCTCTGCAACAACAGCACTGTCCTTCACTAGCACATGAACCTGGCAAAACAACATCAAAACAGACAGACAGAATATCAGCACCACAACCATGCTTCCTCAGTCCTTTGCCAATTCAACTGGCTTTGGAACCAGAAGAAATCTCAGCCAGCTCCCGGAATCAAAATCACTCCTCCCAGGTTTTCAAAATCAAAATTGTTTTCTCCAGCCTAGGGGTAGGGGTGGAGGGGCTTTCCTCTTCATCCTTCCTGGCAGCAGCAACCTCAGTCTCAACAATTCTCATCCAGAGAAAATTCTGATTCAGTTCTCGGTCCAGCAGTATCAGCCCAGCCTCCAGATGCTGCTGAGAGAAACTCTTTCTCTCCCCAGTAGAACCGATTCTGCCAACAGATTCTTGTCTCAAGAAATTCGGATTGTGCCTCTCTGGGGCTTTTCTTATATACACACAGCATTGGCTTCCTGTTTCAGCCAGCCCCTTCCTGTTATGTCAGCAGTGGGAGACAGGAGTTCATGCTTTCTGTTTCTTTCACAGAGATTTGGCTAGTTACTAAGGGCTAAGTACGTGCTTACTTGCCAATACAAAAAGGGGTTTCAAATTCAAATTAATTACCATTACACTTGGGTAGTAATTACTATTATCACTTCAAATTTTGATGGACAATTTAAAATATTCATATAATACAATTAAGTCAAAGAATATGTTAGAGTCTTGCCCAGAAGTAAAATAAGGGTATCTGTAAAATAAAAAAATCTGCTATAACATAAAATTATAAATCATTAATGGGTTATAGATGCATAGGTCCTTACATATCCGGTCAGTTAAATAAATACTTGGTTTTTAATTAAGAACTAATTAATTTTAATTACATACTTTCAGGCTTCTGGGTACTTGGGTTTTTATTCACGTACTTATATACTTAAGTACTCTGGTTCAGGAATATTGGCACTTAGATACTTGGGTAATAAGCTAGTTAAGTACCTGGCATTATAAGAATTTCATAAAATAGGTACTTCTGTATTTACAGGATATAAATGGTGTTAAGAAATGACTCCTACTTCTGGTAGGAGAGCTTGCCAACCTTCAGGCTTGCTCATCCACCTTTGGTGTCTGACTAGTTTACTAAGCCCTCACCAGTGGCTCCAACAATCTGTCGCATGTGCAGTGGCCACTCTCTGGCAAAATCCACTCAGCAAATCGACTAAACCAGGTTGAGGATAACCAATAGAACTCAAGCCCATTGATGAGAACAATGTGTTCCAATGGCCACAAAAGTGACTGGAGGAAAAAAGTGGCGGTGGAGCAATTTGAGCTTGATCAGACATCAAACAGGCCAAGTTCATCTATTGCATTGTGAGTCATCTTGGCTTTTGTCTTGCTACTGGACTTTGATGACTCTGGATGAGAGTGAAACTGGAAACTTTGTACACATCTAGCTTACTTAAGTCCAATTCACTTGCAAGTCAAAACATCACCCTGTGATGTCATCAGCCCTCTTCAGAAATAAACAACAGTAACACACTTAATAGATACTTAGATAAATGTGGTTCAAATGAATCAAAACTGAGTCCTGTGCCTTTAACTGAGATTCTTAGAATCAGGGAATGTCAGAGTTGGGAGCAACCTTAAAGGCAATTAAGTATGGGGTGGATTAGATCACTCTAAAGAATCAAGGACAAGTGGCAGACTAGCCCTTGATTGAAGATCTATCACAATGCTCTTTGCCAACAGGATTTCCTGTTTGCAAGGTACCTACTCACTTTGTAAAAAATTTGTTCCTCCTTAACATCCCTAGGATGAAGGTGCTATTATTATCAAAATACTTTCCACGCAAGAAAACTTAAATTTTTATAGGTTAAGTGACTTTCTCAGTCACACAAGAAAGAAGAAAACACATTTATTAAGTATTTCAATGTTAGTTCAAATAATTCAGGTTTTTGTAAGCTTTTTCTGTGCCAAGAAGCACTTTGGCAATCCAGTGAATCACATTACAAGTATTAACAACCTTAGAGAGTAGGTGCTATTATATATTATTCTCAAATCACTTCTAAAGAAAACAAAGTTAACAAATTGCCCAGGTTCCCGCAGATAATATGTTTCTGGAGTTAGATTTTAATCTTCCTTAGTTCAGGTCCAAAGCTCTCTCCACTGAGTTACCTCAGCAAGACTTGAATTCAAATCTTTCTTACTCTGTACTTTGTCCACTAAGCCAACATGCTTCCTCACAAGAAGAAACCCTTTAGATCTATTAATTTTGGTTAGTTAATAATTTAAGTGTTTTTAATCTTTTCTATATCATTAAGTCCTTTGGCATTTTGGTGAATTCTGTGGACCTCTTCCTAGAATAATATTTTTTAAATATAAAACATAAAACAGAGTATTACAAAGGAAGCCAATTATTTTGAAATGTGGTTATCAAAATATTTTTGAAAAATAAGTTCATGGAGGATCTCATTTTCAGAGCTCCTGAACTAATTGCTACAAAATTCTTCCTTTACTTAACTCTGTCACTTCCACTCATTGCTACTAAGTGTCCCCTCTGATTCCAAGCAAAGCAAATCTAATACTTCTGCATACCATTCCTTCTAATATTTTTGTAGTAGAAAGAACACTGGGTTTGGCTTTAGAAAACCTGGGGTTTCCATCCAAGCTGGGCTTTTTCGACCTAGCATGACCTTAGGCTAATTGTTTTCCCTCTCTAATTCTCAGTTTCCTCCTACTCAAAAAGAGCATACTGAATTAGACAACCTTTAAAGACATGTTCAGCTTTAAATCCTCTGATCCATCTCAGGAACACACACACACGCGCACACACACACACACTACAAGCAGGCAGAGAATTCCCTGTCCCCTGGTTACGAAGCTTACACATGTCTTTTTCACCCCAAGGAATTCCAATTCTGTTCAAGTCAATAAAAACTTCTGAACTGGCTCATGCTCACTGCTAAGGGCAATTACTGCCTACAACTGTCAGAAACCAGTAAGTAAATCTGGGTTAGAAAATGACGGTGGGGAGAATCCTGTGCTCAAAATAGAAATAGTTGGGTTGACTAAAACCATGGCCCATGTACATTTAATCACATGGTCACTTAAGAGAGCAATTGCTTTGTTTGGGGGTGCCAGCTGGGCAGAACCCTTAGCCGTGAAAAAAAATGGACTTAAAATGGAACAGGCAGAATTTTTGTCATACTTGATTCCATTGTGGGCAGTTAGAACAATGCCTTGTATGTAATAAGTGCACAATAGATTCTAGACAAAAATGAATTCCGTTGAAATGGAAAGAAGAACTTGGTGAGTGAAAGGTTTTTTTCCAGGTCAAATAGGTGTTTCACATTAGAAGTTGCTCTACAGTTTTCTCTCTCAAAGTCCAACTTTTCATTGTTGCTTAGTTTGTAATTTAATCATGGCTAGCATCTGGGCTTTTATTCTCATGCCATTTCATCCTCTTAGCCAGGAAACAGGTCTGAATTTCAATTCTTGCCACCGCAACTAGTACATGCTGCTTATGAGAGCTCCTAAACTGTCCCCATTTGAGCCCCCATTCCAGAATTCTAAGTCGGCATAATGCCTGGAGCGAAGTTGGAGGAGAACAAGAATACAAAGCAAGGAGAACCCTCAGTCCTTTGAAGTCAGGGAGTGTACTAGATGGCACTCCTGTGAGGTCCCTTCCACTTATATCTTTGGTCCTGCTATTCTTTTCAAAGTTGTTTACCTCTCCTGTATGGAACACTCCTTAAGGCAGGGAGTGTTTTTTTTATTGTTGTTATCAGATTTTTGTTTAGCTGCAACGTCATGGAACATATTGGGCTTGTGATCTACTGTACCCAGATCTTTTTTTTACACCAAAAGAAGACCAGCAATATACTCCTATAGTATCATAATGTAATGGATTTTTGAAACTAGGAGTAGGCTTTTACATATATACCTACTAAATTTTATCTTATTAATTTGGTCATTTACTCTAACCAATTCAAGTCAATTTAATTTCTGATTTTGTTATCAAAGGTATTAGCTATTTCTCTAATATTTGTATAAAAACAAAAATAAGCATTTGTGGCTTTGATAAAAATGTTAAACAGAATAAGAGTAAGAACAGATCTTTGGGGCACTCTGCTTAACAATGCTCTTTTAATGGTTACTCCTTTAGTCAATTCACTCAACTAGTTTTAAATTTACTTAATTTTGCAGTTGCCTAGTTCATTTCTTACCATGATTTCAGTCAGTCAATAAGTGTTTATTAAGAATTTAATGTACCAGGCACTCAGCTAAGCATTGGATATACAAAGAAATGCAAAAGACAATCCCTGTCTAATTGGAGAAACAACAGGAAAACAACAACATACAAACAAAATTTAGACAGGATAAATTGCTGATTATCAATAGAAAAAAGGCATTAGTATCAAGACTTTTAAGTACATGATATATTAATTGAGACCTGAGAAACATGATTTAATATCTTGCTAAAATTGAGGCATGTTATTTAGTTCATCAATCCAAGTTTGAATATTTACTACCTGTATAACCCTGGTTAAGTCACATAACGTCTATGGGTCTTAAAGGTTTTCTCATTTGTAAAATGAGTGATTTAACTAGAACACAGGTTCTGAGCTTTTGTGTGTGTCATAAACTTCATTGGCAACATGGTGAATCCTATAAACCCATTCTCATAACATTATTTTAAAATGTTCTTTAAAATATCCTTTGTACATAGGATTACAAAGAAAACAAATTATATTGTAAAAAAAAAAGATGCATTTTCCCCATAGAAGTTTGTGGATCCATTGACATTTCATACAAGGTCCCCAGGTTGAGTCCCTCAACTAGATGGTCTCTGAGATCTCTTGGAGTTTTAAATCTATTATCCTATAATGTACTACTATGTTCAATTTAGCATAGGATTCTTGTAAACACCCATGACCTAAAGCTGTCCATCTTCTGATAATTTCAAGGAATTTGCAGCTCATGAGGCTGCCTATCCCACTGATGATCTTCTATCACTTTTGAAAAGTTTTCCCTTAAATTTAATAGAAATTTCCATTCCTATAACTTCCATTAAACCATCCTCACTACTCTTCACAGAAACCAGGTCTACATCTTCATTGAGACATTCTTCAGTTCCAAGAAAATTTTGATTGGATCCTTCCTCAGTCTTCTCTTGACCTGGCTAATCTCAGTTATTTTACCAATTCATCTGAAAATGAGATTTTTGAAATAGTGACTTCCTTATGTTGGAAGATTTAAAGTAAAGTCTAGACAATTAAGCTAACAAGGATGTTGTAAGATTGATTAATGCAGTGGAGAGGGAACTGAACATTATTAACTCCCAGGTTCTCCCACTTCTAAAAGCCTGTAGTTCTATGAATAATAATGATCCATCCATTAAGCTTCAGTCCTTCCCTACATATCTTTCTCTATATAAGCCTTCCCAGAGGCCTACATAATCCTGTCATCTATCAAACCACTTTCAACAATGCATACTATGGAGATGATTTTTTCTTCTCTCCCCAAACTTTCCTGAGGAACCACACTGAAAGTTCAAGAATAGGTTTTGGTATTGTTCTCTCTTTGAATGGTCACGTATGTTTGTTTCTGAACTGATTCCTCAGAATATTTCAAGTGTGTCAAGGGAATTCTTATATTTGAATTCACAATTATACAAGAAACAGCACTATTTTTATTCCTTTTCCTAGTCTGAATAAACAGCTTACTTATGAAAATTGTTGTCAATTAGATATCTCCTCATACATTATTCATAAAACATAGCATCGTTATCAGGTATGATGGCAGGTGCTTGTAATCATAGCTATCAGAGGAACTGAGGGTGGTCAATTTCTTGTTGCTGGGAGTTTTGAGTTACTGTGGGATAAATAATTTAATCTTCTCTAAGTTTGACATCAATACAGTGGGAACTCAGTAGAGAGTTTACTAGGTTTTCCAAAAAGGGATAAACTGACTCAGATCAAGATGTAGCAAGTCAACTTTCCAGTACTTCACATGTGGATGAAATTGGGAGACCCAGGCTTAAAAAAAAAACAAATGTGAACATGGCATTATTCTGAAAAGAAATTCTGGTAATAATCCTTTATAAGCAAATGCAAAAAGAGGAAGGGATCTATAGTGATAGGTCTTCTATACGGTTTGTGGCTGATAAAGCAGATAATAGATTATATATGTCTGGTGAGTATATAACTATAATAATGATCCTCTGGTTATAAGGTACAAAATAGTTTTTCTTTTAAATACCCTAAATAATCAAACCATTCAGTGAGTGTAAACATCTAGAAAGGAAAATCCTGAAGGATCCTTTGGGTGAGGATGAGCTGTGTCCATAAATTGTAACTTTTTTTGAGGGTATAAAATTTCATCATCTGCTTCATTATTTATTTAATTCTTTGTCTCCTCAGCCCATCATGTCAGCTTTCAATAATACCACTTCCCAGCCAGTGATCTTTTTGTTGACTGGAATTCCTGGCCTTGGAGCGTCTCAAATATGGATCTCCATTCCCATCTGCCTCTTATATGCCATTGCCCTTTTTGGGAACAGCATGATTCTATTTGTAGTGATCCGTGAACAGAGTCTCCATGAGCCCATGTATTATTTCCTCTCAATGCTCTCAGTCACTGACCTGGGCCTGACTATCTGTACTCTTTCTACTACACTGGGAGTTTTCTGGTTCAATAACAGAGAGATCAATCTTGATGCTTGCATCATACAAATGTTTTTCCTTCATGGACTAACATTCATGGAGTCTGGTGTGCTCCTAGCTATGGCCTTTGACCGCTTTGTGGCAATCTGTGCCCCACTTCATTATGCCACTATTCTAACTGACACCAATATTGCTCAAATTGGTGTGGCTGTGGTTGTAAGAGATGTTGCAGTCATGACTCCAGTGGTTCTGCTTCTCAAAAGATTGTCATTTTGTGGGTCAAAGGTCCTTTCTCACTCTTATTGCTACCATGTGGACGTGATCAAACTGTCATGTAATGACAACAGGGTTAACAGCATCATGGGACTTTTTGCCCTCTTTTCAACAACAGGCATTGACTGCCCTTGTATTCTTATATCCTATGTCATGATCATCCATTCAGTTCTAAATATTGCATCTCCTGAGGAACGACACAAGGTTTTTAATACATGTATCTCTCATATTAGTGCAGTTGCTATTTTCTATATTCCCCTTGTCAGTTTGTCTCTTGTGCACAGATATGGTCGGAAGGCACCCCCTTTCATCCACACTATGATGGCCAATGTCTTCCTCCTTATCCCACCTGTTCTTAATCCCATTATCTACAGTGTGAAGACCAAACAGATACGCAGGGCTATTATTAAGCATATTATTAGCATGAGGCACCAGGCATGACTGCAGAACTATAAAAAGGATGCTCTTTCTCAAAGAGATTTAAAAGAGAAAAATGACTCATATGTACAGAAGTTACTTGTGATAAAATTTTTAAGTAATGAGTTGGAGAAACTAGGATTACACTCAGTCAAAGTTTGGGACATATAGATTTGCTTATAGTAACGAATGAGGTTCTTTTTATGGATTATTTGACTATCATTTGTGAAAATTATGAAACTGTACCTGTTAATAAATAGTTTTTATGGGAGTTACAACCTTGAATTAACTTATTAGCAACTTCCCTTAAATTTAGAGATTTTTAGTCTTGCCTTAAGGGCAATTAGGCAATACAGATTGGGAACTTAACATGGTCAGAATTTTGGGGGTTTTGAACAAATTACCATGTATTACTCTATATGTGAAACTTGGATATGTAAATATTCTTAAATTATAAATTAAGGACAAATAAAATGTTCTTATATATGTTTATTTGTTAACTGTTATTAAAACATGAGAAAAAATAATAGCAACCTAACATTAAGCTGTGATTGCTGAAATCTTGCTATTTGAGGTAAAGTCTCATGGGAACATGATTTGGTATTATTTTAAGTTTTTATTTCAGATATGATTGTCTGAAGTGTCATTAAGTCAATAGTTCACCATTCAAGGGAAATGTCATGTGCTGCCCAAAGGGAGTGCAGTCTGAGAATGGTTACAAGTGGAAGTCTGTCCCTGGGAAAAGTTGAGGGGGTGACTTTGGCAGAGGCCAAGGTAAGATCCTCTTGACTCATTTTTCCCATTGTGCTATTTTCTTGATGAAGAGAAAAATGTCCTACCTGGTTAGTTCTGATGCTGCCTTTGATATTCTATGAATAATGGGGAACTTTGCTTTGCATTTGTTTGTTAACTATGATTCTTGTCTTGAATCAAAAAGAACTAAGGATTTTTTTTCTTTATCCCTATCATAGGTTGTGTCAGATCAATCTATGCCTTCAAAGAAACAGTCTTGCTATGGTCATAACCATGTCCCTCTTTTTGTTTCATAACAAATTTCTATAATCAGTCAAGGTGACCAATAGAAGATTGTTGTTGAAATGTCAAGATTAATGTAGAAATATCTGAGTTCTTATAAGAGGATATAACATACAATTATCTTATTATTTTAATCTGGAGTTGTAGTCAATTCTATTTCTGAAGCAACTAAATAAATGAGTTCTTGGACTTGCCATCCACTTGCTAATAGTTATATATTCTTGTATAAGATTTAGTCCTTGAAGTATCTTAGGATATGGGAATGTTATCATTAAAAGGGAAATGACAAAGATTTAAAAGTTTTCTAATTAGAGTAGTAAATTTTCAGAAACAGGATCAGATTAATTTCTCTAAAAATTAGATAAATATAATGTATATAAATACATACATATACACACATGTATGTATGTCTGTGTGTATACATGCATATAATTATGGATAGATAGATACATGCATCTCTTTCTCTCCCTCTGTCTCATTTCTCAATGTTCCTAATGATATATACAGGCATTGAATATGTTTTAGAAATAAGTTCTAAAAATTGAGTTAATGATTTTACATGTAAAGTTTCACTGGTAATTGTAACAAAAGTGAAAACATTTTCCTATTTTGAAGTGTATGTCTGATAAGTTTAAGAGACCAAAAGGCTCATTTCCTAAGTCAGACCCACTTAGATTCTTTTTTTTTTAATTCTTCCTTCAGCCTGTTGATAGCAATGTCAATATCAGGTACAGGGCTTAGGTAAAAATAGAAATAGCAAGTGGAATGTAAAAACTAAAATTTTTTGAAAGTGAATTATGGCTTCCTCATTTCATATTTTTTCTTAAAGCAATGTTGTTAGCATCAGGGCAATAAGGCTTAGCTCATGTTTACCAAATGAATTAGTGATTAGAAAACCAAATTTTGGAGGCTGTACTAAATTTTATTATCTTGTTACTGACAAATTTTGGTAGAATTACCTAGAATTTAAAAGTTGAGAATCATATCTACCAGGAGGAACTCCCTTCAGAGATGCCCTAAGAATGAGATCTATTCCAGACTGAGCAAGGGAAGACGATAAGAGGGACCAAATGACTGCATAGAAATCTGGACTTCAAAATGGAATGTACTGATCAAAGAGACATTGAGAGTGGGTTACCAACTTAAAAGAAGACTCAGTCTTACTTAATATTGATGATTTTTGTTGTATTGCTTCAGCTTTTTTATGGTGTTTATGTTCACTGAGTTTATTCTTGTTGTTACCTTGGTGATATGTAAATCTTCTCTCTCAATTTAGTCCACTGTGAGCCCTCTAAATGGTTTGATCTATAGATTGCATTGGTTTGCCTGTAGTCTGTTTATCAAAGTTTGTCTCCATATAGGATATTTGAAATTACAACTCAATCATTGTGTCCAGAAAATCTCTAATAGATAAAGTGCTTAAATAAATGATCCTAGGGGCTGAGCACCCCATGATCAAAAAGGAAATGTTAAATTAAAAACAGCATGAATAACTCCATTTTTCCTTTTATCCACCATTTTGTGAATTAAGTCTTGAAGTTACCTGAATTTGGAGGTCACAAAAGTCCCACTTTCCTCTGTAATCTGACTTAAGATACGTCACCAGACCACCCCTCTTCTCACCTCGGTTGTCTCTTCATCTCCTTCACCAATAAAACACAGTATGTCTCAATCCCTGCATCCTGTTTTTTTCACCCCCCTCCAAATTGTCTGACAACAATGTAGAAAACAATGGTCATTGTTCTAGTGCTACATACAGTCTTGAACCCAAGTTGCTTCTGTAACTGCACACCTTGCTAAAATAAATCATTTGTCTGGATGAAACTTTGTTTCCCTATTCCACTGTAATAAAAGAGATATATTTGGACTTGTAAATGTGAGGATTTATTTTGCTTAACTACATTTATTTGTTACAAAAATTGGGATACTACCTAACTTATGAGATGAGTGATTGAGGAACCTATGTCAACATTAAAATGTTTTAGAGATGTGAATGTTTATTATGAGTAGAAGTAGTAGTGATAGTGATATTGGTAGTGTTAATGGTAATGATAGTAGTAGTAAGAGTAGCAGTATTGTTAGTGGTCATGGTGGTTGTAGTGGTGGTGGTACTACTACTAGTAATAGTAGTAATTATGGAGGTAGTAGTAGAAATAGTTGTCTCGGGCTGCTCAGTAGTCAGTACTTAAACATGATCAGAGATGTGAATAAGAAATGACCAGGCCATAAGGTAGTTCAAGGAAGAATCAGGAACTCCATTTAATGGTTCTTTGAACAAAGTTTTATAGAATAAAATGATACAGAAAGATAAAAGGACTCAAGTTTTACTATCTTTGTCTTTAGCCTGTTATATCCTGGGACTAATACAGAATGGATAATTTGATAAGGAATTTGTTCTTTAGGTGCCTGAAGTCTGGGGGTAAAGGCTTTGATCTCAAGATCACAAATAAAAGTCCTTTTGAGTGTAGCCCATATCAAAAGGTCCCAAGGAACTAGCTTAACACAAAGCCACAGTCACAAAAGGGTCCTCATTAGAGCATACTGTAACGATTTTTATCTGAGTTCTGGATCAGGCCTTGTTATCAAGGCACCAAAAAGTCTTTGGGAAAGTCAGTTAACTCATTCACATAACAAAGGATGCTCTTGAGCATCCTTTTGGATGCTTCCAAAGCTACGTTCATCAAGGACATCTACGTAGAAACTGACCCCCAAGAATCAAATATATTGGCTTACTACAAATAGTAGCATTAGTAGTGGTCATTGCGGTAATAATAGTATTAGTGGCACTTTTGCTAGTAGTAGTATTAGTGGTAGTAGTAATGACGGTGATACTGTTTATAGTGGTAGCAGTAGTAGTATTGGTAGTGGTGGTGGTAGTAGTAGTAGTAGTAGTAGTAGTAGTAGTAGTAGTAGTATGCCAACACCTGCCTCTCATACATATAAGAACATGATTTGATTTATAATAGATTAGAAGGAGCAATAGGTCTTGCTAGAAAGAAAAGAAATGTTTGGGGAGTAGAAGATAAGAAAGTGCATCAGGGAGGTCACTGAACTGTAGAAAAAGGGGATAGTGTACCACGCTACAGCCAGCATCCTTCCTGTAGTCAGAGCTCTCTTGCCATCAAGGAGCTTGATGTAGGGTCCAGTATAGATTTCCTGATAAGACTGATGTAATTTCTATTTTCACCAGGTTTACTAAACTAAGATATTGCAGCAGTAAATCTTAACCTTTATTTTATAACCTTAAGCCTTATTTTGATATATTTTATGTATTTTTTAAAATATATTTTGTGTATTTTTAAAATCTATATATTTTATTTATTCGTTTAAAGATATGTTTCTAAGGAGGAACCCATTGGCTTCACCAGATGACCAAAAGGATCCATGAGATATGAAAAATTAAGGTCTTCTGAATTAGAAACATTCTGGTGACTGAATATGTACAGACTTTATCCCTAATTGACGAGTCATCAAAAGGTATGAAAAGAAAGTTTTCAGAAGAAGAAATCAAAACAATCAATAAACATAGGAAAAATACCCTAAATAGCTAATAATTCAAAAACTATCAATTAAACAGTTCTAAGGCATAACCTCACACTTATCAGATTAGCTAACATGACAGAAAAAATGACAAACTGGAGGAAATCTGGGAAAATAGTGGATTGTTAGTGGAGTTGTGTTGTGAACTGATCAAATTCTTCTGGAGAAAAAATAACTTTACCCAAAGGGCTATAAAGCAGTGCACATCTTTTGACACAGCAATACTTCTACTATGCTTATATCCCAAAGAGATCAAAGAAAAAGGGAAAAAAGACATAAACTCAATTTTTTTTAAAAAGGAAATTAAAAAAAATAATGTATGTACAATTCAGTCACACATTTGGAAATATCTCATCATTTTCTTGTAAATGAATGTGCATTTGATGGTACAAATATTGGATTTATAATGCTAAGAAGGAAAAAAAAGGCCAAACCAAGAGTACCCTCTCTGTAATGACCTTTCTTCCCTCAATTCACTCAGAACTTTTTAAAAAAAATATCTGGCTCACTTACACATGCAAAGAATTCGCTAAATTCTGCTGTCATTAAGAATATAAACTCTAATCTTCATCCAACCACTTTCCACACTGTTGCTTTTATTGCTTCTGAAGTCTCACCCTCCAAACTGGACCATCCAAAGAAACTATGTCATTTGTACACTACCTCATCCTCACCTAGGCCATTTTCTACCCTGTTCCTACTGTATCCTCCTTTTTTCTCACAATCCCAATTTTACCTCTTTTTGAAGAATTGTAATCAGATTGCTATAATTATTGCCTCTACAAAAGATATATTAAAGAATTGTTTAACTTGGGGCCTCATCTTTGAGATATTTACCCAAACCATGATTTCTTTCCCCAGTCACAACTTCCTCATATGTGTTGTTTCTCTCATTAGAAGATAAATTTGTTAAGGGTTCTTTTAATTTTAGTTTTACATTTGTATCCCTAGCACCCAGCAAACTCGGGCATATAGCGATCAATAAAATATTTTATCTGTTTCTTTATTCTTTCACTTATCATGAAGCATTTTATAATAATATGAATAATATTCCTTCACTGGACTGTAAGCTCCATAATGCTTGTGACTATCTTAACTCAATTTCTTACTCTGAAGATACCATAGTTCTCTGAAAGTAGTACATATTTGTGGCTAAAATGAACCAAAAAGTAGAGTTACTGTCACTATTCTCATCAGCATTCTCATCACCATTATCATTCCAATATAACATTTATCCATAAAAATTCAGAATAGTGGAGTGGCTAGTACAGTGAATAGAGCACCAACCCTGGATTCAGGAGGACCTGAGCTCAAATTCGGCCTCAGACACTTTACTAGCCACATTACCTTGGGCAAGTCACATAACCCCAAATCCTTCTTCCTTCCAAAAAGCAAAAAAAAAATCAGAATAGCATATTAAATACACATGAACATACAAAATATTGATAACCTTCAAGCAACATGAAAGGAAATGCTTTCAAAAGACATAGATCTAGCTGAGAAGATCCAAATAACGTATAAACAAGTTGGGGCATCTAGTATCCCAGTTGTCTTTCTGCCATTGGAGCCATACCAAATCTATATAGAACTGCACTGTATCTTCACATTTTTGTACAGCTTCAAAAAAGCAATTATTTGATCCACTTCATCCACTTATGAAATAGTCCAAAAATATGAAACCTAAGAGAATAGGAGGAGAGTGGTTTGTACCAGAATTATTTCTATATGAATCATATAAAATTATAATGATGTAGAAGGTGATGATGATTCATATTTAAATAGTATACTACAGAGATATGTTAAAGATAAAGAGGTATCTCCTAGTTTAGTTGGAGAGGTGAAACTCATATATATGAAGCATAATAATATGAGATAATATAGTGTAAACTATTCAATGGAGAGGTAACATGAAACAGTGGAAACAATTACAAATTTGGTATTGAGAGAAATGTGAGTCAAATCTTCATTCTAGTACTTAATACCTATGTGGGAGGAGGCAAGCGAATTTTATGAGACCTCTATGTAAAAGGAAGTAAAAAAACCCTAAACCTATATTGTTTACATCACATGGGTTTTGTGAGGAATGTACTATGTGAACATTTGAACATTGAAGTGCGACTTAAGTAGGGGATTTTATTAATAAAAGTAAGAAACTAAAGGGACAGGTGTGAAAAAAATTGTTTGATGTGATCAGAAAGAAAGTAATGTGGACTGCAATTGTCAGAGAAGGCAGTCATCTAATCAGAATTAAAGAGCAATCTTACCATGTGGATCCTGGCAAATATTGATCTATCCTTTTTTAAAAAATATCTTTAATGATGGGGATGTCACCTAAGGCAGGTCATTCCACCTAGAAATAACTCTGATTGGTAAGAGAATGTTTTGTTTTCTTTATCTTTCTCTGTCAAAACAGAACTTGTCTCTCTTTACTTCATCACTCTTCAATTACTACTTTTTCTTCTGTCTTATGAAACCATTGCATAAAAAAATCACTCCTTTTACACGGTCTTTTAAATATTCAAATAAATCAGTTATCATCCACCCCCAAACTCCTCATGCTCTTGTCTGTAAAATTGTTGGTGCTGAATAAACTGAAACCAGAATCAGAAATTTAGAAACCAATGAGGGTTTATTGAGTTCACCACCCAGGGATACACACCTGCACAGGTGGGGACTTGAAAAAACAAAAGGACAAGCATTGAATAGGTTTTAACTAGGTAGGAGGCAAATTGGGTACAGCACACAGACACGCAGAAATTCACTGACGAGAATAACTCCTTAAAAAGAAGAATTGATCAAAGGAAAAGGGGGTACAAAAGCTCACTGAAGAAAATAATTCCTAAAAAGTTAAAATTGGCAAACTGGAAGCTAATCACTTTATGAGAAATCAAGAAAAAAAATCAAACAAAATCAAAAGAATGAAAAAATAGAAGAAAATGTGAAATATCTCATCAGAAAAACAACTGACCTGGAAAATAGATCCAGGAGAGATTATTTATGAATTATTGGACTACCAAAGCACAATCAAAAACAAAACCTGGACATCATCTTTCAAGAAGTTATCCAGGAAAATGGCATTGATATTCTAGAACCAGAGGGCAAAATAAAAATTGAAGCAACTCCTAAAAGAGATCGCCAAATATTATAGAAATATTATAGCCACATTGCATTCAAGAAGAAAATACTTCAGACAGCCAAAAAGAAACAATTCAAATATCATGGAGTCACAGTCAGAATAAGATAAAATTTATCAGATTCCACTCACTATAAAGGATCAGAGGGCTCAGAATATGATATTTTGGAAGACAGAAGAGCTAGGAAGACAAAAAACCAAGAATCACCTACCTACCAAGATTGAGTATAATGCTTCAGGGGAAAGAATAGACATTCAGTGAAATAGAGGACTTTCAAGCATTCCTGATGAAATGAGCAGAGCTGAACAGAAAATTTAACTTACAAATTAAAGATGGAAAAAGCATAAAGTATTTAAAAAAAGAAAAATCATAAGGATTTAGATATGGTTAAAATTGTTTATATTCCTAACTTGGAAAATATTATTTATAATTCCTAAAAACTGTTTCATTGTTAGTTCAGTTAGAATTTATATACATAGAAAGCAGAGGTGTGAGTTGAATGTAATGGTATGATTATCAATGAGATATTTCACATTGCTTTCTATTTTTTTTATTTGTTTGGATCTATTTAATAGTATCTTGATTTCTCATGAAGTCATTTGCTTCCATTTGGTCCACTCTAATTCTGAAGGAATTATTCTTTTCAGTGAGCTTTTTGAGATTCTTTTTCCACCTGCCAAATTAGACGTTTTAAGGTATTCTTCTCTTCAATGCCTTTTTGGGCCTCCTTTGCCATTTGACTTAGTCTATTTTTAAGGTGTTATTTTCTTCAGTCAGGTTGTTGACTCTCTTATCATGATTTTCTTGCATCATTCTCGTTTCTCTCCCCAATTTTTCTTCCACTTCTCTTATTTGAGTTTTTAAATCCTTTTTAAGCTCCTCTATGGCCTCTATCCACTTCATATTTTTCTTGTAAACTTTTTGTGTGGGAGTTCTGACTGTGTTGCCTTCCTCCTGTTCTATGCTTTGGTCCTTTTTGTCCCCAAAAAAGGAATATAAGGTTTGATTGCTGGGCTTGCTTTGCTTCCTTTGCCTGCTCATGTTGCCAGTTAGTTACATGTCTTTTGGGCTCAGTAGTAAAACTCTGCTTTCAGAGGGGAGAGCTCTGTCCCACATTGCTGGGGTTTTTGTAGCTGCTGGATCTATTAGGAGGCCATTATTTTTTGCAGCCCCCACCAGCTTTGGCTCACTGAAAATGCGCCTCAGGACCACCACCCAAGAATTTGACCAAATCAAGGCAGTTCAAGGAAAGAGCACTTAGCCTCCAAATGTTCGCTTGGCCCCTCTTCAATCTGAAGGCCAGGAGCTTCTGAAGCAGCCATGTGGAGGTGGCTGCAAGGTCACTGCTTCAGACTACTGCTAGCTCTGGAGGCATTTCGTTCAGACCACTTCCCCCAAATTAAGCCAACTTCCACTGACCTTTTCCCTTTGTCCTTTGGGTTGGTGATTCTGGAAATCACTACAGCTGCTGATGATCTGCTCTCCTGAATGCTACAGCCAAGGCTTATCCTGGACACCCTCGGGCTGAAACCACTTGGGGCTGAGCTCTGCTTCCAGTGAGCTGTGAAGACTATCTGCTGGGCTGCCTTCAGAAGGAGCTTTGTTATTCTGTCATTTCTGTGGAGTCTGGAGCTCTAAAATTTGTTTAGAGTCATATTTTATTGGTATTTGAGGTGGTATTGGGGGAGCTCATGGAGTTCTCCTGTTTCTATGTAGCCATCTTGACTAGGTCCCCCATGGTACAATTATCTAAAAACAAAAAGTTAAAAGATAAGAAAGAAGAACACACTGGGAGAAGGAGAAAGGGAGAGGTAAAATGGGATAAATTATATTACATAAAAGAGACCTGAGAAGGAGTTTACAGTGGAGGGAAAAATCAGGGGAGGTAAGAGGGGAGCACATGAACATTGCTTTCATTGGAATTAGCTCAAAAAATGAGTAATATATGCACACAGCTGGATATAGAAATCTAAATATACAGGAAAGTAGAAGGGTAAGGGGATAAAAGGAAGGGGGAGTTAATAGAAGGGAAAGCAGTTTGGGCAAGGTAAAAAGTCAGAGGTAAAAACACTTTTGTGAATGGACGGGGTAAAGGAGAAAGAGAGTAGTCTAAATGGGGAAATAGAAAGGAGGGAAATACATAGTTGCTAACTGTTTCTATGAAAACAATATAGAGTGAGTTACTCTGATGAAAGTTTCATTTCTCAAAGATATAGAAAACAGTCAAATTTGTATAAATAAGATTCATTCCTCAATTGATAAATGATCAAAGATGGATATGAACAGTTTTCAGATAAAGTAATCAAAATTATCCATAGTCATATGAAAAAAATGCTCTAAATTACTATTGATAAGAGAAATGTAAATTAAAACACTTCTGAGCTTCTACCTCAAACCTGTCAGATTGATTATGACAGAAAGGGAAAATGGCAAATATTGAGGGGATATAGGAAAATTAAAATACTAACTTATTATTGGTGAAATTGTATACTGATTCTACCATTCTGGAGAGCAATTTGGAACTATGTTCAAATGACTATAAAACCATGCATAAAACCCTTTGGGTTTTGTGCCCTAATTAAAATTCCAGGTCACCTGCCCACCACCTGAGGTCACCTGCCTACCACCCTATTCGTGGCCCACCTGTGTCCCACCATTGGGCCCCTTTTATTTTTGCTTTTGTCCCTATTTTATATTCTGCAATAGTTTGTAACTGCTTAAGGTAAGCTTGGGCATGTTGCTCAAGGCATAGTCCCCTACGCCCTACTTCCTCAAATTAGCATTCTGTATATTTTACCTTATGGTGTACTGTACAAGGATCAGCCTGGGGGTTATGGTTCAGGACTAGAGACCACCCTGTCCTGTTCCAGATTAGAGACCACCTTATCCTGTCCTACTGACCAAGAAGGGTCCCCACATCCTCTGCCCAGAACATGACCCTGGCCTATTCTGGCACTTTCCAGTCCCCTTTCCCCAAGGCCCTGCACCAGCTTTGGAAAGTGATGACTATGGCCCTCCACCCTGTGCTCTCCACCCTAATGTATGAGGGACCCTTATGTTTTTGTACCCTTGCGCCATATTCCCAAACTAGCTAAGCAATCAGCTCTCTTAGCTTCTGTAACATAATGGCTTTTGCTAGCTCCTCCCTGGTTGTGGTTTGCGGTTTTGGCCTATATAATTAAGTTTGTGAGATTCAATAAAGACTGCCGATTTGAGTGAGAATTCTGGCAGTCTCCCGCTTGATCAGTAAATCCACACCTAAATTTATCTTGAACCCAGGTCTCAGGCTCTCTCTTATTCTATGCAAAACATGGGCAAGCAATACCTCTAAGTTCTGCATCCCAAAGAGACTTTTAAAAAAGGAAAAGGATCTATGTGTATAAAAATATTTATAGCAATTATTTTAGTGGTCTCAAAAAAATGGAAACTAAGGAGATATTCATCAATTGGGCAGTGACTGAATAGGTTGTTGTATATGATTGTGATGGAATACTGTTTTGCTTTAAGAAATGATGAGCAGGATGCTCTCAGAAAAATCTGGAAAGACATACACAAATTGATACAAAGTGAAATGAGCAGAACCAAAAGGACCTTGTACATAGTGAGAGGAATATTTTATTAAAATCTACTATAAATAACTTAGCTATTTTCAGCAATAAAGTAAACCAAGATAATTCTGTGCAACTTATGATGAAAGGTGCTGTTCATTTCCAGAGAAAGAAACAATAGAGCCTAAATGCAGATTAAAGATACTTTTTCTTTACTTTCTTTATTTTTATATTTTATCTGTGTTTTCTTTCATAGAATTACTTACATGGAAATACGTTTTGCACAAATACACACTTATAACCTGTGCCAAATTGCTTACCTTCTCAATGAAGAGAGTAGGAGGGCAGGGAGAGAATTTGGAACTCAAAATTCAAAAACAAAAAGAATGCTAAAATTGTTTTTAAATGTAACTGGAAAAAATAAATTAAGAAATAAAAAATGAAAGAAAGGTCACTGTATGTTGGTTATGAATTTGTTTTCCTTGACTATGCTTATTTGTTCTAAAGATTGTGTCACTTTTTTTAAGTTGGGGAGGATCTGAAGGAAGAAAGGGGATCTAATGATGAAATTGCTGCTAAGAAGAAGAAAAGAAAGAAAGGAGGTCATTGAATCACAGGACAATCTCCAGTCATCCTGATCTACATCTTGTCACTGGATCACCTCCCTGATGCCATGACCCTCTTCAAGTACTAAGAACAAACAACAACAACAGTGCAGGAAAGAAATGAAAGAATTTCTAGGAGAAAATGAGCATGAATGATAAATAATGTTAAAATAGGTCTATCCAATCATCTGATCAAATAGAAAATACTAGAAAATGCACATTTTCTCATAAAATCTTTTTCTTATTTTTCTTTCTGTATGGAAATTTTTTTGTATTAGTTAAATCCAGAATTAAACATAAATTTAAATGAAACTATGTATTATTTAATATAAATTCTATAAATAAATAATATAGACAATAAATAAAAATGTAAAAATAAAGGAATTAAGGGAGGCTAGGTGGTGCAATAAATACTGGCCCTAGAATCAGGAGGACCTGAGCTCAAATCCAGCCTCAGACACTTAACACATACTAGCCATGTGACCCTGGGCAAGTCACTTAACACCAATTGCCTTGCCCACTCCCCTTCAAAAAAAAAAAACCAAAACTAAGTAAAAATTAAAAATGAAGGAATTGAACTACATGATCTCCAGGACCCTTTTGGCTCTAAATCTAGAATCCTATGTATTTCTATTGTCCATGATTTTTCAGAGCTCATGAAGAATGACTTAGTAATCCATCTGTCTGCTCCCTTTGTAGCATGGCCAGTAGCTTGTCATCACTCTATATTTATCTTTAATGTTTAATTTCCTACTAATTATTTTCTAACCTTTATAGAAAAATATAATTTTCCTTTGGAAAGAAATTAAGTGTTTCAGTTTTCCCTTTATTTTTTTTATTGTCCTCATTGTACATTGGTAAGTCCATCTTTAAGAGGGGAAAGAGAAGACTATTAGAAACAAAAAAAGCAATGGGATTAGTTTGTAGCTAAAAGAATTAAAGCCTAATGTAAATTCTAAAGTAAAAACAGAAAGGGTGATGACTGAAGAAAATTGTGTAGGCATGATTCACCCTTACTGCTTGTTGGCACCCCTGAAAGTCTGGTGCTCTGATAACTCACTCAAGTGGTGATGGTGAGGAAGAGCCTGAACGAAGAAAAAGAAAAAAAAACAAATAATCTTATTTTCCCTTTCCAGTTGCCTGATATATCTGCCTTTTCCCCTGAAGTTTCCCCAAGGGCTTTGGTAGTCTCCTTGCTAGTTGTCTATAAAATTTCTCCCTCAGAGAGCTGCTCCAGCCCTTGTTTTTGCCATGTAAAGAGAGCATACAGTATATAAAGGCAACTACACAGCAAGAGGTGTTTGGAGAGAAAATCATTCCCATCAGCAAATAGATGAAGAGAGAAGAGAGGTAGGTAAGGCAAGGGGCCTGTTCCCTCACTCTGGGGTGGTGGCGGAGAAGGTTAAAAATGCCCTCACCCAATTCAGTTAAAAACAACAACAAGAATCCTAGACCTCATATCAGATGACCTTCAATAGTCCCTAAGTGGTTCCAGAGTTTGATGCAGAGATCCATTGTTCCCTTTACTTTGCTCAGTCTCATCTAAGGTAGAATGGATGGAGTTTGTGCCATGATCATGAATTTTACTTTATGCATTGTGAAAAACAGGGTTAGAGCTGAAACGTCTACCAAATGATATACCAATAGTTCTTGGTTGTGCCCAGGCCTTATCAATTAGTTCCAGTAGCTATTAGAAGAAGAAAACAGTGACTGGACAACTCTTTACCTAGGCATATGGAAAGCTTTTCTGTCTTCTCAAGTCTCCTCACTTTCCACATGTGCTTGAGATTCCTTATATTAGGGTCAGAATCTGTTCTACACTGGAAAAGATAATGTCAACTCTAAATATCCATTGGAAAATTAACACATTGACTTTAATCTTTACTAGGCCTAAATAATAAAATAAAAGTTCCATCAGGTGGGAAAGAATCTCAGAAATCATCTAGTACAAATTCCCCTTCCTTACTTAAACGTGTCTGGTAAAAAAAACAAACAAACGAAATTCACTACCTAACAAGGAAACAAATTCTGTTCTCAAATAGCTCTGATTATAGGAAAGCTCTCTATATCAGAGACATAAAAAAGGCCCTCCACTAAATAGGTATCTTCCTATCCCCAAAAAGCTTCCCTCCTTTGGACCATGTAAAATAGAGCTTCTCCCTCTCCTTCATGTCAGACTTTCAGATATTTGAAAAGAGATGGCACTGAATCAGCAAAAGGTTTTCTCCTACAAGGGAAAAAAGTGTCGGATTTTAAGTCTGAGGAGCAGATTGGGAATTCTCAACTTATTATTTACCACCTATATGATGTTGGACAAATCAATTAACATTTTGGCCTCATTTTCCTATCTATACAATGAGAAATTTGGAGAAGTATTTCTAAACCCCCTTCCAGCTTTAAACATAAGATCCTATGACACTATGACTGTGGGTGTAGCAAGATTTATGATTCATGAAACATAGATTTAGAGCAGGAGCATTCTGCTTAATGCTGAAAAGAAGGCATAAAATATCTCTGCCCTCTAGGATTCCACAATCTAGTAAGCCTAGAAAGACAGGTGGAGGTCATATCGTAAAATATTTTAATGTTTTAGTGTTCTTAGTTTTATTTATGCTTTGATGAAAATTCCATATTATATTCATGGAGAAAGAATCATCCCTAGTGCCTTTTATTCTTTCTTTTTGCCAGCACCAACATGTGCCTTTGATGTACCCATAACTTCATTCTGTTCTCGTGCTCCTTTCCCTGCTTTCTTGTGGTCTATTTTTTTACCATACCTCAAAAATCTGTGGTTTGGTTCATTTTTTCTTTGTAAAGCCAAGGGAATCATAAATCATGCTAAAGTCTGTTGTTTTGCCACCACCAAAATGGGTTTTTAATCCAAAGACAAAAATGACATTTGCAACTCTCTTCTATACCTTGTTTAGTTTTTTTTTTGCTCATATTTCAGTTTTAGCCACATGTCCTTATCAGGATGAAGGACATCAGTAAGCATATGTTTATTTTTAAGAAGTCTGTTGGGCATGAACTTCTTGGTTCTGATGGTCATACTATGATCATCACATGGTGGTAACAGGTTCCTCAAATGCAGAAGAGGGAGTAAAGGACTTTGGAAGATAAAAAGGGAGGTTTATATTTTATCTTGTAAGAAGTTGAAGACCTGCAGACTGACATTGTCAGATCTACCCTTAAGAAAAATCACATTGGCATCTGTGCAGAGCATGGATTGGAGCAGGAGGAAATATGAGGCAGAAATAATAGAAAAGTTAGGTTAGTTCTTCTGAATCTGGCTCCCAGGATATAAAGTTTAAGTGAAGATTTCAAAGGACCTTAATATTTAAGACAAAAAAATGCCATTGATATGAAGTAGGTGCATGATCAATTATGATTTATTTAATTCAACAATTTTATTCAAAAAGATTTTTGAGGGGTACATGATTATCCCAAGTGCAAAGTATAGTGTTTTTAAGAGAAAGATATCAGCGACAAAAATTAGCATTAATAAAATTCTCTTTAAGGTTTGCAGAATACTTGATAAATGTCTTCTCATTTTATTCTCAAAACATTCCTGGGAGTTAAGTCTTATGATATTCATTTTCAGATAAGGAAACTAAGGCCATATAAGTAAGTTGACTTATCCATGAACTTGCCATGGCCATGAAGCTATTCAATGCATAAGGCTGAATTTGGGCCCAAATCTTGTTCACTCCAGATTCATCATTCTATCCACTGCCCCACCTAGATACCTAGTCATAATGTCTAACCTTTATATAGTGTTTTAAGGTGTGTAATTCACTTTATAATGATGATCTAGTTCGATCATTTGCTGTTTTTAGTTGTTCCCATCATGTTTGACTCTTTGTGACCCAATTTTAGGTTTCTTTGGACAAATTTTGCCACTTCCTTCTCCAGCTCATTTTACAGAAAAGGAACTTACTAGCTCTGTGACCCTGGGCAAGTCACCTTGCCCAGGGTCACAGAGCTAGTAAGTATTTGAAGACAGATTTGAACTCAGAAAGAAGAGTCTTCCTGACTTCAGGTCTGGCACTCTACTTCTTATACCACCTAGCTCTCCCTATTGTGTCATACCAAGCACTTAATAGATTTTTTATTGCCTGATTGCTTCTAGCTAAGAGTCATTGCCAACAATAAAATACAAAGTGTGTGTGGGGGGGGGGGACAAGAGTATTTTAAAGGACTGCTCATCAAAAACAACATAGAGATAAATACAAAATATATACTAGGTAAATACTTGGAAGAGCAAGGAATAGTACTAACAACTAGTGGAATCTGGAAGACGCCTAGGAGGGAGTGCCTCATCTATGCTTCAAAGGAAGGTGCAGATCCTATGTAACACAAGTAAGGAGGAAGGACATTGCAGCCATGGATAGGGTTCAGCCTGTATGAAGGTATAGAGATGAAAAATTAAATACTGTCTATAGGGAATGGTGAAAGGGATCATTCTTTAAATCTGAAAGGGACCTTCGAGACCATCAAGTCAGCCCTCTTCCTTTTACAGACGACAAAACTAGAGAGGTATAGCTGTAGTGACTTACCAAGTGTCACATAGCAAGTGAGGGTTTGGGTAAGGATTTGAACTTAAGTTTTCCTGACTGTAAGGTTAGAACCCCCTACCCCCACCACACACACACACACACACACACACACACACACACACACACACACACACACACTGCAACCTGGAAACCTAGGTTATTTTGGCAGAAAGGTTGAATATATGAGGAGAAAGGAAATCAGTCTGGAAAGTTATGCTACACAAAGATTGTGGGAGAACTTTTAATTATATTTTACCCTAAAGATAATAGGGAGTCATTAAAACTTCTTGGAGAGAAGGATGAATCCAAAGAAATTTGAGGGGAAATTATTACTGTTCATCATTACAGGATGTGAACTTTCTGATTGTGAATGTGGAGTCTTCAGGTCATCATGTCATCTTGGAATAACATCACTTCCCCTACCTTCCTCCTGACGGGTGTTCCAGGACTTGAAGTTTTTCATATTTGGATCTCTGTCCCTTACTGTTGCCTCTGTGCTGTGGCCATCTTAGGGAATGCTATGATCATGTATGTGGTGATCACTGAGCAGAGCCTCCATGAGCCCATGTATTACTTTCTCTCCATGCTGTCAGCCACTGATCTGGGCATCACAGTTTCTTCCTTGCCCACCACAATTGCGGTCCTTTGGTTCAATGCCAGGAAGATAAGCCTTGATGGCTGCATTGTACAGCTGTTTTTCCTCCATGGTTTCACACTCATGGAGTCTTCTGTGCTACTGGCCATGGCCTTTGATCGCTTTGTTGCCATATGCAAGCCCCTGAGATACGCCACTATTTTAACCAACTCCAGAATTGCTAAAGCTGGGCTAGGGGTTTTTGTGAGGATGTTAGTCAATCTGATGCCCCTCCTCCTGCTCCTTAAGAGGCTTTCATTCTGTGGTACCAATATCCTCTCACACTCTTACTGTTACCACCCAGATGTGATTAAACAGTCCTGTACAAGTACCAAGATAAACAGCATTGTTGGCCTCCTTGCCCTCATTATGACCTCAGGCATAGACATTCCATGCATAGTCCTCTCCTATGTGCTAATTATCAAGTCCATCCTCAGCATTGCATCTCCTGATGAGCGTCAAAAGGCCTTCAGCACCTGCATCTCCCACATAGGTGCAGTTGCTATCTTCTATGTCCCTTGGATCATTCTGGCCCTTGTGCACAGGTTTGGCCACAATTCCCCCCCATACATTCATGTGCTCCACTTCCTCTTTCCTCCTGTACTTAATCCAATCATCTACAGTGTGAAAACAAAACAGATCTACAGGGTCCTTCTCAAGCTTTTCCAAACCAAAGGATCAAGGCTGTAACCATGGTAGGAGAACAAAGGGTGGGGTGCCCAATGTGGAGATGTGAATTCTTCATCTACCTATCTTCAAGGAGTTTGGTACAGTAAAAGGGGAGTCAGAGTTCCTGGATTCAGATTCTGAATCTGTCATGTATTATCTATGAGATTTTAAATGGATCACTTTATCTGTCTGGACTTAAATTTCCTTAGCCATAAAAATGAAGAGAGTAGACTAGATGACATCTAAGGTCTCTTCTCCTTCTAAATATATTATTGGATAATTTGTACCATGGAATCTCTAGGACTCTGTGTTTCCACCTACCATCATTATTCCTAAATGGTTTCTTCCCATTATATTCTACACTTATTTTCTATCTTGATGTTCCTGTTTGTTTCCTGGGCTGCCAAACTTTCACTCTTACCTTGAAGTCTTACTCCTCCCCATTAATAGTATATTTACCACTGTTTCATCAAATCCAAATACTCAACAGTTAGTCCCTGTTGATTGAGTTTTCCAACAGCTAATCTGAAAGTCACTGTCCCACTACTTCTAACTTTAAAAACAATCAGCTTGTGGGTACAATGGAAGAACTAGTTGCCATGCTCTACTTCATTTCATACCCCCCCATAAAAATCCAGACACCCTATAACTCCACTAATGTTAATATAAGATTGCTATAAAAAAGAATTGAGACTCCAAAGGCAGAAATCCCCAGTTTAGGAATTATTTAGAGTAGTTATTTGGAGATTATTTTGTTTTTTCCCCAGGGAAGATTGGAATCTGCTCCTCTCTCCTCCCCCTTCTCAAGACATTTTTATCACACTGACAGAAATGTTCCTCACTGAAAAGATTCTCCATAGAATGAGCAAATGTTGTCCAAATGTGTATCCTCATTCTGATTTCATTCTTTGTGTATTTATACCTTGACTCATGTTCATAACCTGGAGTTATCTTTTATTTTTTCCTCTCCTCTACCACTCATTGTACAAGATCCTATCAATGCCAGCTTTGCAACACCTCTCATATCTGCCCTTTCATCTCTATTCTATTATTTCCTTAAGTGGGTCACCCACTTATACTAGACTATACTAGGCTCTTTCCTTTCCTCTATATCCCCAGGTGATATTTCTCCCTTGTTAAAAAAATATTTACTTTTTCCCTGTTGCCCAACACAAAAAACTCAAGTTCTTCTGCTTAGCATTCAAGTCCTTGACAATCTAGCATTGCCCTACATTTTCATCCTTAACTCATATCTCTTCAACATTTCTGTACTTCAGCCCAACTGTACAATTTCTTGAATCCTTATCAGGGCTTGCGTTTTCACAGTTCAATACTTTTACCTATACTATTTCCTATTCATTAAGCATATTCTTCTCCTCTCTTCATGTGTTGAATTCCTAACTTCTTATCTTTAACTGGATTGTTAGGTGCAAGGTGCTTTTTAATCCTTAAAGTGTTAAACAATTACTTTTCTGTTATCACTACCAGTCATCCTTTAAAGCTCAACTCAAATGCTTCCCCTCCCATTCAGTAGTACATTTTCTCCTTATATCTCATTTAAATATTTTTTGGAGGGAGGAAGTGATTAGGGTTGTGCTGGTGTATCACCATGCACAAGCAGCTTCCCAAAATAATGCCACTGTGGACAGCTTTTAAGGTTCTCGTTACACAGTATAGTGCACACTCCATTTATTCCATTACAAATTGAAGCAAAAATTCACAACAAATCACAATGTATTATTCACAACATTACATCTTATCACAGAAAATTACAGTATAGTGTTCACAACAGTTTAACATTAGAATAGTTTCCACTACAGTGGTCACAGTATTTAGAACAAAGAAGAAAAGAATAATCATCTGGTATCCCTAAGGAGGTTTCCCTCCTTACTCATTCATTCAGTCATCTCACAATACAATAATCAGTCTTCCACTCATGGGGCAATTGTAGATTAACTTAATCAGTCATTTATCTAGCAATTTCAATTACTAAGTATCATTAATCACTAGATACAATCATTAGAAAATTACACAAACCCTCCACTCCTCAGTGTCTAGCAAACTTCAATTTCATCACATGTTCAATATCCAAGGAGAGGCCTTTTCTTTATCTTGACTCAGGATGGTTTCTCAGATTCTCTGGATCCCCTTCCATGGTCTGAGCTCCTACCTGAATCTACCAGTCACCTGGATTCAGAGGCAGACAGCTCCCAGGTTCTTGTCCAGTCCTCCAGGCAGTTCTTGGTACACACTGAAGTTCGCAGGGTCTAAAAGGTCTCAAAACCTTCACCACTTCTGTTGCTAGGAACTCAAGGATCAACTAAATCACAAACAAAATCTTATCCCAGTCATGCTTCTTCAGTCCTCCAGCAGTTCAGCTGGCCCTAGGACCCAGAAGAAATCTCAGCCTTCCAGGCAGGCTTTTAGGCAGCAACAACTTCAGCCTTCACCAGATTCTGGTCCTATAGAAAACTCCAACTCAGTCCTCAGTCCAGCAGCCCAGCTTCCAGATGCTGTGAAAATTCTGCTCCCTGCACCAGGAGCAACCAGGAGGAAAATTCTTGATTTAAACTGTCTGTTCTCTGGAGCTCTTCTTAAACACACACACTCATACACTCACACTCACTCACACACATACACACACACACACACACACACACACACACACAGGCTTCCTCTCTCAGCCAACCCCACCCTGTTGTGTCAGCAACAGGAGACAGAGTTCACACCTTCTGTTTCTTTCACAGAGGTACTTAGCCCTTATCTGCTAAATTAATTAACATTACAGCTGGATCTGTTTGAAATGGTTTGAAAGAACTGATTGTTAATTGTTAATGTAATGTAAAGAAGAATGACATTAAAATACAATAATTTCAATACAGGGAGAGACTGATCATAGGACTGATGATGAAGCATACTAGCCAATTTCTGATGAAGAAGAAATGACTGAATTCTGAAGAAAAGACACATATTTTCAGACATGACCATTGTGTGGATTTGTTTTGTATGACCATACCAATTTGTCAAAAGGAAGGTTTTTGATTTAGTTTTTCTTCTTAAATTCAGGAAACAGGAATCTTGAGAGATGGAAACAGTAAAGAATAATAATCATGTAAAAAAGGGAGGGAAGGAGAAGATTATTGAAACATTAAGAAAAAACACCTTCAAGAGAACAAAAAATTGGAATAGAAATAAAGGCAAGCAGGACAGCTTTAAAACTAACATGTTGAATGCATCATATTTTTTTAAAAGATGAGTTGCTTTCAACCAAGGTTTATAGTTTCATGTACAATCCTTTTCTCACAAGAAAATGTTCACATTAGTTGTTGTTTATCATGTATAAAAATTAAAAAAAACTTTTTTAATCATAAAAAAATCATTGTGAGCATTTACTCCTTGGAAATCAGCAAATGCTACAAATCAGAGCTTGATTTTTTGAAAGCTGCCTATACTTAAGATAATGATGGAGAAAGTAGAAATAATGTAGCTTAAACTTAAAGATGTGTTGTAGGTTCTTCTTCTGGTAGAGTTGGTTGTCAAATTTTAACCATCATAATGCTTGTAGGTAAATCTTTGCATATTTACTTTGTAATATGCTTTATAAGTACTTATTTTCTCATATTCCCTTGTTATTGAACTAGAATTCCTTTACTGGCAGGAATTTTATCACTTATGTTTTTTATCTGCTTTTTATACTCTGCCCCCTCTCACTATGCATCAATAGTTACTTAATAAATATTAAGTGTGTTTCATGGTTCTACTTATATTATATGCCTCAGGTGGTTAAGCCACAAGCTGATTGAAAACATTTCCCCATTAGCAGAGGAACTCAAAGAGATTTTTGCTAGTCCTTGAGAGCACTGGTATCTAAAGTGGGGCCCTTTTAGAGGAGGGATTATGGCCTCACCTCAAAGGATATACTACCAGAGAGCAGAAAAATGGTAACACAACCTAGCCTCCCCATGATAGCCAATCCAGTCACACCTACCTTTAGTACCCTGTGATATTCCCTTTGAAGGCCTGGAGGATTGAATAAAGAATTCCTCCCAAAGCCACCATTGAAAGAGGGCTTCCAGGGCAGTCATTTCTTCAATTAGTGCTGCAATCCTTTGAACTTGTCCTCATCATATTCCAGGAACTTTATCAGCATACAAAATTTCATCAAAGCTATAACCATCATGATGTCATTTTTGAGATCTTGCTTATAGGGTAGAGGCCGTATGACAGCAGTTCTCAACCTATGAGTTACGTACAATTTGTAACAATGAAAATATATTCTGCATATCAGATAGATTCATAACAGTAGCAAAATTACTGTTATGAAGTAGCAACGAAAATAATTTTATGGTTGGGTGTCACCACAACATTAGGAACTGTATTAAAGATTTGCGGCATTAGGAAGGTGGAGAATCACTGCCCTATGAGAAAGAAGCTCCTGGCATAATGATGGGAAAATGGTTCCCATCCTTAAAGATTTGTTCATCGGAGATGGGAAGTCATTTGTACATCCAGAGATCTTTTAATCTGAAAAGGTAGAGGGATAATCACATTCCAGTCCCATCTCTGATATTTACTATCCATATGACCTCAGGCAAGTCATTTCACTTGGACTCAATGTCCTCATCAGTAAAATGAGGTCTAGAAGAAAGTCTCTTTTAGTCCAAAATATTCCATCCCACAAAGAAACAAATAAATACTGGCATAAAAGTTAATTTCTTTATATTTATATTCATACCCAGAGTACTAAATGCCAATGTAAGCATTAAGAGTATGACTCAGTCAAGAATAGCTTAATTTAAGCATGGATTCATCTTGGTTAACTCCCTTTTCACCAAATGCCTACAACAAATTGACCCAGAGATAAAGAAATCAATCTGAAATGAGGGTCTTACCTAGCAGTCCTTTGCATAAACTCTATAATATTGCAACCAAGAAGGCAATACCCTTCCTCATGTCAGTATGTCAAAATTCAATGGTAACACATCAACCCACTTAAATCATTGGCATTTCTGTATATCACTAACCAGGCCAAACAGCAAAATATAAAAATAAAAATTCCATTTAAAGTTAATGAAGATATTATGAAATATTTGGGAGTCTACCTGCCAAAACAAACCCAGTAATTATATGAACAAAATTACAAAACGTTTTTAACACAAATGAAGTCAGCTCTAAATAATTGAAAAAAATCAGCACTTGCTCATGGGTAGGCCAAGCTAATATAATAAAAACAAAAATTATAACTAAATTAATTTATTATTCAGTGCCATACCAATCAAACTACCAATATTATTTTATAAAGCTAGAACAATAATGAAATTTGTCTGAAAGAGTAAAAGGTTCAGAATAACAAGGAAATTAATGAAAAAGAAATTGCAGGGAAGGTGGATTAGCCATAATACATCTTTGAATTGTATTATAAACCAGCAATCATCAAAACTACTTGATATTGGCTAAAAAATAGAAGTGTAGATCAGTGGAATAAATTGGGTACACAAGACACAGTAGTCAATGATTATAATAACCTACTATCTGATAAACCCAAGGACTATAGCTTCTGGGATAAAAACTCACTATTTGGCAAAAACTGCTGGGAAAACTAGAAAATACGGTGGCAGAAACTGGGCAAAGACCAACATCTAATACCATATACCAAAATAAAATCCAAATGGGTAGACAATGTAGATATAAAGGCTGATATTATAAACAAGTTAGGGGAGAAAGGATGAGTTTATCTGTCAGATTTATGAAAAATGAAGGAATTTATGACCAAACAAGATACAGAGAACATTACAAAATGCAAAATGGATAATTTTGAATACATTAAATTGAAAAGTTTGTGCACAAAGCCAATGCAACCAAAATAAGGAAGGAAGGAGAAAACTGGGAAAGAATTCTAACAACAAAGTGTCTTTGATAAAGGCCTCATTTCTAAAAGACATAGAGAAGTGAGTCAAATTTATAAAAATACAAGTCATTCCCTCATTAAAAAATGGTCAAAGGATATGAACAGGCAGTTTTCAGAGGAGGAAATTAAAGGTATATAAAGTAATATAAAAATACAAATCAAAACAACTCTGAGGTACCACATCATGCCTATCAGATTAACTAACATGACAAAAGGGGAAAAGGAAAAATGTTGAAGATGTGGACAAATTAGAACACTAATTCATTGTTGGTGTAGTGGCAAACTGATCCAACCATTCTGGAGAGAAATTTGGACCTAAGCTCAAAGAACTATAAAAATGTGCATGCCCTGTGACCTAGCAATGCCACTTCTATAGGTGTATCCCAAAGAGGTAATAGAAATGAGAAAAGTACCCACATGTGCAAAACTCTTTATGGCAACTCTTTTTGTAGAGGCCAAGAATTGGAAATTGAGGGGATGCAATCACCTGGGAGAAGACTGAACAAATTGTGGCATATGAATGTAATGGAATACTACTGTGCCATAAGAAATAATGAGCAGGAAAATTGCAGAAAAACCTAGAAAAACTTATATGAATTGATGCAGAGTGAAGTGAGCAGAATCAAATCATTGTACAGAGTAACAATCACAGTGTGTGATGATTGACTTTGATAGACTTAGCTCTTCTCATCCATTCAAGGACCTAACACAATTCCAAAAGACTCATGATGGAAAATGCCATCCACATCCAGGAAAAGAAATATGAAGTCAGAATGGGGTTGGAGCAGAGTCAAGATAGTTGTGTAAAAGCAGAAGGTAGCTTGAATTCCCACTCCAACCACCTCTAATACACACAAAAAATTACTCTAAAAAAATTTGAGAGCTACAGAACCCACGTAGTGACAGACAGAAACAAATATCCCCCTGAAAGAAGCCTGGCAGGCCAACAGGAAGGATCTATTGTACCAGGACGGCAGCCAAGAGTAGTCCTGTGTGACCCATGTGGACCCAGACCAGGGGTGGCCCAGACCAACAGCCCAGACCAGTTAGAGCAGACTTCAGGAGACTGAATTAACAGCAGCTATGGTGGTTTCAACACTTATCAACCCAAAAATGCCAAAGGGAAAGTAAAAGGTCAGTAGGGAATTCTATTGAAACTGGGTGAGAGTAGAGCATAGTCTTACCCCTGCTTCCAGCGCAAAAGGTAGTGACAGCATGGTGGCTGCAGCAGCTGCCACATGGCTACATCTGGAACTCCTGGTCTGCAGATTGTAGGGGAAACAAACAACCATTAAGAGGGTAATCACTCTTTCTTTGACCTGCTTGGATCTGGGTCACAATCTTGGGAGGTGGTCCTGGGGTGAGGAATGCTAGTGTACCAGAGCTTGTGGTAGCTGTAGAGAGGGTACCCTCCTCATAGCTGTCAGAGACAGCAGCTCTGATAACAACTGCAAAAACTCAAGCAATTTGGAATATAATTCTCTCCACAATGGAAGCAGAGTTCTACCATGGCAAAGAGCTCAAACGTCAAGTCATTGGCTGGCAAGATGAGCAAACAGAGGAAGCACAATCAGACCATAGAACCTTTTTTGGGGGGACCAAAAGGATCAAAACATGGGACCAGAAGAAGAAAAAAGTTAAAACTCCTGCATCAAAAGCTTCCAAGAAAAATATGAATTGGTCACAGGCTATGGAGGAGCTCAAGAAGGATTTTGACAATCAAGCAAGAGAAGTAGAGGAAAAATTGGGAAGAGAAATGAGAATGATGAAATAAAATTGTGAAAAGAGAGTCAAGAGCCTGCTAAAGGTGACCCCCCCAAAAAAAAACTAAAGAAAATTACACCTTAAAAATAAGACTAACTCAAATGCCAAAAGAGACCCAGAAAGCAAATGAGAAGAGGAATGCCTTAAGAAGTCAAATTGCCTAGATGGAAAAGGAATGTCAAAAACTCACTGAAAAGAATAACTCCTTCAAAATTAGAGTGGAGCAAATGGAAGCTAATGACTTTATGAGACATCAAGATATTACAAAACATATCCAAACAAATGAAAAAAATAGAAGCAAATATGAAATATCTCATTGGAAAAATCACTGACCTGGAAAACAGATCCAAGATAGATCATTTAAATATTTTTGGACTACCTGAAAGTCATGATAAAAAAAAGAACCTAGAAACCATCTTTCAAGAAATTATCAAGAAAAATTGCCCTGATATTCTAGAACCAGAAGGCAAAATAGAAACAGAAAGAATTCACCAATCACCTTTTGACAAAAATCCCAAAAAGAAAACTCATAGGAACATTATAGGCAAATTCCAGAATTCTCAGATCAGGGATAAAATATTACTAGCAGTCAGGAGGAATCAATTTGAGTATTGTGGCAACACAATCAGGATAACATAAGATTTAACAGCTTCCATGTTAAGGGACTGAAGGCCTCGGAATATGATAGTTCAGAGGTGAAAGGATCTAAGATTGAAACCAAGAACCACCTACCCAGCAAAACTGAGTATAATGTTCCAGGGGAAAATATGCCTATTCAATGAAATAGAGGATTTTCAAGCTTTCTTGATGAAAAACCCAGAGCTGAACAGAAAATTTGACTTTCAAATACAAGAAGCAAGAGAAGCATGAGAAGGACAACAGGGAAAAGAAATCATAAGGAACTTATTAAAGTTGAACTATTTACATTCCTATATGGAAAAAGAGTAATTGTAACTCATGAGACTTTCATCAATGTAAGGATAGTTGAAGGGAATACACACACACACACACACACACACACACATATATATACACATACACATATATATGTGTGTCTGTGTCTGTATCGGTGTGTGAATGTGTGTGTATACGATGGTGTATGTCTGTATATATATATATATATATATATATATATATATGAGTACGTGTATATGTGTGTACATGTATATGTAGAAGACACAGGATGAGTTGAGTATGAAGGGACGGTATCTAAAAAATAAAATTAAGATGTGAAAGAGGAATATATTGGGAGAAGGAGAAAGGGAGAGAGAGTGATTAAATTATCTCATATAAAAGAAGCAAGAGAAAATTGTTAACAAAGGAAGGGGAGAGAAGGAAGATGAAAGGGAATGGGTCAACCTTTCTTTCATTGAATTTGACTTAAGGAGGGAATAATGTACACATTCAATTGGGTTTTTTACCGTTCAGGAAAGCAGGGGAGAAAGGGATAATAGTGGGGACGAAAGAAGGGAGGGCCGATTGAGGGAGAGAGTAGTTAGAAGCAAACACTTTTGAAAAGGGACAGGGTAAAAGTAGAAAATAGAATAAGTGGGGGGGGTGGGATAGGATGGAGGGAAATATAGTTAGTCTTTCACAATATAACTATTATGGAAATGTTTTGCATAACTACACATGTACAACCTATATTGAATTGCATGTCCTCCCAGTGGGGGTGGCTGAGGAGGGAAGAAGGAAAGGGATCTGGAAATCAAAGTTTTACAAACAAATGTTTAAAAATTATTTTTACATGCAACTGGGAAATAAGATATAGTGGTACTGGGGTATAGAAATCCATCTTGTCCTACTAGAAAGTTAGGGGAGTAATGGGGAAGGATATAAGATACAACAGATTGGGGGAAGGAGTATTCAGTAGGCTTACTATCTTGGGATGAGGGTTAGGGGACAGACAGGGAGAAAATTTGTAACTCAAAATTTTGTGGAAATGAATGTTGGAAACTAAAAATAAGTTAATAATTTAAAAAAACCTTAATTCTCAAAAAAATATGGAGTCTGAGTGCAGATCAGAATAGACTATTATTTTTTCTTTGGTTTGGTTTTGTTTTCTTATGGTTACTCCTACTAATTATAATTCTTCTATATATGACTAATGTGATAATATGTTTAATAGGCATATATATGCAGAGCCTATATCAGATTGTATGCCATCTTGGGGAGGAGGAGAAAATTTCAAACTTATGGAGGTAAATGTTGTAAACCAACAATGAATAAATTATTTTTTAATGTTTAAATTGGAGGAAGTTCTTTAAATGTGAAGCATATACCTCAGTCAAATAGTTCATACCATATTCTATCACTTTCTACAACTGCACATTTCTCCCTATATTTACCCTGATATATGGCTCCTGAGTCCATTATTTTCTCCTTCTCAACCCTTCCTCTTAGTTCCCAAAATCATCCTTTTTGAACTGCCTGAAGACTGTAGGAGACAAAGGAGTAAATCAGTGAATTGTTCTAGAGGTGGGGTGAGAGAAGAGGTTCAACTCTCTTCTTATCACTCAAAGACCTTAGACAAGAGAGGAGTTAAGATAGATTATAGATGATAGAGACGATAGATAGACATAGACGTAGATGTAGGTGTAGGTGTAGACATAGGTGTAGGCATAGACGTAGGCATGGACATAGACATAGACATAGACGTAGACATTGACATAGATGTAGACATGGGCATAGACATGGAAATGGACATGGATGTGGACGTGGATGTGGACGTGGACATGGACATGGATTTGGACAGACATAAGCATAGGCATAGGCATAGGCACAGACATAGACACAGACATAGGCACAGGCACAGGCACAGACACAGACACAGACACAGACACAGACACAGACACAGACACAGACACAGACACAGACACAGACATAGACAGGTATGCCAGTCCCAAGCTGAATTACTCTCACCTAGGCTTTTTAACCTAACCCTATATTACAGACTTTCAGTTAGTCTGACTCATCTAAATCTCCTCCAGGCAAATTAAGAGATGAGGTGTCCTTGTTGACACCAAGGAGAGGAAATATGTACATAATTGTCTTATGATTTTTTGCAATTCCCCCAAAATCAGTATAATTTAACAAAATGAGAAAATGAAAAATGTTGGAGAAGATGTGGAAAAATGGGAACATTAATTCATTGTTTGAGCTATGAACAGATCCACTCATTCTGGAGAGAAATTTGGAAATATGCCCAAAGGGCTACAAAAATGTGCAATATCACTTCCAGGGCTGTATCTCAAAGAGATCATAAAAACGGTAAAAGGACCTACGTGTACAAAAATTTTTATAGGAGCTCATTTAATGGTGGCCAAGAACAGGAAATTAAAGGGATGACTACCAACTGGGGGAATGACTGAACAAGTTGTGGTGTATGAATGGAATGGAATGGAAATTAGGAGCAGACAGACTTCATCATAATCTGGAAAGATTTATATTAAATAATACTGAGTGAGTGGAGTAGAACCAAAAGAACATTGCACACAGTTATAGACGTGTATCTGTGATGGTTAACTTTGATAGCCTTGGCTCTCCTCAGCAATGCAATGTTCTAAGACAACTCCAAAAGACTCATGAGGGCAAAAAAGCTATTCATATCCAGAGAAATAATTGAGGAGTCTGAATGCAGATTGAAGGGAACTATTTGCTCTCTCTCTTTTCTTTTGTTCTGTTTTCTTCTCTTCTTTATTGTGGTTCATTCCATTGGTTACAATTCTTCTTTACAATTTTACTAATGTGAAATTATGTTTAATGCGAAGGCATATATAGAAGCTATGTGGGATGATATGACATCTTGGGGCTGGGGTGGAAGCAGGGAGGAAAGGAAAGGGGACAAAATTTCTTACTCAAAACTTGTGGAAATGAATGTTGTAAACTATAAATAAATAAATTTAAAAGGAAAAAACACCTAAGCCCTGTGCCTTTAATTGTAATTCTTAGAATCAGTGAATGTCAGAGTGGAGAGTAACCTTAGAGATAATCAAGTATGAGATGGATTAGAGCCCTGTAAAGAGTCAAGGACAAGTATTCCACTGCTCAAACAACTTCAGGCACAATGGCTTCAGGAAGACTTTAGTTCAAATCCATTCCCAGACATTTAGTATTTGTATGAATGGAATGGAATGGAAATTAGGAGCAGACAGACTTCATCATAACCTGGAAAGATTTATATTAAATAATGCTGAGTGAATGGAGCAGAACCAAGAGAAAAAATCTCAACCAACAAAAATCTCAATTTTCTCATCTATAAAATGTGCATAATGATAGAAATTATTTCCCAGAGGTGTGAGGGTAAAATGAGGTAATATATGGAAAGAATCCCACTAATGCTTATAAATCTACAAATACTAACTGCTATCACCATCATCATTACCATCATTACCACTGCCATCTTGTTCTTGTTCTTGTTCTTCTTGTTGTTCTTCTTGTTCTTGTTCTTCTTGTTCTTTTTTTCACCACCACCACCACCACCACCACCACCACCACCATCATCATCATCATCATCATCATCATCATCATCCCATATAGACCTTCGACGGCTGTTTTCCTAAGACTAATGTGTTCTACATGTTAAATGGAGTCTGCACCTTCAAATCACAGCCATCTTTAAATACTTCCCCAAACAGAACAGATACATGGAAGGCTTCTGTTTCTCCATTTGAGAAGTACAAAAGAAAGGCAAGTAGTTTTATCAGTTCCATCAAACTGGTCATTGAGAATCTACACACATTAAAATATTGTGAGTTCATGACATTGTATCTTTATGTGAATAGATTGTTTGGACAAGTTACCTGAGGTTCTCTAAGAATCACTGATACGTCTCTCTCATAATTTTGCATTAGTATCATGTCCAAAGTTTGAATTAGTCACTCAGTTTACCTGCAGCTACTAGAGTTGTTCTCTGTTATATCTGTCCCCAGTAGTATAGAGATATCATTTGGTGTATAGGAATATTGAGGGAGGAAAAGAAAATCTTGTGTGAAGGATTGATTAGCCCTTTTCTTTATCTTTTTGCTTTTCTAAAATTTAATATTTTATTTTCCCCAATTACATGTAAAAACCCATTTTCAACATTTATTTTTAAGATTTTCAAATTCTCTCCCTCCCTCCCCTTATCCTTCATTGAAAATGAAAGCAATTTGATATAACTTATACGTGTGTAGTTATTCAAAACTTATTTCCATATTGATCATTTTGAAAAGAAAATATGGCTCAAAATAAAACTTCAAGGAAAATAAAGGTTTTTTTAAATATACTTCAATCTGTATTAAAACTTCATTAGTATTTTTTTATTCCCTCTCTATGGATGGATAGGATTATTTATTTATTTTTATTTTTTAATTGATTTGTTTATTTACTTTTAGTTTAAAAGATTCAGTTCCACAATCCCTTGAGTTTCACATTTTCTCCCCTCCCTCCCCCACAACCCCATTTAGTCTTTGCTCATCTCAATTTTCTCATCTATAAAATGTGCATAATGATAGAAATTATTTCCCAGAGTTGTGAGGGTAAAATGAGGTAATATTTGGAAAGAATCCCAGTAATGCTTATTAATCTACAAATACTAACTGCTATCACCATCATCATTACCATCATTACCACCGCCATCTTGTTCTTGTTCTTGTTCTTCTTGTTGTTCTTCTTGTTCTTGTTCTTCTTGTTCTTTTTTTCACCACCACCACCACCACCACCACCACCACCACCATCATCATCATCATCATCATCATCATCATCATCCCATATAGACCTTTGACAGCTGTTTTCCTAAGACTAATGTGGTCTACATGTTCAATGGAGTCTGCACCTTCAAATCACAGCCATCTTTAAATACTTCCCCAAACAGAACAGATAGATGGAGGGCTTCTGTTCCTTGCATGCAAGCAAGTATAGAAAAGAACAAGACCATGGAGTTTATTTCACTCTCCATTTAAACTCTGTTGTTTCTAGATATTTCTCTGAATGTAGATATCTGCTTCCATCCTGAGACTTTTAGAGTTGTCTTATAACCTTGCATTGCTGAGAAGAGTCCAGTTTATCAAAGATGATTGTTACATACACATTGTGTCTGTCATTGTGTACGAATTTCTCTTGGTTCTGCTCTCTTCACTCAGCATCAATTTGTATAAGCCTCTCCAGTTAAATATGAAGTCCATCTGCTCCTCATTTATCATAATATAATATTATTCCATTACATTTATATATGACAACTTGGTTTAGCCATTCCTCAATTGATGGGCATCCCTTTAATTTCCAGTTTTTCATCATCACAAAGAGAGCTGCTATAAATATTGTTGTAGATATGGGTCTTCCTCCCCCTTTTATGATCTGTTTGGGATACAAGACAAGAAATAGTATTACTGGGTAAAAGGGTATGCAATTATTTATAGTCCTATGGGTATGGTTGTAGATGGCTCTCCAGAGTGGTTGAATTAGTTCACAATGCCACCAACAAGGCATTAGTGTTCCAATTTTTCCACATCGTCTCCAGCATTTGTCATTTTCCTGTTTTGTCATCTTAGCCAATATGACTGGTGAGATGTGATACCTAAAAGTTGTTTTGATTTGCATTTCTTGAATCAATAGTGATTTAGAGCATTTTTTCATATGCTTATAGAAATCTTTAATTTCTACCTCTAAAAATTGCCTGTTCATATCCTTTGTCCATTTATCAATTGGGAAATTACTTGTATTCTTATATATATGACTCAATTCCCTGTATATTTTAGAAATGAGGGCTTTATCAGAGACATGCTGTAAAATTTCTTTCCCAGTTTCCCACATCTGTCTTAATCTTGGTTACATTGGCTTTGTTTGTATAGAAACCTTTCAAATTAACATAATCAAGATTATCCATTTTGTACTTTATAAGGCTCTCCAACTCTTGCTTGGTCATAAAGTCTTCCTTACTTCATAAATCTGACAGGTAAATTATTCCCTTGCTTCCCCAGATAGCTTACAGTATCAGCCTTTATACCTAGATCATGCTCCCATTCAGACTTGATTTGGGTGTACAGCATTAAATTATGGTCTCTGCGCAGTTTCTGTCATGCTATATTCCAGTTTTCCTAGCAGTTTTTGTCAAATACTGAGTTCTTATCCCCAAAACTGGGGTCTTTTGGTTTATCAAACAGTATATTACTATAATTGGTGATTACTGAGTCTTTTGTACCCAATCTATTCCACTGATCCACTACTCTATTCCTCAGCCAGTAGCAAGTAGTTTTGATGACTGCTGTTTTATAATACAGATTAAAATCTGGTGTGGCTAGGCCACTTTCCCTAGCATTTCTTTTCATTAATTGCCTTTCTATTCTGGAGCTTTTGTTCTTCCAAATGAATTTTGTCACGATTTTTTCTAGCAATAAAGTAATTTTTGGTAGATAGATTGGTATGGCACTAAATATGTAATTTAATATAGGTAAAATTGTCATTTTTATTATATAAGCTCGACCCAGCCATGAGCAATTAATGTTTTTCCAATTAGTTAGATCTGATGTTATTTGTTTGAAAAGTGTTTTGTAGTTGTGTTCATATATGAAGACCTATAGGTCTTGGGTTTGTTTTGGCAGGTAGATTGCCAATGTTTTATAATGTCTACAGCAGTGGTTCTCAACCTGTGGGTTGTGACCCCTTTAGGGGTCGAACGACTCTTTCACAGGGGTTGCCTAAGATCAATAGGAAAACACATATTTGTGACAGTCATAGGAACTGAGACACCACTCCTCTATCTGTCTCCAGGCAGATCTGCCCACATGAAGATACACGCTCATACGAGTATTAAAGGGTCACTGCATTAGGAAGGTTAGGAACCACTGGTCTACAGTAACTTTAAATGGGTTCTTTCTTACTATATATTGCTGTTGGACTTTGTTTGAAATATATAGGAATGCTGAGGATTTATGTGGGTTTATTTTATATCCTGCAACTTTGCTAAATTTATTTATTGTTTCAAGAAGTTTTTTACTTGATTCTCCAAGTATATCATCATATGATCTGCAAAGAGTGATAGCTTAGTCTCTTCTTTACCTAATTTGATTCCTTTGATTTCTTTTTCTTCTCTAACTTCTACTGTTGACATTTCTAGTACCAAATTGAATAAGAGGGGTGATAGTGGAAATCCTTGTTTCAACCCTGATCTTACTGGAAATGCTTCTAGCTTATCTCTATTACATATATTACTTGTTGATAGTTTTAGATAGATTATACTTATTATTTTATAGAAGACTCCATTTATTCCTATACTTTCTAGTGTTTTTAATAGGAATGGATGTTGTATTTTGTTAAAAGCTTTTTCTGCATCTATTGAGATAATCATATGATTCCTACTAGTTTTATTGTTGACATGATCAATGATACTGATGGTTTTCCTAATATTGAACCATCATTGCATTATTGGAATAAATCCTACCTGATCAAAATGTATTACTCTTGCAGTAAGTTGCTGTAGTATTTTTGCTATTATTTCATTTAAAATTTTTGCATCTATATTCATAAGGAAGATTGGTCTATAATTTTCTTTCTCCATTTTGTCTCTTCCTGATTTAGGTATAAGTACCATATTTGAATCATAAGAAGAATTTGGGAGGACTCCTTCTTCACCAATTTTCCCAAACAGTTTGTAGAGTATTGGGATCAATTTATCTTTTTTTTCCCACTTTATGTGTTGTCTTTTTTTTTTTACTTGTTTGTTTACTTTTAGTTTACAAGATTCTGTTCCAGAATCACTGGAGTTTCAGATTTTTCTCCCCTTTCTCCCCAACCCCCACCCCCAAAATGGTAGCATACAATCATGTACAGGATCTGAAACTCTTTTACATTGTACAATAGTCTGGTTGTATAAGCGTTGTAGCCTATGAAGTGAAAAATGGGAAAAGAGAAACAAAATCAAACATAGAAAAGAATGATAGCATGTATTGCTTCAGTCTCCATTTAAACTCTGGTCTTTCTAGATCTTTCTCTGAATGTAGACATCTGCTTCCATCCTGAGACTTGTAGAGTTGTCTTTTAACTGCACCTTGCTGAGAAGAGTCCAGTTTATCAATGTCGGTTGTCACACATATGATGTATCTCTGACTGTGTACGAATTTTTCCTGGTTCTGCTCTTCTTACTTAGCATCAATTTGCATAAGCCTCTCCAGGTAATTATGAAGTCCATCTCCTTCCCATTTCTTATAGCATGATAGTATTCCATTACATTCATATACCATAACTTGTTCAGCCATTCCTCAATTGATGGGCGTCCCCAAAATTTCCAGTTTTTTTGCCACGATAAAGTGAGCTGCAATAAATATTTCTGTACATATGGGTCATTTTCCCATTTCTATGATCTCTTTGGGGTACAACCCCAAAAGTGGTATTACTGGATCAAAGGGTATGCAATTATTTGTAGCCCTATGGGCATAGTTCCAGATTGCCCTCTAGAATGGTTGTATCATTTCACAGCTCCACCAACAATGCATTAGAGTTCCAATTTTTCCACATCCTCTCCAACACTTGTCATTTTCCTGATTTCTCATCTTAGCCAATCTGACTGGTGAGATGTGGTACCTCAAAGTTGTTTTGATTTGCATTTCACAAATCAATAGTGATTTAGAGCATTTTTCCATAAGCTTAAAGATATCTTTATTTTCTTCCTCTGTAAATTGTCTGTTCATATCTTTTGACCATTTATCAATTGGGGAATGATTGTATTCTTATGAATTTTATGTAATTCCCTGTATAGTTTAGAAACAAGGCCTTTATCAGAGACACTGGTTGTAAATATTCTTTCCCAATTTCCCACTTCCCTCTTTTTTATTTTATTTTTTAATGTAATAAATTTTATTTATTTTCTTGTTTACATTGTTCATTTTCATGAGATTTTTGAGATACAAATTTTCTCCCCATCTTTCCCCTACCCCACTCCAACCCCCAAAACAGCAATCCCACTGTGGAGCTCCTCCCATGTTCTGCGTGCTAACTTTCTGGTAGGGCAGGGAGGGTCTCCCTATCCTAACCCCTGTTTATCTTGATTCCTAGTTGCAGGTATTGCAGAGCTTTATATTCTACATTCTTTTGGTTCCTCCCTTGTCACCCACCCCCTCTGGAAGGGTGTGATTCAATTCAATACAGGCTGTGTAGGTGTGATTATACAGGATATCTTCATAGAGGACATATTGTGACAGTGATCATATATCCCTCCTTCCTATCCCTCCCCCCTTGTTCTGTTCTCTACTCTGTCCCTATCCCTTTATTGAAGTGTGAGCATCCAGCAT
>CM053596.1:69796893-69810161 GCA_028646575.1 Pseudocheirus occidentalis
TCACGCATTAACCCAAGTTTGTTGAATCCTGCAGCACTGTAATACCACTTTCGAAGACTTTTGAGCCATCGGTTTGATGCTACAGTAGGTGCCCGTGTCGCCATCTTGCCATGGAGAGACCGGCGCTTTGCCTGCTGGGTACGTCCTAGAGGACACCAGGAATCACGTGGAAAGGAAGTCGAGAGATTCCACTTTAAATGAGTAATATAGGCTCTTTGGTAAAGGAAGAGAGTTCCTAATATAAGGATCAACAATTGAAAGCCATTAAAAGGATTCAAATCTCCTCCCTAAGTAGCAAAAGAAAAGATTAATTTCTGGTTACTTTGAAGGACACCTTCCTTCCAAACCCTCTAAAATTATTGTGTTTGGACTTATATTTCCTTTTTACCAAATTTGGTATTAATTTCTGGGAAAAAAGTCATAGATGTCACTATTTTTATGATTTCCACTAGCATTTTTATTTCCATAACATTTTAAATATATTGACGACTAAGAGTGTCCTATCATTTCATTTTTACACAGATCATATGAAGAAGATTACTGTGTTAGTTAGCAAGTGTGTTAAATGTGTACTAGATGCCAGATTTTTTTTTTAAGTCTATCTCAGGCTAAATGTCTGGACACAAAAGGAGATAAAAACAGTTCCTGTCTTTAAAAAGAATACATTCTAATCAGAGAGGAAATACGTGAACCAGGTGCATAGACATTTACAGAGTTGGTAGAAGGTAAGAATAATTAATAACAATAGAAGCAGTTAAGAGTTATATATCATGCATTCAGCTAAGCACTTTACAAGTATGGTCTCATTGGATCCTCACAGCAACCCTGGGTGCTGGGTGCTGTTAGGAGCCCCATTTTACATATGAGGATACTGAGGCAAACAGAGGCTAAGTAACTTGCCCAAGATTACACACATAAATCCAGCTGGGGCAGGATTTGAAGTCAGGTCTTTCTGACTCCAACCCTGGTGCTCTGTACATTGTACTGCCTGGCTGCCTTTACTGCTGACTAATATCCATTTGGTCTCCCCTACCCTTCATGCATCGTCAGATACTATTATCTCGATCTGTCTGGGGTGATGGTTTACATTACCGTAGGTAAATGCCTTAAGAAACTATGCTACAGAGGAATCAAAGTTCTCAAATAGCCACGAGATACAGGAGAGAGAAGCTACCATATTGGAGAACCAGAGATTTGGAGCTGTAAGGGTCTAAAGAAGCCATCCAGTCCAATCCCCTGATTTTGTAGAGAAGAACCCAGAGGGAAGAGAGGTTAGGGGATCTAGGGGGTCACAGAGATTGTATGAAATGAAACAGTACTAGAAGCTGAACCCAGCTCCTCTGCCTTTAGGTCCAGAGCATTTGCATCACTGTTACTTGCTTCCTCCTATGTGTCCCAGGCAGGAGGGTCTGGATATTCTCTTAAGGCTTTTCAAGGACTTCCCCATGTTGACCAAACATAGCCATAGAACAGGAATATATTGATTAAAAAAAAACCTTCTAATGGCTGCCAGCCCAGGTCTAGACAAAGAAGTTTATAATGATCCTAACAGTCAGTCTGTACCAATTATAGGAGTAACAGAGAGATCAGTCTGCGACCAGAGAACTAGGGCCATAAGACCAGTCATTAGGCAAAGTTATGACGTTCCAAGTAAACCCAAAGATATAGTTGTATGCCTGTCTAGGCAATGACACTAGAAAGTTTCCATATGATAAGTGCGTTGTATATAATTATATGTGTTTACTGTGAATTACTGAATGAATGTCAATGACTGTGTTTGAATATGCTTGTTTCTTAACTTACTGTTACGTTCTTTGAACTGTGTTATGGTCATGCTCAGACAGCATGTGTTAATTATTTTGCATTTATGCTGCTACTTATCAGGAAGTGTTACTATACATAGGAGCCTATTGATAGGGTTATTGGTAGAGCTGGCTAGCTTGACTTTGCTAGTTAGCCTTGCTTATTGCTACCGATTGATTGCTGTGTACTATGGATATGCATGTGCTTTTGAAATGTGCATGTGTCATGGCCTGCAGGTAGTTAGGAATGTTAACATGGTTATATCCTTGCAGGTCATACACTGTATAGGACCATGTCTACTGAATGTGCTGTTAATATAACTTGGTTACATTTCAGTTTCAGTGGTACCAAAGATGAGTTCCCTGTGATGCCAGGAAAATCATCCTTGTTGTATAAAATGCTGATGTTTGTGTTTATACTGTAAAGTTACAGGTTTTAGACTCGCCCCAGGTATCTTTGTGAAGGACTGTAATGGGTTCTGACCCAGGGGAGGAATGGAATGGGAGTCCCAAAGCCCATTGGTAGGAAACTCTCCTTGCTGAAGCTCAATGCCCTTCCCTGTGTGAGGAGTGGTTGAGATTAGCGAGGAGAATAAAAGACAGCTCTACTCATTTGAGTCTTTTCAGAATCTCTTGGAGTTTCTTCAGTCTCTGGAAAGTCTCTTTGGCCTCAGCAGTCTCTGTGGGCTCTGTAGTTTCTTCAGGTATCTTATCTTGTCTGTCTCTGCAGTTGCTTTGAGTGCCACTGGCTTCCAGCTTTTAGAGAGAAGACAGATGATGCCAAACCCATTTCAGTTTGCTGAAGAGGAAATAAGACTCTGGGAAGAAGCTGGCATGAGCAGATCTGGCCATCTCTATCATCTCCCTATCTGCAACTTGTGACACTAGAGACTTTGGGGAGTTTCCTCCTCACAATGCGTACACATAGGAGAAGCTGGCTACTTCTGAAAAATTCATCCAGGATCCTGAAGCTTTACCTCTCTCCCTCTTCACTCTAACCTCCCACAATCTCTGACAATCCACATAATATCATGCCTGTGTCAAAAAGTGAGCAGAGTGAACTTTCTGTTTTCTTCCTTTTTGTGCCCTGGGTAGTCAAAACTGTGCATACTTAAAAGCACTTCATTTCCACTGCTTCCAGGCACCCAGCATGGCCAATGTCTTTTGGGGTGATCTCCAAGCTTGGGGACTGGTCTTGACTGTGGTTGTATGATGCTTCGGGCATGTTCTCCTGCCTCCATTCCCTGAACTGGTATCCCCTCCTATGGAGCCTGGGAATCCCTACCCTGATCAAATGAATGTCTCAGCATGACTTAAGTTTTACTTTCATTTTTCAAAATGTTCTGGGTTTGGCAAATCACTTTTGGTTAAGCATTGGATAATAGTGTAATGCTCCAAAAGGGAGACAGAAAACCCAGACAATCGAGAATGTGATGAGGACAAAACAATGGCTTTTTATTGTTCTTTCAAGAAAGGTCCATTCCCCCCAAATCACTGTGTATTTAATTCAAAGCTCCTTCTTTAAAAAAAAAGTTTTGCCTCATTACCAGAATCCTACCAACTCAGCTTGATAATCACAACAATATAAATTTTTAGTTTGAGTCTTAGCTTTCATCTAATCCTCTTATTTCACAGGTAAGACATCTGACACCCAGAAATGGAAAGTGACTTGTCTAAGGACACAAAAGTCGGAGGTAGAAATCTAGGATACAAACCCTTCTCCAATGTTTTATAATCTTTATTATATGCAAAAGGATGGGACCCGGGCTCAAAGGCTTTTAAGGCTCTTTCCATCCCTAACTCTATAATCAGGCTTTTTGGTTTTTATTTCATGTTTGAACGATGACTAAAGTACTTAAGAGTCTTGAAAAAGCAATTGTTCCCAGTTGTCAGCAAACATATTACACTTTTAGTGCTTCTAAAAAGTTTTGTTTTGTTTAGTTTGGTAAATAAAATATAAAGAAATCCTAAGACAGATTCTACTACATCATTATTGTTATTATTTTATATCTGAGTTTCCTACTCCCAAGTTGACTTCCCCTTCTGAATCTTCAGAGCCTGTGACCTCTGGGACTTAAGCTGAACTTTCATGAACGACCATACCTAAGCCCTGAGACCTTCTTGGGGAAATGCCTTAGCTCTTGCTCCAGATTCCTGAGATGTTACAATTATATTTCCGGATTTCTTCACAACCCACACAGAAAGGTGAGCAATTCTTCAGAGGTCTTCTTAGGAACCCTCTTTTGCCAATTTACAATTCAAATAGAAATCACTTCCCCTTTTGATCTATTGGGGAGGGAGGAGGGCAATTGATGAAATACAATGCTGTCTTTGTACTCTACTGGGCTAGAGGACTGTTACAAAATGTGTTTTAACATTGCAGCTAAGAGGCCAGTGGAGGCTTTCCAGACACATGTTTAAAAGAACAGGCAGGAAAAAAAGTGGCTTAAGTCAATTACAGCCCTCCTTCCTGAGCCATCTTGTGGGACTGATATGCTACAATTATCTGATACTTCAGTTCAATAGTTGGCCAACTCTCCACTTAACATGGCTATGATTTTGAAATCTACTTACTCTGGAGACTGACCATAAGATCAACACACTGACAGTGCAACCGTTTGAAATTCCAAACATCCCTCAAACCATAACTGTAATTATCTAGCCTGGAAGTCCAATGGGCAAGGGGAGCATTGCACTCCTTTCCCCCTTTCCCCTTTCCACAGAGTACCCAGGACCCTGTCAGCGCTCAATAAACACCAGATAAAGCTTTGCAATGATACTGCTAAGTTAGCTCCAAGGGTCAAGATTCACTCTAACAGACATTGCTGCTTAGGCGAATTCTGCGACCAAGTAGAGTGTTCTGAGACACAAGATGACCTGATGTGCATCACCAGAGAGGAGGAAATGGAAGAGAATAAAGGAGAATCCTAACATGTGAAAGGAGTCCTAAACATACAAAAACTTTGTAGCTCACAACCTTAGAATCCAATGGAATCTGAGGTTCCTTTACCTTTAACCCCAAACCCTTTACCTGAAGCATGAAACTGTTCCTTTAAAACATGACAGGTAAATGCCAAGCTGCTCTTTGAATACCTCCAAGGACAGGGAAGTCACTCTCCTAGAGCATCCTGTTCTATCTTGTGTCAACTCAAATTGTTAAGAAGCTCTTTCTTATGTCAGTTTGAACTCTACCTTCCCGTCTCTCCTGCTCATCAGTCATAATTCTGTTCTCTTGGACTAAGCAGAATGTATTTGTCTGTTTTTCTACATAGCCTTCCATGTGTTTGAAGATGGCACTTATACCCTTCTTCTCTTGGGCCAAGCCTTCTCTCCTCCAGACTAAACATCTTTTGGTCTTTTGACAAATCTTCATAGGGCATGGGCTCAAGTTTCCTCATTGTCCTAGCCAAATGTCTCTATATATTATTCTGATTGTTGATGTCTCTCCTCCTGCATGGCCCAGCATACTACTTTAGTTTTGCCCTCACCAGAGGAGAGAACAGCAGAAACTTCATTTTTCCCCCCAAATGAGTGGGTACTTTTATAGCAGCCTCAGTATATATTGCCTCTTTTAATCATTATAACAGTCCTGTGAAGTAGCTACTCCAAGGGTCACCATTTTATAGGAAGGATGCTGAGTCTGAGAGAAGGTAAGCTTATCCAAAATCACAGTCATGGTCAAAGGCGTGTCCTAGTTCCAAGTTAAGAGTTTTGTCTACTATACCATAGACAACCTAGGGATGCTAACGACGTTAGTACAATCAACCTATGAGTTGATGAATAAACATTTATTTTAAGTACTTACTACACACCAAGACTACATTCCAGTGCCAAAACTACATTCCAGTGCTAAGTGCTGGGGACACAAGAAGCAAAACTCTCTGAAATGGAGACATCCTAATGAGATCCCCGTGAGTTTTTCTAATAGCCAAGTTCCACTAGTGACTGATATTGAACTTGCAGCCTGACAAAACCCTATATTGTTATCTTGTGACTTTCCTTCTCCCCTAATCTCCCCCCAACTCTGCTGGTGCAGTTGGGGAAAACAGAGCACAAAACATAGATATATTCTCAAGAAAAATTCCGAACAATTAGAGCCAACCAGAAGGAGAATGGATTATCTCAAGAATTAAAAAATGGATTCTCCAATGCTGCAGGTCTTCAAGAGAGGCTGGATGGCTACTTTGGGGGAGTCTTATAGGGGAATCCTTTTCTGGTCAGTCACACTGAAGAGACAGGCAACCATTTAACAATGGGGAAAGAAGAGAAGATATTGACACATGTATTGCACAAGTGGTCAAATGCTGATATTTGATTACTATGTAGAGAACAAGCAAAGTTGGTGGGCAGGAAAAGGAAGCCGAGAGTCAATAGACTTAATTACTATGGCTTTTTATTCCCAATACCTAGCATAGTACCTTGCATATTAATGGTGCTTAATAAATGCCTATGATTAATTGATTACACAGGTATTAGCTAGGAAAACAATCATAGAATCATTGACAGAGGGAGGTTGTAAAATACTCTCATTGCTACGCAGTATTTATCAGACTTCCTTAGCATTGGGGAAAGGGAAAGAAAGGTGCACCTCGATTGCCCAGTAGAGAAATGGCAAAGGGATATGGAAATGAGCAGTTGTCAAAAGAAGAGCAGAGTATATTCAACCATAGGGGAAAATGCTCTTAATCACTAGTACTAAGATAAATGCAAATTCAAACAACCCTGAAGTTTCATCTCACACCCTGTAAACAGGGAAAATGACAAAAACATGGCAAAGCCAATGTTGCAGGGGTTGTAGAAAGACTGTGGGACTGTGAAGTGGCACAATCATTCTGGAGAACAATTTGGAATTATGTGAATAAAGTGCCTAAATCTTTGAACTAAAGAAAGACTCCATTGCTGGGCTTATACCTTAAGGAAGCCACCAATTGGGAAAACAAAGTCCCCATATGTTTGAAAATATTCATCGCAGCACTTTTTATGATTGCTAAGAATTGGAAACAGACTAGATATCCATCACCTGGAGAAAAGCTAAATAAATTGTAGCACATCAATGTAATAGAATATTTCTGTGCTTTGAGAAATGATGTGTTCAATGAATACAGAGAAGCATGGAAAGATACCTATGAATTGATGCAGAGCGAAGTAAACAGTCAAGAAAACAACATATACAGTACGACAACAATATAAATGAAAGAACTACACACCAAACAAAAGTAAATATGAAAAAGATTAAAGATCAAGCGGAAGCTGAATGAAGAGAGATGAAAGGGCACCCCTAGCCTACCTCTTTGTGGAAGAAGGTTGGCAAGTGTTACACATTACATGTTCTCTGACTTTTTCAATCAGTTGTGCTGACTTTATTTTTCCTCTCTAGAAAGATTAGTATTTGAGGTATAGAATAGCTAGGGTTGGGGAAGAAGGGAAGAGTTCCTTGGGATAATCATGGCAACTTAAGAAACAGAAAACATCAATAAAAAGGTGTTTTGTTTCTAAGGAAGGTCCTAAAAGTCCTGTCGGCACAAACAGGAGCCCTTTTCAGGATCACAGTGATTAGGAACACTGACTAATTGAGTATATTTTGGGACCCAAAGTGTCATCTTAGAAAAAGGAAACAAACGCTCCAGGAAAATGATGTAGCTAAAAACTGGGAGGGTGCAGCTCCTCCGCTGTTATGACTCATACCTGTATTCCAGGACAGGATCTCAATCATTAAGCAAAATCTGAAATCCAGGACTAGAGGATCTTCACCTATAGCATCAAAGGCAGGATGTGTAGGAAAACGGTTGTTTCCATTGAAATGTTTAAGTATGGTAGAAAAGTGAAATTTCACTTCTAATCAAAGTCTCTTTCTCCTGAAGGACCCTGGAAATGAATTCTCAATGAGCAAGAACAATAGAGCCATTATTGAGAGTAATGTTAAAGGTGCAGATAGGGTTTGGGAGTGATGGGATTATTCACTGGTATAATGATGTTATTCTAATTAACCTCATATCCCACCATAGACTATACATATATACATACTTCCATACATAGATACATACACACACATTACACACACAGAGGAATTTATGTGTGTGTGTCACTATGTATACATAAAATGACAATCCCAGATTCCTTTGGAGGTGGAAAGTGGTCCCAGAGGGAGAAACATCAGAGAGAAAATGTGATGACGTGGATGGGTGGATGGATGGATCAGAAGCTTTCATATGGTCTGGTGGCACCTGACAATAGATGAAATGAGTTAAGTGGGCAAACACATTAAGCAACCTAATCTCATACACAAAAACACATATAATATGCATGCACATTCTTAAAAATCATTTATGTCTCTGAAAGATATTTTTTCCATGCCTCGCCCCTTTTATTCCTCTGGGTTTTTCCTGAAAAAAAAAAGTAAGACATAATCTCTAAAATCAAGGTCCCTAATCTGAGGATGAAACTCAGCCTCTAAATATTTACACACATGTCCTGCCCTTACAGTTGATGTCCATCATAGTTGACGAGTAGCCTTGTGCTCAGAACTAAGATAAACACAAGAGGTTTCAAAGTAGTACAAAGTGAGAAAAATGATTGGCTTAAGGGTGAGCCCAATACATTTTGAGCAGGGAAAGGTGAAGGAGGAATAAGGATTCGCCTGCCATAAAGCACCACAGAAACAAAACAAAACAAAGAGGAAAAACCCTACCCAACTCAAGCAAATCTGCTTTTTGACAATTAGTTTGGCCTACGTTTGGATTCATGGCTAATTCTAAAGGCAAACTTAATTGCCCCTAACACCTCCTCAGATCCCTGGAGCTTGTAGTGACCAATAGGATTAGACATTCATGGGCTACGTGGAATCTGGCATTTTAGCTCAGTGGGATTGAGTAATGTTATTCCAATGTAAGTTCTACAGAAAATTAATTACTTTTATTATCCAAATTATTTCAGTTAGTTCATCACTTTTTTTGAGGGACACCAACATGAATGGATTTTTATCCCTGAAAAATAAGGAAAAGAAAATGGAATGGTCGTTGGCAGCAGCAGGACTGGCAGATGGTCTCTCTGACTTAGGGGTAATGCATAGAACGGATTCAGGGTAGTGCCCTATCACCATTGCTGCTCAATGATTTCCACCTTTATTTGGCTTTGTTCTATCAGGGGCACATAAAGCAACCGGATATGAGAGCGGCTTAAAGCTGAATACAATGAAAGGAAAACCTGGGTGCAAGTTTTGCCTTTAATACACATATGACCCTGAGCAGTCACACAAATTGCTCGGTTTCCTCAGGTAACTCTAGGATTCTAAGTAACAGAAGCGCTACAGTCTGAATTAAACAACAAACAAATACAACTGAAGGGGAGGTAAAGTGCTTTGTCTCAGTTAGCAATACTGGGGCAACTGGGGGTGTGATGGGGGGAAAAGTCAAAGTCACCTTGATTAGTTTGTGAAGTCCAAAACTTTGGAATTGGGAGAATGATTTTTGCTGGTTAAGTTATCTACAAACATGACGGTGCTCTGGTGTCTGGAAAGCTCTGTATATTTGAGTTCAAATCATGAGGGGTCGGGATTCAATCCAGCTCTGCCTCTACTACCTATGTGACTGAGGGCAAATCCTGCTACTGAACTGGCCTCAGGTTCCTCACCTGTAAAATGAAATAGGTTATCTTTAAAGTCTTTTCTAGCTCAATATCTACAAACTTTTCTACTCAAAAAATTAAAAGGTATAGAATTGTCATTTATGAAGTAAGACTCTCGGGGACCTCAGTTAACCTAGTTTTCAAATATGACCTGGAAAAACTTAGCAACGTGTTCTTCTGGAGATAGAAAGAGCAGCTTCCCTTGATGTGGAACAAAAACCTCCTTCCAGGGAATATCCCATTTTCTGGTGGTCACAAGCTTCTGCAGGGCCCACTCTCAGGGAAAAGAAAAAGAACATAGTCACTACAGGATTTCCATGGGGCCATGTTCTCCTTCTGCCCCGGCTGCTTTTGCCAGCATATAGCCTTAGGCAAAACCAGATGCTGGAGGAGAAAACAATTGTTCCCATCCATATAAAAGTGCACTGGACATGTCTCCATGGATGTCTGCCATTCTCTGTGGGTGGGAGAATGAATCCCACTTCATGCTCAAGGCAATGAGTCAGTACCTTTCATCCAAGGATCGCTGAAATAACAAAGCATTTTGAAACATTTTAATGAAGCCATTATTTTTTTAAAATAACTATTTAAAGCTCTTATTTAATCAGATTATATGAAAATTTAGTTATAGTTCTTGTAACACTGGGACCCCTCATTAGGATTAATTGAAATATGCAAGATTTCAAGTTTCCGTGTTTGCAAAAGAAACCATTCAAACAATTGCCTTGCTTGGATGACTCCTTTATGGAAACCAGAGAGGGCCATGGCTAGGTAATGTGGAGGTGGTTACTGTGCTTGTTGACCTAGCAATTCCGTTGATGATGTCTGAGCAATGACAGACTTTACAGCCAAATCCCTTCGGCATTTTCTCCAAATCACTTTAGGTTTCATTAAAACCTCACTTCAATTTTAGTATGTTCAACACATCACAGAGTATTGTATTAATAACTGACAATCCAAGATATACACAGACAGATGTTTATGTGTGTGTGCATGCATGTGTACTCTTTTCACAGAGTAAATGATACTGAACCGTTCTCCAGTTCCCAAATACAAGCAGCAGAATTAGAGTCCCATGGCACTGCACCATCTAGGTGTTCTTAGATGGTTTCTGATCATCAATGACTTATACCAAATATGAGTAGATAGACAGACAGAAAGAGAGACAGATAGATATGTTAGATAGATAGATAGACAGACAGACAGACAGACAGACAGACAGACAGACAGACAGACAGATAGATAGATAGATAGATAGATAGATAGATAGATGGATAGATGGATAGATGGATAGATAGATAGAAAATGTTGTTTGTCCTTCATTTTCAAAGAGGACCAACAGCATCAGGGGTTGATAATTTTGACTTGTGCATGAATTGGAGTTAAGTGAGACAGACTTACACAAAGTTGTCAGTCTCATCCTCTCTTCCTGGGTCATCAAACTACAGTAGAAAGACAAAAGTCAAGATGACTGGCAATGGCCTGGGATGCATTGGATGACCTTGGCATCTTTGATGTCTGACCAAGCTCTAAGTGCTGCACAGCACCTGCTTCAGCTATGTTCGTGGTCATTGGAGCAAATTGTACCCATCTGCCCATTCTTCTGGGAGAAATCTTTGCAGGATTGGGGTAGACATTCACCTACATGGCCTATAGGTTGGACACCTGTTGTTTACCCCAACTTGGTTTAGCCTGTCTCCTGAGAGGGTTTACCAGAGTGTGGCAATTGTATCCTCCTGTTTCTTGGAGTCAGAGGTGGGAGCTGGCTAGCAGACAGACACCAAAAGTACATTATCAGCCCTGAAAAGGGTGATAAATGTGTGTGTGTGTGTGTGTGTGTGTGTGTGTGTGTGAGAGAGAGAGAGAGAGAGAGAGAGAGAGAGAGAGACAGACAGACAGAGAGAAAGACAGAGACAGAGACAGACAGACAGACAGAGACAGACAGACAGAGACAAAGAGAGAGTTTCTCTCCTAGCATTTGGAAGCTGATTGAGAAATGAGATGGAATTTTCCTGAGACCAGCATCAGGTGAAGGCTACCCAGAAGGCTGATATCAATTCTGGATACTAGGGCCAGCTAAATTGCTGGAGAACTGAAGAAGGATGACCAGGATAAGACTTTGTTCATGGCCTGGCTGATCCTTGAGTTCCAGGCAAGAGAAATGGTGAAGAATTTGAGATGTTCTGGACCCTGTGAACTTCAGTGTGTGCCAGGGACTGCCCTGAGGACTGGACAAAGACCTGGGAGCTCTCTACTTCTGAGGACTGGATGAGAACCTGACAGCTGTCTACTTCTGAATCCAGGTGACTGTTTGGAGGATTCAGGAGGGAGCTAGGACCATGGAAGAGGATCCAGAGAATTCGAGAGACCACCCAGAGTCAAGATGAAGAAAAGGCCTCCCCTTGAATGAAACTGAGGTTTGCTGAACACCAAAGGGTGGAGTGTTTGTGTGGTTTCCTAACGAATGCATTTAATGACTGATTGAATTGATGTATGGTTGCCCCATGAGAGGAAGTTTGATTATTGTATTATGAGTTGATTGAATGATTAAATTAATGGTTGCCGCATGAGAGGAAGATTGATATATTGTGAATTGATTGGTGGATTAAGTGAGGAGGGTTTCCTCCTTAGGGAAATCAGATGATTATTTTTTTGTTCCTTGTTCTAAATATTGTGGCCACTGTAGTGAAAACTGTATGACGATTCTAATGTTAAGCTGTCATTTCTGTGATAAGGTATAATGTTATGAATATTATATTGTGAATATTGTACTGAACCTTGATTTGTAATGGAATAAACAGAGTGTTCACTATTACTGCATAATCTGAACCTTAAAAGCTGCTCACAGTACCGTTCTTTTGGGAATCTGCTGGTGCATGTCGTTACAACCCATGATTTCATTGGTGTGGGGAATTCCTTCTATCAATGCAGATTTGTACCAGCTCAGGAATTTCAATCATTGAGGGATGCCTGGGTCAAAGAGTGATTACTTGCCTTTCTTGAGATCACAAGCCAGAACGGGTCAAAAATGGAGCTTCAACTTAGGCCTTCTAGATTATAGGGCTGTGTCTCTATTCATGATATCAATATGTTCCTCCAACCTCAACCTCTCTCCACTGAGGCTGTTCACTCATTCAGTCATGTCTGACTCTTTGTAACCTGATGACCCACAGCTCGCCGGGCCCTTCCTTCCTCTACTATCTCTTGAAGCCTTTCCAATTTATGGTCACTGTTTCTGTAACAGTATTTATACATCCCATTTTCTGCCAAACCTGTTTCACTTTGCCTTCAATCTTTTTTTTCTTTTTTTAATGTAATACATTTTATTTGTTTTCTTGTTTACATTGCTCATTTTCATGAGATTTTTGAGTTACAAATTTTCTCCCCATCTTTCCCTTCCCCACTCCCATCCCCCAAACAGCAATCCCACTGCACAGCCCCTCCCCTGGTCTGCTCTCTAACTTTCTGGTAGGGCAGGGAGGGTCTCCCTATCCCAGCCTCTGTATATCTTCATTCCTAATTGCAGGTATTGCAGAGCTTTATATTCTAGATTCTTTCGGTTCCTCCCTTGTCACCCACCCCCACTGGAAGGACAACCAATTCAATACAGGCTGTGTAGGTGTGATTATACAGAACATCTTCATAGTGGACATATTGTGACAGTCATCATATGTCCCTCCTTCCTATCCCTCCCCACCTTGTTCTGTTCTCTACCCTGTCCCTGTCCCTTTATTGAAGTGTGAGCATCCAGCATCCCTACCCCAGACCCTGCCCTCCCCTCTGTCATCCCCCCTCTCATCCCCATGTCCCCTACTCTCTTGTGTGGCATTATGCCCATTTTAG
>CM053596.1:69810661-69840987 GCA_028646575.1 Pseudocheirus occidentalis
CATCCACCAGTTACAGCAGTTTCTGCCCTTCCCCCACTGCTTCCTTGCCCTGGGGGTAGATTGGCCAAACTGCTTTTCCTCCCCCAAATTTAGCTTGAAAGCTTCACTCACTTTCACTGACCTTTAATCCTGGCTTAAGCAGATTACTCCCTGTGTTTAGATCTTCTCTGAAGTAGACTCACGTTGTGGCTTGGGAGGCTCAGCTCCTCCAGGCCACCCTGGAGACGGGCCACATGGTGGTTTCAGGCTGGGCTGATCTCAGCTCCCGGCCTGGAATGAGCCCCTCTAGCCAGCTGCCTTTCTCTAATCCCTATTTTTCACACCTTTCTTTAATCCCTATTTTTCACCCCTTGGTAGATGTGGAGGTGCTGGAGGCTGTAGCGCTAGGCTTGGCTCCTTCCTACCACCACACCCCCCCTCCCCACCCCGGGGCCTAGCAGAGGTTTCAGTTTCAAGCTGGGCCAGCCTCTGCTCGAGTTCCCTGCTGCTGAGCTGCCTTCTGTCAGAGATGTGTTTTCTGTATTTTTTGAGTTTGAGAGTCCTAGAATTTATCCAGCATCACATTTTTTATGGGTGTTTAGGGTGGCTGCGTGGGAGTTGTGGGACGCTGCTGCTTCTACACCGCCATCTTGGCTCTGCCCCAGGAAGTCCCCCACTTCCCTCTTAATCTTGGTTACATTAGCTTTGTTTGTACAGAAACTTTTCAATTTAATGTAATCAAGATTGTCCATTTCGCATTTTATAATGCTCTCCAACACTTCTTTGGTCATAAAGTCTTCCCTACTCCATAAATCTGACAGGTAAGCTATTCCTTGCTTCCCCAGATTATTTACAATATCAGCCTTTATACCTAGATCAGGCACCCATTTCAACTTGACTTTGGTGTATGGCATTAGATGATGGTCTATGCCCAGAGGACCAATTGATCTTTAAATGTTTGATAGAATTCATTAGTAAATCATCTGGCCCTGGAGATTTTTTCCTAGAGAGATCACTGATAACTTGGTCATTTTTTTTCTGAGATGGGGTTATTTAAGTAATTTACTTCCTCTGCAGTTAATCTGAGCAACTTATATTTTTGTAAATATTCATCCATTTCACTAAGATCATCAAATTTGTGTGCATACAACTAGGCAAAATAATTCCCAATTATTGATTTAATTTCCTCTTCATTGGAGGTATATTCACCCTTTCCATTTTTTGATACTAGAAACTTGGTTTTATTCTTTCTTTTTTTATCATATTGACTAAAAGCCTATCAATTTTATTTTTTTTTCATAAAATCAACTCTTAGTTTTATTTATTAGTTCAATAGTTTTCTTAAATTCAATTTTATTAATCGCTCCTTTGGTTTTCATTATTTCTAATTTAGCATTTAATTGGGAATTTTCAATATGTTCTTTTTTCTAGATTTTTCAATTACATGCCCAATTCATTGACCTCCATTTTCTCTAATTTATTCATGTATGTATTCAGGGACATAAAACTTCCCCTAAGAACTGCATTCCACAAGTTTTGGTATGATGTCTCATTATTGTCATTCTCTTGAATTAAGTTACTGATTCTATAATTTCTTGTTTTACTCATTCTTTAGGACTAAATTATTTCATTTCTAATTAGTTTTTTTGTCTATCTTTCCATTGAATATGATTTTTCTTCCATCATGATCTGAGAATGATGCATTCTGCCTTTCTGCACTGAATTGTGAAGTTTTTATACCCTAATACATGGTCGATTTTTGTGTATGTGTCATATACCGCTGAGAAGGTATATTTCTTTTTATCCCTTTTCAGTTTTCCCCAGAGATCTATCATGTCCAGCCTCAAAACTAGTCTTTCTTTAGGTGTCATTCTCAACTCCTCAGTCTCTCAAACTTGCCATATCAAAACTGTTGCCTCATCTATGGAACATATATCCTATATGCTCTCTATTCTAGATGTTCTATATTCTCTCCTTTGACACTGCCACCAGTCTGTTGCAGAACTGCCTTATTTCATGTCTGCCTCAATTAATCTCTCTCACTTTTCCCAATAAGTATCTTCTATTCAGCCACCAAAGTGACTTTCCTTAGTTGCATGTTTGACCACCTCTCTCTCTCTCTCTCTCTCTCTCTGTCTCTCTCTCTTTCTCTCTTTCTCTCTCTCTCTGTCTCTGTCTCTATCTCTATCTCTCTGTCTCTCTTTCTCTTTGTCTGTCTCTTTGTCTCTTTCTGTCTCTCTGTCTCTGTCTGTCTGTCTGTCTCTCACACACACACACATGCTTTATAAATACCAGTGAATATCGTCTCCACAATCAAATACAGAATCCTCTATTTAGCATTTTGAGCCCTTCTTAAACTATATCCCTTCTTACCTTTCCAGTATTCTTACATTTTTAATATTTATTTTTAAGTTTTCAACATTCATTTCCACAAGATTTTGAGTTACAAATTTTGTCCCCATCTTTCCCCTACCCCACCCAAAGACAGTGAGCCTACTGAATACCCCTTCCCCCAATCTGCTCTCTCTTATATCCATCCCATTATCCTCCCCAACTTTTTAGTGGGGCAAGATGAATTTCTATACCCCAATACCTGTGTATCTTTTTTCCCAGTTGCATGTAAAAAACAATTTTTTAACATTTGTTCTGTAAGACTTTGATCTCCAGATTCTTTCCATTCTTCCCTCCTCACTCACCCCGCTAAGAAGATAAACAATTAAATATAAGTTGTACACATGTAGCTATGCAAAATGTTTCCATAGTAGTTTTATTGTGAAAGACTATGTTTCCTTCTATCCTATCCTGCTCCCCCACTTATTCTGTTTTCCACTTTGACCCTGTCCATTTTCAGAAGTGATTGCTTCTAACTACCCTCTCCCCCAAACTGCCCTCCCTTCTATCATACACTCTTTTATCCCCTTCTCCCCCCCCCACTTTCCTATAGAATAAGATACCCAGTTGATTGTGTTATTCCCTACTTAAGCCAAATTCAATGAGAATGACACATTCTCTTTCACCTTCCTGCTCTTTCCCTCCATTGTAACAATTTTCTCTTGTCTCTTTTATATGAGATAAATTACCCTGATCTGTATCTCCCTTCCTCCTTCTCCCATTATATTCCTCTGTCACCTCTTAATCTTACTTTTTAGATATCATCCCTTTCTATTCAACTGATCCTGTACCTTTTGTCTATGTATACATGTACAAACATACACACATATGTATTTATACACACACTCCTATACATACATATATACACATATGCATATATATACACATATTACATGCCTATACATATACATATATATTCCCTTCAACTGTCCTCAAACTGAGAAAATTCTCATGAGTTACAATTATCATTTTTCCATGTAGGGATGTAAATAGTTCAACTTTAATAAGATCCTTATGATTTCTTTTCCCTGTTAACCTTCTCATGTTTCTCTTGCTTCTTGCATTTGAAAGTCAAATTTTCTGTTCAGCTCTGGTTTTTTCATCAAGAATGCTTGAAAGTTGCCTTTCAAGTGACATCAATCGAATGATTAAATTTTCTCCTGAACCATTATACCCAGTTTTGCTGGGTAGGTGATTCTTGGTTTTAATACTACTTCTTTTGACCTTACCTTGAGAATATCATGTTCCAAGTCCTTCAGTCACTTAATGTAGAAGCTGCTAGACTTTGTTATCCTGACTGTGTTTCCACATTATTCAAATTGTTTCTTCCTGATTGCTTGTAATATTTTATCCTTGATCTGGGAACTCTGGAATTTGGCTCTGATATTCCCAGAAGTTTTCTTTTTTGGTATATTTTTTGAGGGGGTAATTGGTGAATTCTTTCAATTTCCATTTTGCACTCTGGTTCTTGAATATCAGGGCAATTTTCCTTGAGAATTTTTTGAAGCATAATGTCTAGGCTCTTTTTTGGATCATGGCTTTCAGGTAGACCAATAATTTTTAAATTATATCTCCTAGATCTATTTTCAGTTCAGTGGGTTTTTTTCCAATGAGATATTTCACATTGGATTCTATTTTTTTCATTTATTTTGATCTGTTTATTTTATCTTGGTTTTTCATAAAGTCATTAGCCTCCATTTGTTCCAATCTAATTTTGAAGGAATTATTCTCGAGTGGGTTTTTGAAATTCCTTTTCCATCTGGCAAATTCAGCTTTTTAAGGTATTTTTCTCCTCATTTGCTTTTTGGGCCTCTTTTGCCATTTGAATTAGTCTATTTTTAAGGTGTTCTTTTCTTTTTTGGGGGGGTCTCCTTCAGCAGGCTGTTGACTCTCTTTTCATGATTTTCTTGCATCATTCTAATTTGTCTTCCCAGTTTTTCCTCTACTTCTCTTACTTTTCAAAATCATTCTTGAGCTCATCCATGGCTCCAACCAATTCATATTTTTCTTGGAAGCTTTTGATGCAGGAGTTTTGACTTTGTTGTCTTCTTCTGGTTCCATGTTTTGATCCCTTTTGTGCCCAGTAAAGGATTTGTGCTTCCTCTATTTGTTTATTTTGCCAGTTAATGACTTGACTTTTGAGCTCTTTGCCACAGTAGACTGCTTCCAGAGTGGAGATCTGTGTCCCAAATTTCTGGGGTTTTTGCAGCTGCCAGAGCTATAAGGAGGACTCTCTCTATATAGACACCACAAGCTCCTGCACGCTGGCATTTCTCACCCCAGGACCACCACCCACGACTGTGACCCCGATTGAAGCAGGAGAAAGCAAGTACAATTACCCTCTGAATAGCCACTTGGTCCCCCTACAATTGGCAGGCCAGGAGCACAGGTGGTAGCCATGCAGCAGCAGCTGCAGCAGCTGTGCCTCCTCCACCTCTGGTCCAGGGGCAGGGGCCAGACTGCTCTTCTGTCTCCTTTTTCCAAAAGAGTTCCTTACTAACCTTTTAATTCCTCTTTGGTATTTATGGATTGAGAAGTCTGGAAACCTCCACAACTGCAGGTGATTCACTCTCCTGAAGTCTGCTATGGACAGTCTGGGCCACAGGTTGGGGCTGCCCTGGATCTGGGCCCATGCAGCTCACATGGGCCTGCTCAGCTCCCAGCCTGGTGCAATAGACCCTTACTGTAAGCCTGCCAGGCTACTTTCAGCAGATTTGTTTCTTTCTGTCACTTTGTGGGTTCTGTATCTCTAAAATTTGTTTAGAGTCATATTTTACAGATATTGGAAGTGGTTGGTTCAGGACCTTAAGCAAGTTCCTGCTTTCTCTCTGTCAGCTTGGCTCGGCTCCCCCCTTCAGTATTCTTACATCATGTTCTTTATCATGTATTCAAAGAGCCAATGATACTGGCCTCCTTGCCATTCCGCAAACAGGAGCCCTCCACCTCTCAGCTTCAGGCATATTTTTCTGACTGCCCTGATTGTCTGGAATGATCTCCCTCCTCATTTCTGCTTAATTACTTCTCTGGCTTCCTTTAAGTCCAAACTAAAATCCCATATTCTATGGCAGTGGTGTCAAGCTCAAACAGGAACTAGAGCCATAAAATCATGATCATGGATTCCTGAGGGTACCATATGTACTTAGAAAGCAATATGGATTTCAGACATAGCAAAAACAAAAATTGACCTAATTAAAAGAGATAATCAGGGAAAATACATTTTGCTAAAAGACACCAGACAATAAAGTAGTTTCAAAAGAATTAACAATATTTTTTCTGATAAAACCTCTAATTTCAAATATACATGGAACTGAATCAAATTTATAAAAAGAGTAAATTCTGAATTGATAAATGGCCAAAGGATATGAACAGATAGTTTACAAAAAAAGTCAAAGTTCTATTTAGTCATGAAAAATGCTCTAAATCACTATTTATTAGAGAAATACAAATTTAAACAACTCTGAGATATCACCTTGCAGTTATGAGAAATGAAAAATTCTGCAAAGGATGTGAGAAAATAATGAGTAAGACATGACTAGAATAACTGAACAACAGCAACAACTGTTGTGAAGAACATTTTGGAACTACGTCCAAAGGGCTATAAAGCTATACATACAATTTGATACAGTAATTCCACTACTAGATTTATCTTCATAGAAATCAAAGGAAAAGGAAAATGACTCTCTCTATATGTCCAAAATATTTATAGCAGCATTTTTGTCTTAGGAAATAATTGGAAAATGAGGAGATGCTCACTGATTGGGGAATGACTGAACAGGTTGTGGCATATGATTATGAAGAAGTACTATTATGTTAAAACAAATGATAAAGTGGTGCTTTCAGAAAAAAGATGACAACACCTATACTGACTGATGCAAAGTGAAGTGAGAACTTTGAGAGAATTGCACACAGTAACAGCAATGTTATAATGCTGAACAACTGTGAAAGATTTGTGCACTTTTTCCCATACAATGATTCAAGTCTATTCTGAAGGACTCATGAGGAAAAAAAAGTGGATTCACCTCCCAAGAGAGAACTGATTAACTCTAAATACAAACTGAAGTATAATTTTCTCATCCCCCCCTTTTTTTTGCTTTTTTGTGATATGGCTAACCTGGACATGTTTTACATAATTTCATAGGTGTAATTGATATCAATTTGTCTGCCTTCACAATGGGTAGGGTGTTCACATTTAGAGATATAATTTTCCCCCTAAGTACTGCTTTTGTTATGTCTGAATGTAGATGCTTCATTTCAGAAGCATCTGTTTTTTCTCACTGTATTATATGTACAATAAATTACATGATCATCACATGCTAAATCTCTGACCCCTGTAAATACAGTGACCTATATACTGAGATAGGGGTGGTTAAATCATGAAGAGGTTTATAAGGCATGTGTAAGTAGCATGTTTTATATTTTCATACTTTAAGCAATATTTCCTTTCATCCATGGTTTAATTTCAGATACATTCGGTTATTGTTAATTCATAATTACAACATGTGGTAAAGAAAGGAGACAATCTAGGTGTCTGCACTCTGAGTACTCCTTGGTGACATGCTGGAATATTTTATCCTGCTAGTCAAGTTGTCATAAGAGTGAATTAAAGGGAAACTTGCAAGATAGTACCAGAGGTTCACCTAGAGTAACACCCAGTGGCATACCTTCCATCTCTTTTCCTTGGTAGATGATTGATAACTCAAAAACTTTCTGTTTTCAGAGAACTTCCATTAAGAATGTAGCAGGCAGAAAAAATATCCATTTCCCGTATTTTGAATAATATGGAAAAAGAGCTTGTTCCGTATGTGTGTAGATAGGTAAATACCTTACTAAGGTGATTGACAGGTAAGAGAGGGTTAAAAAGTCCAGGTGTGAGCATAATTCTCCATTCAAGTATCAAATGAACAACCTATATAAGTTAAGTCCAAATATATATATGTATATATATATATATATATATATATATATTTTAAGATATAATTGTTAAAGAAGTTCAAAGGTCAACGTTGGAAATTCCTGAAATAAGAAACAGCACAGAAGGTTGAGAAGGAAAACATCACCAGAATTTGGGATTTTTGCTGTTGTTCAGTCATTTCAATCATGTCCAACTCTTCATGACCCTATTTGGTGTTTTCTCGGCAAAGATACTGTTTTGATATTTCTTTCTCTAGTTCATTTTGGACATAAGGAACTGAGGCAAATAGGGTTAAGATACTTGACTGGGGTTACACAGTAAGTGTCTAAGGCCAGCCTTGAATTCAGGACAATGATTCTTCTTGACTTCAGGTCTGGCATTCTATTCGCTGCACGACCTAGCTGTCTAGTTCGAATATATAGGGGCTCAGGTACCGAATGGTCATAAAATAACATATGAAAACAACCATGTACAAACCACATATATGATATATATATGTGTACATATGATCAAGTCATATATCTCTATGAAATGATCTCATATATATTACATTTATTTGATCCAATATCACATATACATGACAAATTAGAGCTTATCAATGAAAGGAAGGCAATAGCATTAAGTAGATATGTCTTACTCTGAGAACCTCAAACTGAGGTAGAAGGATTGATACTACTTTTATACTTACTGAGATTTCCACCAGTCCCAATCCTATTGTTTTCCCTCATTATGGTGTCCAAGCTATCATGGGATATAAATTTTGTTGCCTATGTCATGGGATATAAATTTTAGCAGATTATCTCATATAGAAAGGACTGGAGGATATTATGGCTAGTAACATGTGTGTTGCTGTCTAAGAATCACTCTACTTATATATGCAAGGAGGTTTATTACTACAAAAGGCAGCATCTAGATCATGGACACTTTTGGTCATGGTGACTCAAAAACTTGTAGTTGTGTAAAAACTTCTTCATATGTGCCAGTAAATGTGACAGAAACTGAAGAAAACATAGAGAAACAGGTCATAAAGGGCTATTAACTATATAGTTTCTATAACATCTTCAAATATTAATTTACTATTTGAAAGTCAATGTGAAATATTTATCCAATGAAGAAGAGATTTCTGCTATAAGTGAAGGAAACCAATAATATGATTTTTAATTGGGTACTTGGGCATCTTTCTTTGCAATGTCTATAAGTAAATGGAGCATCAGGATGAAAAGTCGTTTATGGGCTGTTATGTTACAGGATATAAAAAAGTGAAATTCTGTGAAAAACTGGGAAAAAAAGAACTCCAAAATAGACTAGCCAATACATTGATACTTGGGGCACAAAAAAAATTTTAATGGTGCTTGTTTAAGAAATGAAAAATATAAAGGCTTGTAGGTTGCAACAAAAATTTGTGTCTGTTTATCATGAATATTCTAAGTACCTGTTAATCAACCTATATTCCACCCTGGTCAAAGAATCACAGAATTTCAGAGGAAGAAAGGGAAATAAAGGTCATCTAGATCTATCCAATCTTGAACAAGTATTTCCACTGCAACACACTCAATGCTTGATATCCACTGAAGAACACACCATTTTTGGAACAAGCACTCAACTTTTGGAAAGCCATAGTTTTGGGGAAGTCTGTCCTTTACATCACACTGATCTTTGCCTTTCTGCTTCTTCCCTCCCCTTCTAACTCTCTCTACCTCCCATTCCTCCCAGTTCTAACTCTTGGGATTAAGCAAAGAAAGTAGAATTCGTCTTCCATATTACTGCTCTACCAATATTTGAAGAACTAGAAATTTCTCATTTTTTTGTCTTCTCTAGAATCAAGAATAGTTACATGCTTTCTAATAGTCTCACTGCTCTTTGGAGATTTACCATTTTTGTTCTGCATATAGAAATGAGAAAAGATAAGTTTGTAATACTTCATTTATTAATTAAATTAAATTGTTGTTGTTGTTTTTCTTCCCCTTTGAGTTTGGCCCTAAATCCTCTGAAATGTCACTCATTAGGAGCTCTCATACTACAACCTCTGTGAAATTATTGTATTCCACTCTTTATGCTAAAAAGTAAAACATGCCCAGAGAGAGTAGAACATTATACCTGCTTTGCACTGGCCATTGCTCCAGGGAAAATCACATCCCAGTGATACTTCTTTCATTCAATCATATCTCAACATAAAAATCTGAGATTAATGACTCCCAGGAATAAAAAAGTGTTCTTTCTTCACTAGTAACAACTGAGTTTCTTCCTTCTACTTGATCCTCATAAGGGATAGGCCCTGATAGTATGTACTATGTATTTGTAAATTTCTACTCTTGATATTTTTTAAATTAAGATTTAATTACACATGATCTCATGCTACTTGTATTGTTTCATGTTCCATGGGTATATGTATTTCATCTTCAGGAAGATGTTGAGATGTAGGGGAGAAGGGTCTAAATGTCATCTTTTTACCTTCAGTGTTTTATATATGTATATTGAAATCATAAAAGAATATCCCATGAATGGAAATAAGGGCAAACTCTTAACAGATAGGTTATATGACTATGGATGATTATTGTTTTATTACCCACTGAGAATATACTTATCTTCTTTCATGATATTCTTTTTACTATTTGATGTCAGCTCTCCTCTACATTATCTAGCTTGGTAGATATTTTTGAATACCTTTATCTTCTTTATTTTTAGGCTAAAGCCGTGTTAATTAGATTTGGAGGAGTCTAGTAAATACATTTTAAACTGCTCTAACAAAGTGCATTATACCTCCACTCAAGAGTTGCTCAATCCTATATTTTATATCAAGGTACAAGAAAAAGTATTCTCAGACAAGTTCTTAATTAGCTGTTCAATTCCTAAATAGGAAATGCTCCAAAGGAGAGGTTTCCTGTCAATGGAGATCTCAAGTAGAGGTTGGATATTAACTCCTTTGGAACAATGTAGAATCCATCTATATTTAGGTACATTGAGTAATTGTTGAAGTTAATTCCACTGCTAAGACTGTGAGTTTGTAATTTCACAAAGTCAGAACATTTTTCTCCTGTTGCTGTCTAGTTGACCCACAGATACCTCAAATAGCACCTATTAGGGTGTTACCATTATTTATCTTTTCTGTCTCAACCCATTTCTGTGTGGCTAGCAAATGGGCATAGAAATCAACATTTCTTAGAAAGCACAAAATTTTTCTAAGGATTGAACCTCTTATTTATTAAAAAAAAATTCCAAGGCCATCTTTATTGAGGTCTTGTTCTTTGTTATCTTCAAGAAATACTGCCTTATCTTTGTTCTCCTGACACTCTAACTTTTCCTTCTCTGCCTTCTTTGGTGGCAGTATTGCATCCCCTTGCCAAAACTTTAGAATGTTTTTTCCTTAAAATTTTCTTTTTTTTACTATCTCCTCCACTTTCTTTTTTTAGACTGCTATATTTGCAATATATACTACTTATTATTTTAAGAAATGATTACATTTGTTCCTGTATTTTTAGTGTTTTTCTTTTTCCAAGATATGGCTATTGAATATTTTATGTTTTCTCCTGTTAATCAGTATATTTTCTTTGGGGGGGGATAAGAATCCATTTCATTTAGGTTGTCAAATTTATTTCCATGTAGTTGGGGGGGGCAAATAGTTAATGATTGCTTTAATTTCATCTTCATTAGTCATGCATTTACTTTACTCTTTTCATTTTTGATACTGATAATTTGGTTTTCCCTTTTTAAAATTAAATTAACCAGTGCCTTATTTATTTTGTGGTTTTTCATACAAATGGTTTTTAATTTTATTTATTTCAGTCATTTTTTATTTTAACTTTGTTAATCAATCCTTTGATTTTAAAGAATTCAGTGTGAAATTGAAAGATTTAATTTGTTTTTTTCCTGTTTTTTTAGTTGCCCAATTAATTGATATGCTCTTCCTCTCTTTCATTGATGTTTTAGAGATATAAAATTTAGAGATAAAACATTTGGAGATATGAAATTTTCCCTAAGTACTGCTTTGGCTGCATCCCACTATTTTAGATCTGTTGTCTTATTGTTATCATTATCTTTAATAACAATATTTATTATTTTATGACATTCTTTGATCCAGTTCATCTATAGAATTAGATTGTTTAGCTCCTACATAATTTTTATTCTATGCTTCAAAAACCTTTTATCGCATACAATTTATATTACATTATGATGTCAAAAAGGTTCATTTAATATTTTTGTATTCTGCATTTCTTTAAGATTTTTTTGCTATAATATATAGTCAGTTTTACTGAATGTGCCATACATAGCTGAGATATAGGTATATGCCTTTCAATTTCCATTCAGTATTCTCCAGAAGTCGGTCATTTCTAAGTATTGGAAAATGCTATTTATTTGGGGTGGCCAGGTGGTGCAGTGAATAGAGCACTGGCCTTGGAGTCAGGAGGAACTGAGTTCAAATGCAGCCTCAGACACTTAAAACAAAAACTAGCTGTGTGATCTTGGGCAAGTCGCGTAATCCCAATTGCCCTCCAAAAAGCAAAAAAATTAAAAAAAAATTTAATGCTATTTATCATCACTTCTTTCTTGTTCACTTTATAGTTAGATTCATTTATGTCCAAGAGTCATAACTTGAGGCCTTCTGGTAGTATAATTTTACTGTCTATTTTTTTCATGTAACATTTAATGTTTCCTTTAAGAATTGAGAAGCTCAGGGTAGAGTCACAATGGCAGGGACTCTCCTGAGATCTCCCCCAAGCTCCTGCAAATAACTTTAAATAATGCCCCCAAACAAATTCTGGAGTGGAAAAACCTACAAAACGATAGGGTGAATCAATTTTCCAGCCAAGACAAATAAGGTCGGCAGGAAACGTCTGTTGCAGCACAGTGAGAGTGGAATGGAGTCTTCTGCAGGACACCCCAGTCAACAAGTAGTAGTCCTTGTGGTAACTGAATCAGTGGAAGCAATGGTAGTTTCCAGATCTCTCAGCCCACAGATGGTAACGGGGGTTAGACAACTAGTCAGAAGGCAATTACAAGGGTCCCTTTGCTGGCACTGGGGACAAGACTGTTGCATTGCCCATACTCATATCTGGGTCATAGTCCTGGGCTTAGTCCCAGAGCAAGAAAAATGACTAGCACACTAGAATTTGTGGCTGCAGGAGAGTTGGGACCCTGGTCACAGTTCCAGGTTGGAAAAGAGTACTTCTGTAGACCAGAGCACAGGAAAGGATAGTAGTTTTTCATATGGGGATTTTTTTCAGGGGGTGACTGGTAGATTGTATCAATTTCTCTTTTGCCCTCAAGATATATAGGCAGTTTTCCATTATGATTTCTTGAAATACTGTGTCAAGACTATTTTTAATTCAAGTCTTTTAAGCAGACCAATGATTCATAAACTATTATCTCCTAGAACTGTTTTTAGGTTGGTTGATTTTCTGAGATATTTCATACTTTCTTGTTTTTTTCATTCTTTTGACTTTGTTTTATTGTTTGTTGATGTCTCATGGAATTATTCACTTCCATTTGTCCAATTCTAATTTTTAAAAGGTATTTTCTTCAGTGTGCATTGTATTTTTTCTACCATTTGGTCAGTTCTGATTTTTAAAGAATTATTTCTCTCAATATATTTGTGCCTTTTCCCCCAAGCTATTAATTCTCTTTTCTTAATGTTCTTGCATGACTCTTATTCCCTTTGCTAATTTCCCTGTGTCACTTTAATTTTATTTTCAAATAATGTTTTGCTTTTTTTTAGGGGGGAGGGAAGCTTTTTCCTTAAGTCTTATAGGAAGTCTTTTGGGTTTGTATCCAATCTGTATTTTTTTTTGAGTCATTGTCTTCTTCTAAGGTTTTGTCTTGAGTTTCCTTTTCACCATAGTAGTGTTCCAAGGTCAAGTCCTTTTTTCTGTTGTTTATTCATTTTATCAACTTACTTCTCAAATTTGGACTGTTAAGATTTGGGCTCTTCTCACTGGGTGTGGTGGAAAGGATGATTGCCTTGATCTGTCCTTTCTGTCCTGCTGTTTCCACATCTGTTTACAGACCTGGAAGATTTTCATGTTTCAAGCATAGTATGATCCTAAAAGAAGTGTTTTCCTTTCCCTCCTGGTCTATGCTTCAGATCTTACACAGGTAGGGTATCTCCCTTGAGACCCGATCTGACTTCTCTTCCCTGGAACTACGAGCCAGAAATAAATACTTTGTATTAGAGCTGCCAAATGGCACTTGATCCTGAATACAGTGGTAGCGCAGGAGTCTCCGAGGATCTTTTTCTGCTCTACTATTCAGTGTTTTTTTTTTTCCATCACTGGGCATTGAGCTGTTCCCCGCCACTACTGCCACTCATGCCACACTGTGCACTGCTGACCAGCCCCAACTTTAGTGTCTACAATCTCTTTTTATTTCTTCCTAAGTTGCCTTTGGCTGAAAAAATGACTTGCTATGACTTTTAATTGACTTTCATGTTCAGAATTTGGTTTGATATATTTTTTGTCATTGTTTTATACGTTTTAGGGAATGCTTGATAGTTTTGACCTTTCATTTTATCATCACTCCCTCTCTGAAACTAGACCATTTTATGTGTTTCCAAAGCCATAGGACCTCCCATGTTTATTATCATAATAAAATTACGTAAGTTCTATAGAGCTCTAAATGCTACTTTTATTGTTTTGATATGCTGATTACAAGGATTTTTCTTTCTTTCTTCATAGGGATACTAAAAAGAGAACATGAAGAACACGGTGTAGAGCATTATTTCTGCTAGAAAGACCAACCCCAGCACTCATGCTACTGGAGCAAAATGTTTCCTTTAAATTATCATTTAGTCATTAAATTAGTGAGGTATTTTCTATTTCAGCAAACAATGAATAACTGCTAGATTTTGAAGGATGACATGATTTTAGGGATGAGGATATACATTTATTCAGGAGTTTTCTGAAACCAAAATCCCATCTATTACTTTTGTACAAAGAGGAAAAATTTCACTTTTGTTTCTGTAGAATCTGAGGCACACAAGTTTAAGCGCTACTCCATAAGCCACGATGGAAATTTCCAGCAACTTGACACCTCCATTTTCAACCTTCCATCTGACAGGCATCCCAGGACTGGAAGAGGTTCATGCCTGGATCTCTATTGCTTTCTTCTGCCTCTATGCCATTGCTCTTTTTGGAAACAGCATGATCCTGTTTGTTATATTTAGAGAGCAGAGCCTCCATGAACCCATGTACTATTTCCTTTCCATGCTGTCAGCTAGTGATTTGGGTTTGACCATTTCCACAATGTCAACAACACTGAGGGTCCTTTGGTTTGATGCCAGAGAGATCAGTTTAGATGGTTGTATTGTCCAGATGTTCTTCCTTCATGGGTTTACTTTCATGGAGTCTGGGGTCCTGGTGGCAATGGCCTTTGATCACTTTGTGGCTATCTGTGACCCTTTGAGATATACCACCATTCTCACCAATGCTAGGATCGCACAATTAGGTGTGGTAATGATCATCCGTATGATAGCTCTAATGCTGCCCTTGGTTTTGTTATTTAAGAAGCTATCCTTCTGTGGTTCTAACGGTCTTTCTCATTCCTACTGTTACCACCCTGATGTGATTAAGTTGTCATGCTTAGACACTAGAGTCAATAGTATCTGTGGATTAGCTGCTCTCATCCTGAGCACAGGGATTGACACACCATGCATTGTGCTCTCCTACATTCAGATCATTCGTTCTGTCCTCGCTATTGCATCCCCAAAAGAGCAGCACAAAGCCTTCAGCACCTGTGCATCTCACATTGGGGCTGTTGCCATCTTTTATATTCCCATGATTAGCCTGTCCTTGGTGCATCGCTATGGTAAACTGGCCCCCAAGATTGTACATACAATGATGGCCAATATCTACCTAATGCTTCCACCTATGCTCAACCCTATCATATACAGTGTGAAAACAGCCCAGCTCCGCAAGGTACTGGTCAATTTACTCCTTAAAAAGTAGACTCCAGTGAGAGCTTCGGACAATTACAGATCAAAATGGCAGGTGTGATGTCACTTAAGTGGTGAGATTTAATTAAAATATGGCTCAGTTGAAGGATTTTTTTTAAAGCGGGTCCTCAGATAGTCTTAGGATTCATATTCCTTTGAAATGTATTGGCAGTGAGAGCAAAAGATTTTGGGATCATTCTCAGGATTATTTCCCTAAATGAAGGAGAAAAATTAGTGTTTGATGTAATAAACTTTTTAATAAAGACTTTCAAATCTCTAGTTTACCTTAAGGTTTTAATGGCTAAATAATGGGTATTATATTTATTGCCTATTCAAGTGAAGTTTATATAATTGGAAGAGAAATTGCCTTCTAATGTGACCAGGCTAAAATGAATGGAAAGTCTTTGTTGTGTTTGAGACATTCTTTAAAAACAAAATCAGGTTAAACTTTTTTTAACATATATTTCAGAATTTACCAAGATAAGGGAATTAGCTTTTACATTTCTGGTGTATCACAGGATTTTGAGGTATGGCTAGGTGAAATAATTATTAAATATTAAAATTAATGTCATATAAAAATTAACATAAAACATAAAAATGTTTTCAAGGATAATGATTTTAATATTCAAAGAAATGTCATATAAAGGAGGATAGAATGAAGGGGCTAGCTCTTTGCTGGCATCTAGCTTGCCATTTAGCACTTACGTACATGTCACTTTATGCAGTGCACCAGTTATGATTGTTTACATTTCTTGTTGCTACATATTAAGACAAATAATTCATTTATCATTGACTTCCACACTCACCTGGTTACTCAACTGTTACTTGTTACTAGGTCTTTCTAGTTTCTAGGTTTTCTTGGTTTGTTGGGTTCAGAGATTAGCTATTACCAAATTCTAATAACCTGACTTTTCTTTCAACACTTCCCTTTGCTCATTCTTAGCTCTCATTTCCTTCTTTCCCATCTGCTTCTTTTCTACAACCTCCAGGCTATGTTGTTTTTGTTCAGTTGTTTCAGTTGTGATCCCATTAGGGGTTTTCTTAGTAAAGATACTGGAGTGGTTTGTCATTTCCTTCTCTACCTCATTTTATATATGAAGAAACAGAGACAAACTGCATTAAGTGACTTGCCTAGGGTCACATAGGTAGAAAATGTTTGAAGATGGATTTGAATTCAGGTCTTCCTGACTCCAGGTTCAGTGCTCTGGACCTCCTAGCTGCCCTCCAGAGTAGGTACTAAATTGTTTTTTCTAAAACTTATTTATAGAATAAAATGTAATATAGGTTCAGAAATGATGATTCTTAGAAAAGTCTATTAGTTAACATGCTAAAGAAATATACCCATTTCTAGTTTAAATAGCACCTTTATTATGACCTGAATTTTCTTATATTAATAAATATATTATTGATATTTCTTTAATTTCATCACTATCACTTCATAATTCATAATCCCCCAATTGAACTTATGACCACTACAAAGAAATACAGCCACATGACATAAGTCAAAATGTTAACCATGCCTGACCACAAATATACTTTATGCCTCACCTATAATTCCTCATATCTTTGGAAAGGTGAGGGAGGCATGTTTTATAAAAGAGTTCACTGAAGTCATGATTACTTATGGCATTAATCAGAGTTCTAATATCTTTTACTGCGGCTTTTCTCTCATTTTTGTCATTTTTGTGTAAATTTTTCTCCTGGTTCTGCTCACTTTATTGTGTATCAGTCCATAGATAACTTCCCTAGCTTTCCAAATCTATGGGGCAGACTATCTTATAATATCATTATCCCAGATAAGATTAAGTTGGAGATGGGAAGGCTGAAAAGAAAGTCCCATTAAATGCTTCTGATTTTCCCAAAATCCACAATAATTGTATGTAATACAGTGCCCACCACACTTTCTAGGGCACAATAGGCCAGTCTCTCCCTTCTGCTTTTTATGGACACCAGATTGATTATATGTTTTGAATGATCTTTTTTTTTTGCTTAGCTAGTAGAGATGCCAACAAGTATAGAGTTGTTCTTGAATATCCACAATCCTCAATCAAACAACAAAACAAAGCAAAAATCAGAGCTATGAGTGCTTCTTGCTCAACAGTGCAGACCCTCAATCATCAGGATAATGAAAATTTTAATTTGAAGGCATAGGATTGGATTCTATAACACCTAAATGGTTAAATTCAACCTAAAATCAGAAATCAGTTGCATCTTTTTTTTTCCTTGGGGGAGGGGAGGGCAATTGAGATTAAGTGACCTGCTCAAGGTCACATGGCTAGTAAGTGTTAATTGTCTGGGATCAGATTTGAACTCAGGTCCTCCTGAGTCCAGGGGCAGCGCACTATTCATTGCACCCCCTAGACACCCCTATCAGTTACATCTTGAAGCAAATTATATTTATTAATGACTGGAATGAACATCCAACATGTTTAACTTAACTTGTTAGTAAATTAGAAAGGAGACAAAAGTTTTCCTTATCAAAATATGTTATCTTCCAATTTTCTCCACTTTGGGGCTTCAGGCAAGAAAAAACAAGTGCTTCCATTTCAGGTGATTAATTCATTAAAGAACTGGTCTAACAATTTCAGAGAACAAGTTGGAACTATGCCCAATGGCCTATAAAACAATGTATACTTTTTAATCCAGGAATACCACTAAGGTCTATACATTAAATAAATCAAAGAAAAAGGAAAGGGACCCATTTGTACTAAAATATTTCCAATGGCTCTTCTTGTATTGTTAAAGAATTAGAAACTGAGTGGATACACACCAATTATGGAATGACTGAAGAAATTGTTGGATATGATTTGGATGGAATAGTGTTTTGCTGTAATAAATGATAAAATGGTTTGAGAAAAACCTGGGAGACTCATATGAACTAATGCAGAGCAAAGTGAGCAGAGCAGAACCAGAAAACAATGTATGCAGTAGTAACAATGTTATAAAAATAAGAAACTGAAAGACCTAGCAACTCTGATCAACAACAATTCAAGACAATTCCAAGAACTCATTATAAAAAAAACTATCCACCTCCAGATAGAGAAGTGATGAACTCAGAGTAAAGATTGAAGCACATTTTTTTCTTTCTAAATTGTTTTGCTTTACCCCACAAACATGCCTAATATTAAAATGATTTGTACAAAATCATATGTATCTGTACATACATAAATATATGTATTGCAAAGTACTGGGTAGTTCTTGCTTTCTCAATAGGTGCAGGAAGGGTGGAAAGATGAAGAGGATTTGGAACAGAAAATAGTGATATTAATTGCTTAAAAAGGTAGGTGAGAAATATATAACAACATATATTTTAAAATGCAATTTAAAAAGAAGAAGAACAATAGGAAGAAGAAGAAGAAGAAGAAGGAGGAGGAGGAGAAGGAGGAGGAGGAGGAGGAGAGTTAGAGTTGCTTGCATGTTCACTTTGTATATCAATTTTATCCTCATAATAATTATGTGAAGTAGGTGTTACTATTATTTACTAAACTATAAGATCCTTGGAGACAGAAATTATATCTTATTTCTCTTTCCAACTTCTCAATTTTATATCACAGGAATTTCTGCACAAAATGTGGCCACAAAAATAAGGACTAAATGAAAATATTAATAAATTAGTCACTAAGCAATTATTAAGCATTTACTGTGTGTCAGGCATTATTCTAAGCATTGTAGAAACAAATAAAACTTTTTTTAAAAAAACTTGCTTTCAAGGAGTTTATGTTACAATAAGAGAAGACAGCACCTAAATGATTATATGAAAAGGCAGAGAGGAAAAGTAAGGGAAGGAGGCATGGTGACTAAACCTTGATAATTAATGACAACTAGTCTGGGGTAAATCTCTGAAAATAAGTATTTCTGGAATAACTTATGTATATGAGAAAGTGTTCACAGAAGCCAAATCAGGGAAGCCACAGTGGTTAAATCTGAGCAATCAGAGATGGCACATTTGGGGTTCTTTCAAAAAATAGCAATTGGGAGAAAAAGAAATGGAAATGAATAAAGACACAGATCTTTGGGGTGCTTACTGGTTTGGAGAGCAAGATGGCATATGGCAACATTATATGTCATATTAGGTTTTCAAGAGTGAACATATCTGGAGAGGTCCTGATGGCAAAGCGGCGGCTGTGCTCAGAGAGTCCCAGAGGAGTCCTGCTGATCCACCAACCACAAGGGGCATTCTCAGGCCTATCACCACAGGGTAGGGATTGGACAGAGCTGGCTAAGAGACAAAGGCAGGTCCTGTGGCAGAGGCAGCAGCTACTCCTGGGACTACCCCCACACACAGACACAGCCTGGAAATTAAAAAAAAATCCTATCCAAACTTCCAGGGCTTAGGATGGCAGAGTGAACCCCAGCTGCTCCAACATCCTCCCCCCATCCTGCTGAAAACATAGAAATTATTCCTCTAGAGAAAAATTTTCAGCAGTAAAGGCTTAGGAACCCTAGAGGAAGAGAGTGGCTAAGGTCCTGCCTCAAAATGGGAAGAAAGCAGGCTACAAAGACAAATACTCTGCAATCCTATTACTGTGAGAGGGAGGAAACAATCTCAGAAGGAGAGAGTATTAACTCCACACCCACAGCTGAAGCCTCAACAAGGGATTATGACCTGGTCTCAGGAACAGAAAACATTCCTAGATGAGCTCAAAAAGAACTTTGAAACCCTGGTTATTGAGGTAGAAGACAAAATCAACACTTCTTGTAAAAACAAAATTGCGAAATTAGTAAAACATTACAATGAAGAAAATAGCTCCTTAAAAAAGTAAAATGTGTGAAATAAAAATGAAATCTGAACATATGGAAAAGGAGCTCCAAAAACTAACTGAGGAGAATAATTTGCTAAAAAGTAGAGTCAACCAAATTGAAGCTAATGACTTAATGAGGAACCAAGAATCAGTCAAACAAAACATCAAGACTGAAAAATTAGATAAAGAGGTAAAATATCTCAATGGAAAAATAAGTGACCTGGAAAACAGATCCAGTAGAGATAATCTGAGAATTATTGGTCTACCAGAAAATCATGATGAAAAAATGAGTCTGGACAATATCCTCCAAGAGCTCATTAATGAAAAGTGTCCTGAGATCCTAGAACCAGAGGGTAAAATAGAAAGCAAGAGAATCCACTGGACACCTCCCAAAAGAGATCCCAAATTGAAAAGTCCATGAAACATTGTGGCCAAACTCCAGAACTATCAGGTAAAGGAGAAAATACTAGGAGTGGCCAGGAAAAAACAATTCAGATATCATGGAACCACAGTAAGGATTGCACAGGATCTGGCAGCTTCAACGCTGAAAGATCAGAGGAACTGGAATATGATTTTTTGCAAGGCAAAAGAGCTTGAATTACAACCAAGGATCACCTATCCAGCAAAACTGAGCATAATCTACCAGGCAAGGAGATGGACATTCAGTGATATAACAGAATTCCAGACCTTCCTGATGAAAAAGCCAGAGTTCAATGGAAAATTCAACCTCCAATTACAAGACCAGAGAGACATAAAAAGGTAAATGAGGAAAACACACACACACACACACATAACTTGCTGTTTAATAAGAGCAAACTGTTTACATGCCTATATGGGAAGCTTATACATGGTAATATTGTGAATTCTATACCTACAGCAACATCTAAAAGGGATATAGACAAATAAAGGGGGTGGGTATAAATTACACAAAATGATTATGAAAATACCTTATTTAGTCAATGCAATGGAAGAAGAGGAAAGAATGAAGCAAAAGGGGTAAAGTATGCCACACAAAGAGGTATAAAAACATAGCAGAGGGAAAGAAGGGAGAGAGATGACCATTATATGAGCTTTTTTCCTCACTGGTTCTGGTGCAAGGAGGGAATAACACAACCAGTTAAGTATAGGACTCTATTGAGAAGAAATATAAAATTTATCAGAATAGAGGGAAAGAGGGAGTATAAAATGAGATCTATTCTTGTCGATCTTGCTTCCAGGAAGAAATAATATACTACATTAAGTATAAAAATCAATCAATACCTACAGGCAGTAGGAGGGGGGAAGGGCCACGAAGGGGGTGTGGTTTAGAAAGGAGGGAAGAAGTAGTTCAGGAGAAAGGTAGGAAAAGGGAAGGTGCTGATAAGAACAGAATACTGAGGGAGGTGTCAGTCAAAAGTAAAACTCTTAAGAAGGGGAAGGGAGAAGGGGAAAATGAAAGCACAAAGAGGGGTAGGAATAGGATGGAGGGAAAGACAGATAGTAATCATAACTGTGAATGTGAATAGGATGAACTCTCCCATAAAACGGAGGTGGATAGCTGAATGGATTAAAAACCATAATCCTATAATATGCTATTTACAAGAAACATATATGAAACAGGGGGATACACACAGGGTAAAGGTAAAAGGCTAGAGTAAAATATACCACACCTCAAGTAAATCAGAAAAAAAGCAGGGTTTCCCAGTCCTGATGCTTTTGGGGGGCATGACACAGGAGTTCTCACCTCCAGAGCTGAATTCTCATCTCACAGCCAGATTCTTGGAATTCTCCAGTCCTCTACCACTTCATTTGTCTTGCCCTTACCCCTCCCACAAGCCAGGAAGAGTGCAGGTGGTCTTGCAGGGCTTGAAGCTTCTCTCTCCATGACTTTCTCAAGCAACTTGCTGCCACTTCTTCCTCTTCCTTTTCCCAGTCCTGATGCTTTTGTCTTCCTCTGCTGCTGCTTACTTCTTTTCTTGCTGTTTTTTAATTATTTATTTATTTTTTCCACTGTGCTTGTTTATCACAGGGGAGGGATACACCAAGGAGGAAGGGATACAATGAGGGAGGGAGGGAGGGATGTATGAGGGGGAGAGTGGAATCATGGGAAAGTGACAGTGATGTAAAATACTGCCAACATTTTAGAAGGGGAAGGGGGGAAACCCATGTCTGAGACTCAGCACCACAATGTTCTGGTGGAATAGAAGAAAGAATAGATAACTGAGAAATGGTTTTCTTTATATTCTTTCCATTTTATCTGTCTGGTTTGGGCATTGCTGGGTGAGTGGGCACCATCATGGGATGAGGAAGGGGCCTCATCATTGGAGGACCAGGCATTATAGGCATGTGGCCTCCCAAGGGCATCTTCATGCCAGCAGACTGCCCCACAGGCATCATTCCAGGAGGAGGGGCATCATGCTAGGATGAGGAGGTGGGATCATAGACCCTCCTAGTGGAGGAGCAGAAAACAGGTTGGGAGGAATTCTTCCTTGCTGAAATGCAGTCTTTGTTTTATCAATCAGGCTCTGGGCTTCTTCTTCCAATCATTTTTGATAATAGTCTCTCACATTCTCTTTGTGCTTCCTCCCACTGCAGTGTGTTTTCCTCAAAGATGGAGAATCAAGAGTGAGGTAAGTATCCCAGTAATCACAGTAAAATTTGGGCATGATGATGCAAAGGTATACCTTGTTGCAGCCAAAGTATCTTCACAACATGACTGGCTGGGTTTTTCAACTTCTTCACTTTCTCTTTAAACAATCTATCCACATAAAAAGCTAACTTTGGGATGCTTTTATCTGACCCAATAAAATAGGACCCAGCTCTTCAGACAGATACTCAGCAGAGGAAGGATCCAAAGAGATCGACTGCACCCCAGCAACAAGAAGACCAGGGCTTACCTCCTCTGACTGCCTGAAGGGCCAGACTGACCAGGGAAAGGGAAAGAGAGGAGGATGAGGAGAGAGAGGAAAGGGGAAGAGAGAGAGGGAGAGAAAGGGGAAAGCAGACAACTCTACTCTGCTCTTGGGCTCTAACATATGGCACCTTCTCCAGAGGAAGCAATTTATGGAGTGCTAAAGTGGGAGGCATGACACAGGAGTTCTCACCTCCAGAGCTGAATTCTCACCTCACAGCCAGATTCTTGGAATTCTCCAGTCCTCTACCACCTCATTTGTCTTGCCCTTACCCCTCCCACATCCACCTCCTCTCTAGGCCCCTGTTTGCCCAAATCACCTCTTCATTCTCCTCATTACCCCACACCTGTCCTTTTCCACTTCTGGGGATGGGAGCTTCCCTCCAGAGAGGTGTGTCTAGGGAAGGCCTGGATTCGTTGGGTTGCAGGCCTGGTGAATTCAGCAGAGTGCAAGAGTTGGGTGAACCATGGGGAACATGCCATCCAAAGGTCCGAAAAGACACTGGCATCTCCATTCTGTTGGGTGCTTGTGCATCCTCAGGCTAGGGCAAGGCCAGTGGAGGGAAAGAGCTCAGCTTCTCCTGGAACTTTGGGCAGCTACTTTGTCTCTCATCTCACTTTCCAGTCAAGTCCAAGATGCTTCCTCCTAACTCTGATCTCTGTCATGGGCCCATATTCATTCCTGGACTTCATGCTTGGCTCTGTCCCTGAGCCCAAACACTCATCTTCTCCTCCTGGGAAAGTGGCTCCCATTTCTCCTACAGATCACAGCATTTTGGTAGGATCCAGGCTCTCATACAGCCATTTGTCTATACTCAAAATCTTCATAGGACTGGATGCTCCTCACTTCACAGTTCCTTCCAGTGAGCCAGGGTCCCCAGGCATGCCAGGTACCAAAACCTGAAGCCCTGCTTCACACCCCACTCTTCCTGGCCAATTGACAACTTTGCCTGTCCAGGCAAGAGAGAAAAGAGAGCAATGAATTACCCATGCCCTGGCAGGCAAAACCTAGGAGACCAAAGGGATTTCACAACTCCAGAAATGTCCTGATCAGAACGGTTTCCTGACATCAGCTTCCAACGAAACCAAGACTGAAGACCCCTTAAAAAATTAAAAGAGGAGTAAAAACCAACACGAAAAGAAAATCATTGCATCTGCTCAACAAACAAACCAAAATGGAGGATTTGCTTAGGGCGATGGGGGGAAACAGAAGAAAGGTTTAAAATGTTTCAAGTCAAAAAAGCATTTTTAAAAAAAGAAAGATGCGGAAAGAATGAGAGGGTAAGAAAAAACCAACAGAATGGAAAGAAGGGCAAGGGGGGGAAATAGGCATCTAAGGGAAGCGATATACTTTTTTTTTTTAAGGCATCAAAAGAAGAGAGGATTTTTTCCCCCCCTGAGGCCAAGTCAAAAGGTTCTTTGTGATACAAGCGGGAGTTAACAGCTGGGAAGCCTGTGGTGGATCTCTATTGCAGACTCTGCCGGGCTGGACTCTTGAGAGGGCTGGTGAAGGACAAAGTAAATGACTTTGCTTCAAACTTGCTGCAGAGCTGGACACGACTGGTGCAGGTAGCCCCGAACCGGGCATCCTTGAAAATACAGTCCTTGGGAGAAGTCCCAGACCCAATATTCTCTTCGGGGCCTGGTGCCTGCGTGCCGGGTAAATCTCAGGCTACTAAGGCCAGTCTCCTCGCTCCCGGCCCCCTTCTCAACTGCACAATCCTTTCAGCATCCCTTACGTTCCCGGTAAACACACACTAGTGCCACAGGTCATGAGAGGACTCCAGGCTGAGGACAAACCGCTATCTAGACTCATTTATCACTTAAGAACTTTATTTCAAAGCCACGAAAGAAAGAAAACAGAGCAGTCAAGAACATGGAAATGAACCAGAGACTCCCCACAGCCTAAGCTCCGGTAGGTGGCTAAGTGCCTAGAGTGGAGGAGGTGCTATCTGGAAGACGTGATTGGTGATCCAGCCTGACAACCTTTCCAGTGTCCCGAGTCTCCGCCGAACGAGGGATCTTCCAGGAATGTTGAGAGAAGAGGAAGGACGTGCCCTTGATGCCAGGATCTGCTGGACCAGAGTGGACGAGCCCGAAACTCGAGTTGCTGACGTCTTGGCGTGTCTGCCTAGGAAGTAATTCGGTCCAGAATCGTAAAGGGCATCAGGAAGGTGGGGAGACAAGACGTTGCCGAGATAGGTGACTTGTGGATTTGCCCTGTGGCCTCGCCCTGCCCCTAACCCGAACCTGGCTCTTAGTCCATGTGTGCCTTCAAAGAGAATAAAAAATATTAAGAAATAAAGACATAAATAATGAAAGGGGTTGCACTAAGGAAGAAGATAAACAAATATTTAATCTAAAATGTCACCATGAACGAATATTACTTTAAACTAAGGACTTGGAAAGTTTTCTTTTTCTTGGGAAACATTGGAGAATGGAAAAAGATGGGAAAACAGTCATAAAAGTCATAACTTGGCAAATTTGAGGAACAGAGAAAATCAAAGTAGGGGTCAATGAAAGATCCCTTGAAACTTTGAAGTAGTGTAAGAAAAATTAATCATGGAGGCAAAAATAAGGTTGGTTTGGATTTAATGAACTTGGATCCTTTATAGAACTATAATCTTATGATCTTATGATGGAAAAGGCATAAATAATACAAATGAAACGAAAACCCTAAATATATATAAATGTGTGTGTGTACACACGTACATATGTTTTATATTTTTTGTGCACATAAATGCATATACATATACACGTGTGTGAATAGACAATGGGAATGGTGGGGGGGGGGACACTTTAAATTTATTTAATTGTAAGTAGCATAAGAAAAGCCATAGCTTACTTTTCCTTGAATATTTTGAGGCTTATGGGCAATTATGTTGCATATGTTGTTATGTTATATGCATTGCATTAGTTTTCAAGGGAGGATTTACTTATATTGGACAGAGAGAAAGGTTATATTTAGAGTTGAATAAATATGATACAAATGTAAAAAAGATATTGATAAAACATTGTGAATTAAAGGAAAAAAGGTAAGATTGTATTAACTTAATCATGAGCCTTTTGGAACTTTCAGCTTTATTAAACAAATACCTATTAAGTGCCCAATAATTCCAAGCCCTTAAATTAGGGACTGAGAGTGAAAACAAGAAACAAGACATATTCCCTAACTTCAGGAAGCTTGTATGACACACAAGGGATGGCATGTATGAAAATATAAATGTGTTGAAAATTAGAATATGAGAAATGCTTAGGGAAGGTCAAGGTCTTGTGAGATATTTAGAAGTAATGATATATTTCTAGGGTAGCTATGGTTTAAGGAAGAATAAGTGAACAAAGTAGTACCTGACATACTTGACAGAGAGAAGATTTGGAGGAGGAGGTAAAATCTTTGGCAAGCACAGAATACAACATCAACAAAGTTACCAAAGTAACAAAGTTACTTTATTTCAAAGCCATGAAAGAAAGAAAACAGAGCAGTCAAGAACATGGAAATGAACCAGAGACTCCCTTGGCTAAGGGGGGGTGGTGGTATTGAGTAACTCAGTTTGGCTGCAAGGTAAAATGTAGGGAAAGAAATGTGAAATTAGGATGGAGTGATCTCATCAGTTGACTTTTTTGAGCTGTCACTGTTAGCTATTTCCGCTTCTCATGCTTCATTTGTTGTTGTTCATCTGTACAAATCTCTGACAACTAGAATTTTGGCAGGTAGGAAAAAGCCCTTCTACCTTTGCAGGTTTGTTGACATTTGTATTTGGGAACATTCCCAAACAAAGATCCATTACTTTCACATGCTGGGGGAGATGAAGGAATCTAAAGAAGATAAAAAAAAATAGAATGGAAGAGAATCATATTCTAAGTTCCCTTCATCTCCTAGGTCTTGAGATATTCAGAGCCTTATGAGCAATGTATTCAATAAACCCTAGCTGATCTTTTGTTTGTCGCTTCAGATAGTGCCTTGATCCATCAATCATCCTTTTTCTCTTATGCATTTTTAATATCTCCCTCTCCATGGTCTTCTTTCTCTCTGCTTACAAGTATGGGCAGAATTCTACTATCTTACAAAATCACTCCTTGGAGTCTACTACTTCTTTGAGCTCTTTCCCCCATTTTTCTATATGTGACATTTCTCAAAAGGACAATCTAAAATTCACATCTTCAATTTTTTGACACTTATTTATATCTCAACTCATTAAACTGCCGTCTTTCCCCACCACTCTAATGAAACTGCATAAGGGCAATAAAGTGCTATTTTCTTTAATCACCAAACTCAATGGCCTTTTCTCAGCTTGCTTAATCTCTCTGTTGCATTTAACACTATTAACCAACTTAATTCTTTTGAGTCCTTAGTTTTCTTGCCTCTATGATGACTTCTACATTTCATATGGTAAAGCATTTTCCTTCTCCCATGTCAGAAATATGGACATCCTGTGAGATTCTTTCCTAACACCTCATATCTGTACTTTAAGAAAACTTCCCATAGGAAATCATTCTTTGGTATATTTTCAACTATAAACACTCTGTTAGTCACTTTCCAGTCAATCTAGTACTCTACCCCTTGGCCTGTCTTCTAAGATTCAGCCCTGAATTTCCAATTATTTGCTAGAAATGGCTACCCAGATGTCTCATTTGTCTATATAATGCAGTACTTTTATAATTGAACCCTTATTCTCCACATTCAAAACCTCTTCTTAATTTTTATTTATTTTTTTTTCTGATGGAGCCATTATTCATCTAGTAAACAAGAATGAAAACAATGGAGTCATTATTGATCCCAAGCTCTTATTCATTTCTCAAATCAAGGCAGGATCCAAGTACTAATTCTTTCTCCTTAAATTTTTCTTATCTTTTCCTTTTTTCATCTCTTCTATTAATATCCAGACCCTTTTTACATTTCTCCTAAACAATTACTCTCTCTCCCAAATTATCTTACATACCACTAGATTAATTAGCTTAATATGCAGCTCTAATTGTGTCATTCAATTATACAGAAACATTAAATAGATCATCACTCTTTATAGACTAAAGTCTAATTTCTTTAGGTTGGTATTCAAACTAAAATTTTCTTGGTTTTTGGAAATATTGTCTCAATATATTTTACAAATTTTATCTCATACTACATCACAATATCTACCCTTTTCTCCAACTAAAGAATAGAGACTATTTCATGGGTTTCTCTGTCATCCTTTTCTTTTGTTTTCTTTTGTTTTGTTTTCTTTTCTTTTCTATAACTTTATTGCAATTCTCTATTCATTCCCTGAGAAATTATAAGTACTACATTTTGCATCAATGTTTCTCCAAGGCTCTGGCCTTGCCTTACGACATGACTCCACCTATTCAATGAACTCAAATATCTACTTATGATCTTTTAGATCATGCATAAACTCCTCATTTAGACATTTAAAGCTATTAGCCTGAACTTTTCTTATCTTCTCAGTGTTATAATACATCATACTTCATCCCTGCCTCCATAGTATAGGAACTACAACCTACTTGTCCTTTCTCACACAAAGTGCTCCATCTTCTTTCCCTATACCTTTGCAGTATCTATTATTTATGCCTGAAATTCTCTCCTTCATCGCTTAGCTTCTTAGAATCTGTAGAGTCCTTCAGCACTCAGGTTAAATGCCAGCTTCTGTAGGAGGCCTTTCCATGTTCTCTTACTTGTTACTTCCCCTTTAAGATTATTTTGTATTGACTTTATAATCATTTTTTGATACTTTTATATAAGTAGCTTTGGCATCACATGGACATCATACCCAGTCATCCCTTCTCTCTTTTTTTTAAAAAAATCATTATTATATTTTCTTATTTACAACATTCATTTCCACCAGATTTTAAGTTACAAATTTTCTCCCCATCTTTCCCCTACCCACCACCTCAAAACATCCATCTCACTATATAACCCCTCCCTCTTCTGCTCTCTCCTATGTCCTCTCCCATCACCCTTCTGACTTTCTGGTAGGACAGGTTGAATCTCTCTACCCAGGTACCTGTATATCTTAGTTAATAATAATAATAATAATTATTATTATTATTAATTATACACACATATATTTTTAGCATTTGATTTTAGAACTTTAAATTCTAGATTCTTTCTCTTCCTCCCTCATCACCCACCCCCTCTGGAAGGACAAGCAATTCAATACAGGCTGTACATATATAATTATGCAGAACATCTCCACAGTGGGCATATTGTGAGGGATTGATTATATGTCCCTCCTTCCTATCCTGCCCCGCCCTTGTTCTATTCTCTACTGTGTCCCTGTCCCTTTACAGAAGTGTGTACTTCCAGCAACCCTACCCCCCATCCTGCCCTCCCCTCCATCATCCAACCTCTCATCCCCATCCTCCCTACTCTCCTGTATGGCAAGATATCCAGTTTAGAGTTTATGTCTTTCCTTCCCTAAGCCAGCTTCAATGAGAATAAGGTTGACCCTTTCCATTTTGCCTTCCTGTTTTTCCCCTCCATTGTAACAATTATACCTTGCCTCTTCTATATGAGATGATTAACCCCATTCTGTCTCTCCCTGTCTCCTCTCATTCTAATCCTCTCCCACATCAGAATTTCACCTTTTTAAGTATCATCCCTGCCTATTCAATTGATCCTGTGCCCTATATGTACACGTATATACACATTCTCAGATATGTGTTCATACAAACAGATAAACCCTCTTATATAAACATATGCAAATGTATACATACACACACACACACACACACACACACACACACACATATATATATATATACATTTGTATTTCCTTCACCTATCCTCATACTGAGAAAAGTTTCATAAGTTACAATTATTGTTTTTCCATGTTGGCAAGTGTAAATAGTTCAGCTTTGATAAGTTCCTTATGATTTCTTTTCCATGTTTACCTTCTCATGCTTCTTGTATTTGAGTGTCAAATTTTCTTTTCATTTCTGGTTTTTTCAGCAAGAATGTTTGAAAGTCTTGCACCTCACTGAATGACCATATTTTCCCCTGGAACATTATACCCCATTTTACTGGGTAGGTGATTCTTGGTTTTAATCCTAGCTCCCTTGATCTCAGGAATATTATATTTCAGGCCCTTCAATCCCTTAATGTAAAAGCTGCTAGATCCTGGATTATCCTAATTGTGTTTCCACAGTATTCAAATTGTTTCCTCTTGGCAGCTTGTAATATTTTCTCCTTGATCTGGGGACTCCAGATCCTGGCTATAACATTCCTAGGAGTTTTCTTTTGGGGATCTTTTTCAAGAGGTGATTGGTGAATTCTTTCAAGTTCTCTTTTGCTCTCTGGTTCTAAAATATCAGGGCAATTTTCCTTGAGAATTTCTTCAAGGATGCTTTCTAAGTTCTTTTTTTGATCATGGCTTTCAGGTAGTTCAATAATTTTTAAATTGTCTCTCCTGGATCTATTTTCCAGGTCAGTGGTTTTTTCAAGGAGATATTTCACATTGTCTTCTATTTTTTCATTTGTTTGTATCTGTTTAATAG
>CM053596.1:69841087-69870425 GCA_028646575.1 Pseudocheirus occidentalis
GCAAATTCAACTTTTTTAAGGCATTTCCTCATCATTGGCTTTTGGGCCTCTTTTGCCATTTGAGTTAATTTATTTTTTTAAGGTGTTATTTTATTCAGTCAGGTTGTTAACTCTCTTTTCATGATTTTCTTGCATCGTTCTCATTTCTCTTCCCAATTTTTCCTCCACTTCTCTTATTTGGTTGTCAAAATCCTTCTTAAGCTGCTCTATGGCTTGTAGGAAATCTACATGTTTCTTGGAAACTTTTGATGTGGGAATTCTGACTGTGTTGTCTTCCTACTGTTCCATGCTTTGATCTTTTTTATGCCCAAAGAAGGAATCTAAAGTTTGATTGCTGTTCTTACTTTGCTCACTTTGCCTGCTTATATTGTCAGTGAATTACTTGACTTTTTAACTCTATGGAACTCTACTTCTAGAAGGGAAAGGTCTGTCCCAAATTGTTGGGGTTTTTGCAGCTACCAGAGCTATTAGGAGGCTGCTGCAGCCCCGACCACCCCAGGCCCATCACCCAAGACCACCATTCAGTTCCAGGCAGCTCAACGCAAGAGCACTTAGCCTCTGAATGATTGTTTACCCCCTCTGAAATCTGCTGGTCGGGAGCTCCTGACACAGCCATGTAGAAGCGGCTGAAGGGCCACTGCTTCTGCCGCTTCTTTGCCCTGGAGGCAGTTTGGCCAGACCTTTTTTCTCCCCCAAATTTAGCTGAGTTCCCATCTGCCTTTCACTTTGTCCTTGTTTCTTATGGGTTGATAGTTCTGGAAACTGCCACAGCTGCTGCTGATTCACTCTCCTCAATGTTCCAGCTGCATCTCATTCTGGCCACCCACAGGTCTAGCCGAGGTTTCAGGCCCTGCAGGTTTCAGGTCCCAGCATGCTGCAATGAGCCCATCCTGCCAAGCTGGCTTCAGCAGCAGAGTTGTTTTTTTCTGTAATTTTGTGAGTTCTGGAACGCTAAAATTTGTTTAGAGTCATATTTCATGGGTATTTGAGGTGGCTATGTGGGAGCTGTGGAGCTTTCCTGCTTCTGCCCTGGCGTCTTGGCTCTGCTGTCTCTATCATCCTTTCCCAGAGACCACACTAAACTCCCCTGCTTCTTTCTAAGCATGATATATACTGGGAAAAGATATTTTTCTTACAGAAACAGAAGTACACCTGCTTTAAAACTTGTCTGAATGTCTATAATCAGCTTACTAACAATTTCATATTATCAACTTTTTTCCCCCAGAATTCACATTTGGGTAGTCAAGTCTAGGTAGAAATGTATGAACACTTGAAATAGTTCATTCATTATGTTCAGTTTACAACATTCAATCTTGAGAAGGGCATTGACACATTGGAGCAAGTTCAGAGGAGGGAGAACAAGGTATTGCAATTACCATATTATATATGAGGAAAAATTGAAGAAATGTATGAGATTTTGCCTGAAGAAGAGAAGACTGAGCCAGAGGATCAGAGGTGTCTATGAGTTTTTGAAGGCTTTTCATGTGGAAAAGGGGACATTCTTGTACCCTTTAACACCTATAATACATATGCACGTATGTATATATGTGTGTATATGTGTATACTTTGTGTATGTGTAGATAAGTACACACACATATGGAGTAGTGAGTGACATTTTCATACAGATAAATAAAGGCTAGAAATATTCATTAACAAATAAAGCTATATGAAAGTAGAATGAGTTGCCTCAGGAGAGAAAGAATTCTCCATCCATGAATGTCAAATGAAAGCTGGATCTCATGAATGTTGTAGAGGGGATTCTTGCTTATGTTTGAATTGGTTGGGTTAGTTCCAGTGTTCCTATCCAACTATGAGATGCTGTGATATTAGAACATTCTCCTTAAATGTTCTAGTTTTGCAAATGTCCAAATATCCAAAGTTTTAGTTGTGAGAGAATGTCATCTACATTCACAACTACAGAAAAGGAAAAGGAAAGGAAGAAAATCTTTTTGTTCAATAAGTCAATAGGGAATATCCTTCCAGGGACAGAGAGACTTAAAAATGCCACATATTCAGAGACTTCTCCCATAGGAACAAATCTTTTTGTTGGCTGCTTCATTAGCTTCAAAAATCATGGCTCCATATAAATCCTTTCCTGTCAATTACCCAGTCCTATTCCTCCAAGTTGTTTTCCTATTTGGATAGGTCAGATCTTTCTCCTTTCTCTAAGGTATTTTTGAAGCAGAACATATCCTCAGATGCAGCCCTGAATATTTGTTTATTTGTCCTATAATGTTTCAGATAAACTTAAAGTAAAACAAAAGAAATTTAATTAACACACAAGAAAGATTCTGAGATGTGAAGACTGAGACCTTATTCTCTTTCATTTTCAGCCACTCCTTCTACATCTTTCAGTGGCTCCTCTGCTTTCCAAATATTATATAGGTAAGTAATTAGCCCCCTCTCTGTTAACATACTATTATTCTGTGTTTCTCTCATGTGTCTGGCATTTATTATAAATATGTATTGATAAATCCATTGTGAAATGATACATACATGAGATAAAATAATTTTCCTTTAAACAAGATAGATTTTGGTTGGTCCTTAAACCATTTTCTTGTTACTCATCTCCGTACCTGTATCATTAATAGACCAAACACTTTTCCTGATCTCTGTATTTTATCTTTTGATGGATTTTGTAAATACATGAACATCCCCACGGAGATTTAGAAGGTAGGAGCTAAGCCATTCAGTGGATAGAGTGATAGGATGTTGGACCTGGAGTAAAGAAAACCTGAATTAAAATCCAACCTCAGACATTTACCCCTTTTTGCCTCAATATCCTCAAATGTCAAATTTGGATAAGATCAACATTTGCTTCTCAGGGTTGTTGTGTGGATCAAATAAGACAGTATTTAGAAAGTGCCCAGTACAGTGCCTGGCACATAGTAAGCATTATATAAATATGCTATTATTATTACAGATACAGTTCAATAAAGACATAAAAGACTAAAGAAACATTTCTTTTCAGTCTGGTTGTTCTTGTCTGATATCCAATTTCTAAGCCAATTTCAAGTCAAAACCTCAGTTCTAGAATCCTGCTACATCTTCCTATTATTTTTAGTTTCATGATGCTGGACTCAACTTGTAATTGATCATGGAATGCTTATTTTTTTCTCAAGAGAAATATTATTTTGCTAGGTTTCATGGGAGAGAATTCAGAAATTCATAGGATAAGCAATCTATGTTGTGGAAATAGCTGTTTTATTCCTTCAATTAAAAATAAAAAATTCTAGAGGATAACTCAGAAACTGTCTAGTTCAACCACTTTATTTTACAGATGATAATACTAAGGCCTAGAAATGCTAATTTACTTGCCCAGAAAGGTGGCATGCATCTGAGGTATGTTCTGAACCCAGATCCCGGGACTTCAGGGTCATTATTCATTCCATGTTTCCTCTTGAGTAACGAGATAATACTTGTAAAGTGCTTAATATAGTTCTTGGCACATAGTAGAAACTTAACAAATGCATATTTCCTTACCTCTTCCTGAATTTTAATTGATAGAGGGAAATGTTGGGTTTTCTCCATGCTGTTGAAAACACAGGTCTTGTCAGAAATAATCTATAACACGATTATGATTACGATTTATATATAGTTACCTTTTTCTTCAAAACCACTCTGTGAGGTTAATAGTCTAAGGAAGAGTTTCCTAACAATTAGAACTATTAAAATGGCATATGGGATACTGCTGCAGGTCAATAATCAGAAGATGGATGGTCATTTGTCTGTCAGTTAGCCAATAAGTGCTTATTACTCTGTGCCAAGCATTGTTCCTTATCAGGAACATTATAATGGAGATCTATATTTCAGGAGGCTTGGGTCTAGATGAACTGTGAAGAGACTTCTAACATTCATAATGTCTAATTTTAAAAACTACTTTAGGTCTCTGTTAAGGGGGTCACTGATACTCTGGGGACAGACATACAGTGACACGATCTATCATTCTTTTAAACAAAAAGTATTTATTGAAGCCCACAGGGTTCAAAGCCTTGTATGAGTTGATAGGGATATAGAATGAAGAAGTATAACTTGTGATCACAATAACATGGAAATATAATGTGCTTCTCTTTTGCCTTAGAGTGAACACTGCATGATTGTCTGCGATCCTAGCATCACAGAATCAGATGAATTGAAAAATCATTAAATTTGCTATCTAGTTCAATATTCTATAAAGTATACTTTGTAATAAATTTAGTGTGATTCTAAAGCAGCATTTCTCAAAGGGTGGTCCAGGAATTCCCAGGACTCTCTGAGATCTTTTGGAGAAGGTCAATGGGGTCAAATATATTTTCATAATAACACCAAATATTTTGAATTTGAATATAGTGAATATTGATAGATATAATTCACATAAAGCAAAGCTCCTAAAGTTGTCCTGAATATTTTTAATTGATTTGTTTATTTACTTTTAGTTTACAAAATTCAGTTCCACAATCCCTTGAGTTTCAAATTTTTTTCCCTCCCTCTCCTCCATTGCCATGGTGGCACGCAATGTGGTATAGGATCTGAAAATACTTTCGCATTGGACATTAATCTGGTTGTATAGAAGGGTTGTAAGCAATGGAGTGAACAATGGGGAAAAAAGAAAGAAACCAAACATGGAAAAGAACTCTAACATGTAGATTGCCTCAGTCTCCATTTAAACTCTGTTCTTTCAAGATCTTTCTCTGAATGTAGATATCTCCTTCCATCCTGAGACTTGTAGAGTTGTCTCATAATGGTGCATTGCTGAGAAGAGTCCAGTTTACCAAAGGTAGTCATCACACATATGATGTTTTTGTGATTGTGTACAAATTTTTCCTGGTTCTTCTCTTCTCACTTCGTGTCAGTTTATATAAGCCTCTCCAGGTAAATATGAAGACCGTCTCCTCCCCAATTCTTATAACACAATAGTATTCCATTACATTCATACACCACAACTTGTTTAGCCATTCCCCAATCATTCCCTGAATAATTTTTAAGAGTGAAAAGTAGTCCTGAAACCAAGAAGATTGAGTTCCACTCTCATTAAATGGACTTGCATTTTTAAAAACAAATATCCCAGAATTCACACATTCAAATGAGTATTACCATTTACAATTACCCCCTTGGGATACCTGAAAAAATAAAAAAGAAATTTGGTTTAGGGTCACAGAAAAACCAGAACTCATATAATGGCTGCTTCTCTTACTAGTCAATGGGTCAATGGCCAAGTCATTTAGCATCCCTGAATCTGGGGTTCTTCTTTTGCAAAATACACTCAGTAAACTCCTAGTACCTATTCAATAGTATTACTTAAAGATTAAATGAAATAGACCATGTGAAGTATTTTTAAAATATTAGAACACTATATAAATATCAATTATTCTTGTTATTTTTATGGCAATAGAGTGTAATGCACGTGAACTTGACCCTGGAGTCAAGAGTCCCCAAGTCTGATGTTTATCAGTCGTGTTGGCAAAGAGAAATTCCTTAAATTCTTCATGATTCCAGGAATCTCTGTAAATCTAAGAACATACTGATTTACACGGTACCAGTCTGAATAGGTAAAAGACATTTCCACAAACAGTCCCCCCCCCCAATAATAGAATTGCAGACTCAGACACAAAAAGGTTTTATCAATGTCATTATCATTGCTAATATTTAATCATTTGTCTATCCATTTATTTATCATATGTATATTTCAGTGATAATGCCATTACGTGAAACACTTTGGAACCTGCTCTCGGACTGTGCAGCAAGTTTATTTAAATCTCATGAAAGATGTTAACATTATTTAAAATGAACTTTGGAGATGGTCAAAAGCCTGGAGAATAAGGTGAGTGATGAAGCTGGGGAACATCTTTTAGGGTCGATGACAAGATGTGACCCATAATGTAACAAGACTGACTTTTTCATGTGTATCATAATTAGCCTCTGAAGATTATTATTATTCTTTTATTGACTGGAGCAATGAAAGTGCCATTGGATACTAGAAAATGCCTTTAAGAGATGCCACATAAATGGATGATGAGTTTCGAGACATTTCCAGAAAAATTCATCTTTGCTACTTCAAAGTCAATAAATAGTCTCTTGTGACATGGTTTTAACATTAAGAATACTACTACTAATAACATGTATATATTATATGTTATAATATATATGTTATATATAATAGCATATATACATTATTTTGTATACATGAATATGTGAAATACAAACATATACTATTAATATGTTTACTAACATAAACTTATACACATTATTAATATAAGGAGAGAAAAATGAAGAGACCAAAAGAGAGAAAGGAGGGAGGAAGGGAAGGAGGGAAAGAAAGAGGGAAGGAAAGAGAGGAAGAGGGTGAGGAAAGAGACAATCAATATATCTTAAGAGTTTTAAAGCTAATGGTGGTAACCATTCAGCAAATCATATAACCTCAGTCTGTTGTTGTTTAAAAATCTCATCAGGGGAAGTGTTTTCTCGCATGATTGTTTTAAGGAACTAATTACCAGGATACAAACTAAAAAGTACTATCTAAATTCTATTAATTATCATGATTTTTATTATTTTGTTTACTTAACTAAACATAATTATCTTTTCAAATCTATCTCATATATAGCACAAAGTTGAAGACAGTATCTTTGATAGTTCTGAGGAATGTGATAGTAAGGTAAAATAATTTTCTTCCTTTAGAGGGTGAGGATGGCATATTAAAATTTTTGGAACTCTATCTCCTTCTGTTAAATCAGTCCTTGATATTAAGCAAAGTCAATTCTGCCCCTGCTTTTCCCACTTTTAAACAAGAGATAATATAATACAATATGATATAATACAATACAATACAATACGACACGACACGACATGACTCAACACGATATGATATGATATATGATATGAAATAATATATAATGTGATATAATATAATATAATATACGATACGATGCTATGCGATGCGACGCAACGTGACACAATATGATATAATATAATATAATATAATATAATATAATATAATATAATATAATATAATATAATATAATATAATATAATATAATATAATATAATATAATATAATATAATGTAATATAATGTAATATAATGTAATATAATGTAATATAACATAACACAACACTTCACATCATGACACAACTTGACATATTATATAACACAAGATGACATGTCATAACATGGAAAGAAATTACACGAGATGACATGAGATGACATGATATTGTATGGTATGGTGTGACATGACATGATGTGATGTAACATAACATAACAATTTAATATAATACAATACAATAAAATGCAATATATTGTACTATAAATTGTTATTAATTAATAATATACGAACATATTTCCCAAAATTTCAACAAAGTTCCAGATACTGGGGGCAGAAGTAAAAAAAGACTAAAATAATCCCTGCTTGCTAGGAGTTTATGTTTTGATTGTGAAGGAATATGTACACATAAAAAAACATAAAGAGTCTAAATATAAATTTCATAAATGTAAATATATATAAAATAGCTAAATTTAAAATAGTTTGGTAAGAAAGTAATATTAGTTGTAAGGATCAAAAAGAATTTTCTACAGAAGATGGTACAGAGATACATCTTAGGAGGAGAGAGGGACTCTATAAGGCTGAGATAAGGAAAGATTTATTTCAGGTGTTTTAGATGGTCAGTGCAAAGCCATGGGGTGACGGGAGGTGAAGGCCTGTGTGCAAGAAATGGAGAGACTGGTAATTTTACAGGATCCCAGAGTGAAGATGATGCTGGTAACAGTTAGAATTAACATAGTTTCTATAAGCATATTATATATTATCTCAAATATTATGCTTTAATCTGAACATTAGCTCTTTGAAGTGGATCAATAAAATATGGCATTGTTATCTCAACATGGCAGATGAGAAACCAGGGGTTCACAAAGGTGAGATGTCTTATCCAACAATATAGAGTTGACAAGTGGCAGAAATGTCATACAACTATCCTGACCCCAACTCCAGTGAAATTATACTTCACCCCAGAAGGAGACTAAGCATGAACCCCCTAACACCCCAATATTCAGATCCAATAAATTCTCTAGAATATATTCTTGGGTCATATTTCCTGCTCCCATGAGGAGCTACATAAAAGAAGTAAATTTGTGTGCCATTAGATTACAGTTCCTCAGAAGAAAATAACTTCTTGCCCATGCCTGAAGCATAGCTGCTTAAGATCGACGCTACAGGAAAGGGAAGGAGAAAAAAAAAGAAAATTCATTTGAATAATAATACTTATTTGCTGACATTGCTTTCTTTCTTTTTATGTGCCAGGTACTCATACTAAGTGCTTTACTGAGGCAAATAACAGTTAAATTACTTGCCCAGGGTCACACAGATAGTCTGTGTCTGAATCCATATTTGAACTCAGATCTTCCTGACTCCAGGCCCAGTGTTCTATCCACTGTGCCACCATTTGTCCTTATGAAGAAAAGCAATATTGAGAAACTGCCACATGCAAGGAACCATATAAGGCAGAGAAGGTGACACTAAGAAGAGTTTGAACTAGTCCATTAATTCAAGGAGTTTATAATTGTTTTTATTGTTGCTTCTGCTGTTGTTGTACTTCAGTTGTCAGTCATGTCTGACTCCTTGTGATAGCTTATGGGTTTTCTTGGCAAAGACCCTGGAGTTGTTTGTCATTTCCTTCTCCAGTGGATCACCTTTTGTTAGAACTCTCCACTATCACTGGTCCATCTATTGTAACCATGAATGGCATAGCTCACAGTTTCATTGAGCTACACAAGATCCTCCACCATGACAAATCAGTGATCCAGGGTGTACTGGATGCAGTTGCATCCAGTTGCAGTTAATCTGAATTAAATATTTCCTTTCAGGACATTAATCTCTCATAAGAAAAAAAATCTTCCTTATCCCACCATGTCAACTTTCCCTAATAGCACATCACCACCATCCTTGACCTTCTTTCTGACTGGTATTCCTGGATTAGAAGCTGCACATACCTGGATCTCCATTCCCTTTTGCTGTTTGTACATGACAGCCCTCTCTGGAAATGGTATGATACTGTTTGTCATCATCACTGAACCAAGCCTCCATGAACCCATGTACTATTTCCTCTCCATGCTGTCCACCACTGATCTAGGATTGTGCATTTCCACACTAGTGACTGTGATGGGAATATTCTGGTTCAATGCCAGAGAGATCAGCTTTAATGCTTGCCTGGTTCAGATGTTCTTCATTCATCTATTCACTATTATGGAGTCTTCAGTACTCTTAGGCATGGCCTTTGATCGCTTTGTGGCTATCTCTAACCCACTGAGGTATGCTACTATCCTCACAAACTCCAGAATCGCCCAAATTGGAGTGGCAATTGTCACTATTGCAACAGTAATCTTGATACCCCTTATCCTGCTTCTTAGACGCCTCTCTTTCTGCCATAGTCATGTGCTTCAACATTCTTATTGTTTCCATCCTGATGTGATGAAGCTCTCCTGTTCAGACACCAAGATTAATAGTGCATTTGGATTGACTGCAACCATCTTAGTTACTGGGGTGGACTCAACATTAATCCTACTCTCCTACATACTGATCATCCGTTCTATCCTCAATATTGCATCCCCAGGGGAACGCAAGAAAGCTTTCAGTACCTGTATCTCCCATATCACTGCTGTTGCTGTCTTTTACATTCCATTGGCCAGCCTGTCCTTTGTCCACAGATTTGGAAAACAAGCTCCTCCCTATCTGCCTACACTCATTGCCAATGTCTATCTACTCATTCCCCCAGTGATGAACCCCATCATTTATAGTGTAAAGACCAAAGAAATCCGTAGAGCTTTACTCAAAGTTCTTTGCCCCAAGGTAGTCTAAGTCTAAATGTCACTATCACCATACAAACCCAAGCATAGGAAAAATTCATTCATGAATTTTATTTTTAAGGCATATCTTTATCATCTTAGAACTGAAAAGAATCTTAGAAATTATATAATTGCCTAACCTCCATTCAAGAAGATTCTACAATATCCATTTCAGATGATTATTGTTCTCCCTTTGAACTTTCCCAGCAATTGGGAGCAATAAGATCTATTCAGTCTCTTCAAATTTAAGATAGTTCTAATTGTTACAAGTATGATTCTCTTTAGTTTCCACCAATAGGAAGTATCCCTGATTTCTTCAGTAGCATAGCATATAGATTAATTTGTGTTGATACTTAATTTCAATATGAAAACCATATTATAACTAAGTTGTCTTTTCCTAAGCTTTAGTTGCCTCTTGCTTGAGATGAAAATATCTCTAATCTTCCCAGTAAAATGTTGATGATCCCATAGATGTCTTAAAAGTACAAATGCTAATAAATCACCTCAGTTTTTGCTTACCATACTTTAATCTATCTGTAACTCTATTATTCTCCTCAAATTCCCATACACTTTTGAGTTCTCCAAACTCATGATCAAGACCTCGATTGCTACATCCCTAAGTACAAACTATGATGATATACAACTATTTGGCCAAATGTTAAGTATGTCATTTCTTTTCCCCCCCATATGATTATTTTCCTAAAGCCACTTTTGAAAGCCTAATCTAAACTAGAGAACTTAATTGTATTTTCTCCATTCAAATCTCCTTATAGTTGTTAAAGTGTAAAATTTCTAGAGTTTAGATATTCAGAGATGGAATGGACTTTAGAAGTAATTTAATCCAACCTCCCTTCAAATTCAGGATTCCCTATTTTTTCATATCCATTAAGTGAAAATCTCTTTGATAATTTTGTCACCCAAATACATAATTTTTTGCTTATCAACTGCCTTCTTACCCATTGTCTAGAAATATAGCCAGATCTTTACCAATAGGGGAAAAAGCTATTTGATCCCATCAGACCCTGCAGTTGAAATCCTATATTTTGCCTTTTCAAAATCAAATTCCTAGCAAAAACAGTCAACATGAGTCATCTTGATTTTGTCATCTATCATTGAATTGCTAACCCCATGCAAGACTGCTTCTACCCCTCTCACTTGACTAAAGCTGATGTCTCCAGTGTCATCAATGGTCATTTATTGATAAATCTACTAACCTCTTTCTTCTTGATCTCTACATTGAATTCCCTTTTTTATTTTCTCTTCCCTGAGATACTGTGGAAAGGACTCTGTCAGACTATTTTATTTAACCATCATCTATATCCATCCAACAATCCTTGAGTACGCTCCAGGGATCTCTTTTTTATTTCATTAGTTCCTATATGTTCACATATCCTCTCTATGTAGATTACTTCCAAATTCACATATCCAGTACTCATTTCTCTACTGAATTCCAATCTCATGTATCCAACTGCTTACTAGACATTGCACCTTCTGAACACCTCTTTGGAATCTCAAATATGTCCAAAACTCATTTCATTTTCTTTCTCCTTAAACCATTCCCTTATCTTAACATTTCTGTTTTCATTAAAAAACAATGTTTTCAGTTGCTTAGATTTGAAACCTAGGATTTATTCTAGGTGTATCACTCTTACTTATGCTTCACATTAATCAATCATTCAATAAACATTTATTAAGAACCTACTATGTACAAGGCACTGTGCTAAGCAGCAAGGATAAGAAAGGAGAAATAAAATGCAGTCTATTCCCTTAAAGACATTACGATGTAACAGGAGTGACAATATACAAATATATAAAAATTAAATAATATACAGGATAAATAGGAAATATTTAATAAAAGCAAACACAATAATTAGGAGGAAATGGGGAACACTTCCAAAAAAAGATGGTATTTTGCTTAAGACTTAAATGAATTCAGGGAGATCAAAAGTCAGAGTAGAGGATGTAGAGAATCTCAGACATGGGAAACAGCCAGCGAACATGCCCAGAGACAAGAGATGGAGTGTCTTGTACATGGAACAGTCAATAGGTCACTATCACTAGATCAAATTTGGGTAGTAAGGTATAAGAAAACTGAAAAGGTAGATGGGTAGTATGTTATTAACCAACTTGTGATTCTACTTCTATGACACTTCTTAATTCTTTCCCCTTTTCTTCATTCACACTATTACCACTCTAGACCAACAGTTCTTCCTAAACTTCCAATCATCTTGATCAGAGGTACCAAACGTGCCTAGCTAGCAACACTGCTGAGTCAGGCTGAAGCATATTAAAATGTAATATTATACAAAATAAATGAAGTACAATGGAATATGCATAATATTAATATGGAGTTTTCTAAAACAATATATATAACTCAGAGGAATCTTTATGTACAGTTTAGTTTCTGAGTTTGACATCAATATCCTAGACTATCACAATTGTCTCCTCACTGGTATCCTTTACTCAAATCTCTCTTCTATATAACCCATGCTCCACAGACTTGCTAAGTTGATATTTTTAAGACAGAGGTCCGATCATGTCATGTCACTGCTCAAAATGCTTCACTGGCTTCTTATTGACTCCAGAATTTTGTTGAAGCTCTTCTGTTGGTCTTTAAAATCCTCCACAAGTCTTCAAAGCCTATTTTTTTCCAGGCTGAACGCATGTTCCTCTCTTCTATGTGCTCTGCTTTCTAGCCAAGCTGGCATATTTGCTTTTTCTTTTATATGATATACTCTCTCCAGCCTCTGTGTCTCTTCACAGTTCACATGCTGTTTTCTACTCTTCACTCCTTGTCCCCTGCTGCTCCCGTGCTTGTAATGCTTTGCCTCCAAAAATCCATTTCTTAGAACTCTTCTTTCAATGCTCAATTCATCTACTACCTCCTGCAACAGGGTTTTCCTCATTCCCCTACTTTTTATTACCCTATTCCTGGTAAAACATTTTATACTTGCACATGTTATAAGTATTTATCTGTGCTGATATTTAAATTCTCATAGGATACAATTTCTTTGATGTAATGACTATTTTTGTTTTGTATTATATCTTCAGAATAAAACATAATAACTCACTTTATGGCATTTACAAATTCTTGCTGTGAAATTGAATTCAGAGATGTACACATAAATGTTTAACATATGGCTCTACAGAAAAATAAAACTTTGACACTTCAATTTTAGTTTTAATTCTGTATGGCCAGCATTTTCGATATCATTTTCTTAAGTCTAGACAATCAACAGAATAACAAACAAAGCCTGCTTTGTAGTGTTAACTATTTACAAGTAAATGCTCATCCTGAAAACTTAGCAATTGTTTCTTATGAGTTAGTATGTGTCAGTTTTAGTTTTCTCTGAGAATCAAGTAAAAAGCATAATTTTCACTCTTACACCCTTGAAATTTATGAATAAACTACCATGTCCATATCTTTGACATTGAATTCTTTCCTAAGTTTCAATCATAGAATTCCAACTTCTGGCTTGAATTTACTGCTGAGATGTCCCACTTACACTTTTAATTTGATATGTCTACATCCCCATCCTATAAATCTCCTAGTTTTGAAATTCTTATTTAGGGTGTCATTATTCTTCCAATCATCTATGTTAGAAACTTGGGCATCATTTTTTATTCTATTCTCTATTTCTTCTCCTGCATCTATGTAATCACCAAGAATTATTGATTCTTCCTTCCCAATATTTTAAATATACATTACTTTCTTTTTTATTCTCACTGTAAGCTGCCTAGTTCAAATCTTTGTCATAATTAACATGGGGTATTCCAATGGCCTTTATACGGGTCTTCTCCTTGCACTGAAGTTTATCTTCCTTCAAGTTCATAAAATGTTCGAATTCAGTCTCAGAAGGTACTTACCATGAGTGACTTGGGTAATACACTTAATCTCTATTTTACTCAGCTTCCTCAACTGTAAAATTGGATAATAATAGCACTTTCCTTCAAGGAATATTGTGAAGATGAATGAGATAATACTGTAAAGCATTTACCAAAGTGTTTGTTGTTATTAGGTACTTTGTTGTTGTTAAGATGGTGATGCTGCTGCTGCTATAAGATTAATCTTTTTTTATGTAAAAGTTTTACACTAGTTAGTTTCCAATTGATAACACATAGTGAGTACTTAATATAAACCTTTCTTATTGATTGATACATGAAAGCTTTTTATGTGGAAATGAAGTAAATTTTGTACCATTTGTTCTCAAAGTGTAACAGGATTTTAGCGGTCTATAAAGAGACACATTTAAAGTTGAAAAGGACATTATTTATGAGGATAATTATGGTTCAGAGAGTTTAGGTGATTTGTCCATGGTTACACGAGCAGAGCAAGGATCTAAAACTAATCCTAAGGCTGCGTGTATATAATGAGATATAATTGCATGTATGTATATGAGATGTATGCATGTATATAATTGAGATGTATATAAACTGTTGGAGAGTGCAATGAGAAAAGCTAGGAAAAAAAACATTTACACAATTACAACTGCTGTAGGACTCTAATCAAAGCAAAGACAAGATTCAATTTTGGAAGACGAATGATGAAGCATTCTATCCACTTCCTGACAGAGAGATGATGATTCATGAAGAAGGAGACATGCTTTTCTGGATAGGATCAATGCAGAAATGTGTTTTTCTCTACTATACATATTATAAGGTTTTGTTTTTCTTTTATTTCCAATGAGGGAGGGAGAAAGGAGAAACAAAACAATGGTTTTCTGCTTATTATTATTAATCATCATCATCATCATCATTATCATCATCATCATCATAGAAACCTGTTGTCTCAGAAGTTATTGGGTTCTTCATTACAGAAAATTACTTAGCAGACACTGGATAACCACTTATGAGGAATATGATAGAATTCTTATTCAGATCAGGATTGTCAATGATAGACTCTAAAAACCCATCCAACTCTGTGATTTTGTGATCCTAATTAGTGTTTGTTGCCCCCTTCAAAAAAAATAACATTGTGGGGACAACCTGTCATTAATGGCTAAAAGTTACCAGGCATTAATGCCTGAACATTTCTATCTCTGGCTAGGGAAAAAAAATAGAACATTTACTTTTCCCTGATTCAGCAGGGAAATGCCCTCAGAGAAAATAGAATTAATAAGAAACAAATTCACAGACCTCTCCCATTGGAATAGATTGCCTTGATGTGTATGTAACTGTGGCAGCCATGGAATCCTTATAAAAACATTCAAGTGAGGAAACCAGAGGGACTTTCCCCCAAATCCCTACTCTACTGCTGATAGACCATTCAGCTCTATGATACAGATTGGATTAAAAGACAACATTTAGATTCAGTTCTGGGTGTTTGCTTTTTCATTTTGTCAGGTATCAGATGGGCTTTGTATTGAATAGGGGGGAAATTTAGGTTAGACATGAGAAAAAAAAACTTAACTGGAGAAATTTACAAACTAAATTTTAATGTCTTTCAGTGGTTTCTTCAACTTTCCAGTACAAAAGGCAAGTTTTCCTTAAATAAGAACGCTGCACCTATTTTTATGCCCTATTAGATCTCTTATTCTGATTCTGAAATTCCTATTTTCTACTGTCAATGTGGGACATCCAAGTATTACATCCTTCCAGGTAAGTGACTGTATTTTTGCTTCAGTATTCCCAGTGCCTAATATCAGTGCCCCATCTCAGTATCCCCAGTGCCTAGAATATATTGAAATATTTAATAAATTCTTGTTGAATTATGTTGAATTGAATAAAATCATTGAGTAAGAAGAAATCTCAGTGGCCATGTAATCCTCTGCTCCTATAGGAATCCTTTCAATATCCTATCTAGAAGGATTCTTCCAAAGTATTGCACAATATCTTCTATGAGAAGAAGTGCATTACTCTTTCAGGCATCCCATTCCACGTATAGATAGTTCTAATTCCTAGAATATTTTCCCCTAGACATCAAGCTTACATTTTGCTCTGAAAATTTCGTTCATTACTTCTAGCTCTTTCTCTATATAACATAATGAATGGCTAACTCTGTTTCTATGTGTCTTTCATGTATTTAAAAATGTATCATGTTTAGCATGATTCTCTTCTTCTCCTGTTAAGCATCCTTTATTCCTTCAATCCATTCTCATATGTTGTATACTTGAGTGTTTTCACCATCTTGACTGCTCTCTTCTCAAGACTCTCCAGTTAATCAATGTCCTACTTAACTTGTAATGTCCAGATCTAAAAGTAATAGTTTAGATGAGTCTGACTAGGGTAGAGTACAGAGATACTGTCACTTCCTTATTCCAAGAAATGGTTTTCCCAAAAGATAAAAACTATAGATTATGGGAAGGTAGTCTTTTGGTTTTATATGTTATGTTAAAGTAGTAGTAGTAGTAGTAGTAGTAGTAGTAGTAGTAGTAGTAGTAGTAGTAGTAGTAGTAGTAGCAGCAGCAGCAGCAGCAGCAGCAATACTAGTAACAATAGCAATAATAATAATTTATGAAGCACTGTCCACAAGAGCCTTTGAGAAGAGTGATATAAGATAGCATAAAGAAACTCCTAAAATGATTAAATACAAAATGGAATACCTTACATGGTAGTAAGGTTATAACCATATGAAGTTTTTAAGTCAAAATTGCATGGTTAACTGTCAGGGACATTTAAGGGAGGTTTATGAGTCAAGTACATATTTCTTTAGATAATGTATGAGGTACCTTATGAATCTCAGGTTCAATAAATTTATGACACTAGGCTATGAAGAATCATGATTAAGGAGCAATTAGTACACATGGATGAGGCAAACAATGGCATAACCCATCAGTCAGTATCAAAATAAGCAACTATTCCACTTACAAAATTAATCGCCTTCTACTAAGCACATAGCAAGGGAAATATATGTGTGTATACATATATCTATATGTATAATGCTGATTTAAGAAAAACAAAGAGTTTGTTTCTGTTTAGATTTACAGTGAGCACTAGATATTGAATAGTCTTTCAATATAATTGCTATTCATAATCTCACAGCATCATGGAATGTCAGTGATAGAATGGAGCTCCAATATCATCTAGTCTGATCTTCAAATATGAAGTTACTATAAAGATACGAGACTTTTTTATTTGAACATCCAGAAGTTCCATGTTCAAATTAGGGTGGCCCATCAAAATAATTTTCCTTATATGACTGGTATAGTAGAAAGGTGCTTGGACTTAGGTCAGGAGAAATTTAAGTTCAAATCATTTTTAACAGTAATTAGTCATGTGTCAATGGGCATATCATTTAAACTCATCAAATCTGAGTTATCTTATCTGTCAATTGAAATTAATCTCTCTAGCTCCTATTTCCTGATGTTAGTGTGTAGATCAATGAAACAATACATGTGAAGTGCATTACAAACAATATTATTGTTTGTCCTTCATTCCTGAAGAGGAACATGACATCAGGAAGGTGATGCCAGGACTTGCAAGTGAACTGAATTTAAGTTCAGAACCTCTTACAGTTTTACTTGAATGCCTTAAAATTTAATAAACTTTCTGGATGTAATGCTATAAAAGGGCAAAATAAAAATGGCAAATAAGGTGAGTGATGAAGATGCATATCAGCATATAGTGTCAAAATCAAGTTGAGTCTAAGAGATAAAAGGTCTTTTCTTGTTTGATCCATAAATTAACTCTGAAAGCAATTCCTCACAGGTAGGTCATTTCCACAAGTGTAGTGTCAGTATCTTTGAAATAAGTGTTTGATTTGCCAAGAGGATAACTTCAAAAACAAACATTTATCAGGCTTATATTATTGGAATCTCTTATGAAATAAGTCTTCTTGGTTCATAGTCATTACTGATGCACTGAACTCTCAAGAGTCCCCAATACATGATATTAAACACTTGGAATACTCTGTTTCTATAAAGGAAGATCAGGAAAGATGAGAGAGGAAAGGAGGGAGAGACAGACAGAGAGCAAGAGTAAGAACAAGAGAAAGAAAGAGAGAGCGAGAGAGAGAGCGAGAGAAAGAAAGAAAGAAAGAAAGAAAGAAAGAAAGAAAGAAAGAAAGAAAGAAAGAAAGAAAGAAAGAAAGAAAACAGCATCAGTGTGATGTGGGTTGAATGTCATCTGTCTAAGAATGGACAAGTCATATAGCTGCCCGCTGGCCCCAGGAAACTCTTGAGGCCTATAAATTACAAGAGAATAGTAGATTTAGATTAGTAAGTTTACAAACTGAGAGTCTTGGAGTTCTCCCCATTGATGAAATCACAGGTTCAAGTCTAGTTTACTCTACAAAAGACAGGAGAGGAGAAGAAAAGAGAGGAGAAAAGAGGAGAGGAAAGGAGAGAAGAGAGGTAGAAATAATCTTCCACATAGTGAGAGGTAACTCTGTGGCAAGAACCCAGCTTTCAGTCTTTGCCCTGTCTCTTAATATACAAGTGATCCTTGACTAAACACCTAAGCTCTCTAAGCCTCAGTTTATCTGTACAATTTATTTTTCATGCCCACTTCATAAAGATTTTTCTGAGCACCAAACAAAATAATAGTGTAAACTCTATTACAATGATTTTGATTATATCAAGTAAATTCCAATCTCTTATCTGAACTACTATGTGGGAAGCTAAAAGTCAGTTTTCAGATGTGCTTGGATACCTTCTAGTATTTAATGTCCAAAATGCACACCCAGATTTACCAGACATGTGTTAGTGAGAAAAGTGAATTCTCTTCCATTTCTGAGGCACTTAACAGTGAAGTTCGTTTTCTACTGATAAATCCTCCACCTCTAGCCCTTTATTTCAGGGACTGTTCATATTTACCAAGGCATTATTACTCCGATTTTTCTCTGATTGTGGCAGGTAATTAATATAAGGTTATGAAGTAGAGGAGGTAATGATGATGATGATGGTGATAACGTAAACATATGCTATTTATATAATACTTTAGATTTATGAAGCACATGACATACATTTTCTCACTTGCTCTACTTAACAATACTTTGTAGTAATGAAATTATTGCATATTTTTTCCATTTCACAGATAAACTGAGATCCAAAAAAGGGAAATACTTTCTTCAATATAATAACCTACTTACTCCAAGTCCAGTCAGTCAGCAAAGATTTACAAAGCTGACTATATGCCATGCATTGCCCTAAGGATTAGGGATATAAAGCAAGGGGAAAAAATATTGTCCCAGTCCTCAGTGAAATCACATCCTAACAGGAGAAGAAGTGTGTAAACAACTATGTGAATATAAATATGTTAAGATTAAATGTAATTAAATTTTCCCTCAGGGGAAAAGTGCTAGCAGTAATTGGGACTGGGAAAGTTCCCTTGTAGATCATGGAATTTGAGATGAATCTTAAAAGAAGTGAAAGAAGCCAAGAAAGTGGGTATAAGAAGGGTAAACATTCCAGACATGAGGAATAATTAGTCAAAATGCATGGAGATAGGAGTGCAGTACTGTTTCCACCTGTGATACAGTTGAAGAACTATTACTTCCTCCAAAAAATGGCAAACCATCCTGTGAAGGCTACTCTTCTAGTACATTGACTCTAGTAAACACGTTTTAATGGACTAGAATACTCTACAAGTGTCCTTTGGCTAGTGATCTCTATGCACGTGAAGAGGGTTGTCCTCCCAATTAGAGAAGTGTACTTCACAAAGTCTCTTATTGAGTTATATAACATCTCCCACACCCCCACATATATTCCCCGGGAAAGTAAGGAAATTTCCTTTCTTTGAAATTTGTTGTTGTTCAGGTGTGTCATGACCCCCCCCCCTCCTTTTTTCAAATATACTGGAGTGGTTTGCCATTTCTTTATCCAGGTAATTTTATAGTCAGGCAAACAGGGTTAAGTGACATGCCCAGTGTTACAAAGATATTAAAAATCTGAGGCCTGATTTAAACTCAGGTCTTCTGACTCCAGGTTTAGAACTCTATCACTGTGCTACCTAGCTGCTTCTGTGCAATATCTCATTAAAATAAATCTTGAAATAAGGAGGAGAAAATAAAAAGAACTCATATTTCTCATAGTCTATACTTACTGAACACCTACCTATTCTGTTCAAGGCAATATACACATTATAGGGAATATTGAATAAAAATAAAATAGCCCTTGAACTTAGAAAGTTTATGCTTCAGTTGTAAAGAATTTAATTTATTGTTTCAGGATATAAATTCTCCCATAAGAAAATTTTGCCTCTTCATTTGATCATGTCAGCTTTATTTAACAACACCTCACCACACTCTCTGACCTTCTTTCTGACGGGTGTTCCTGGACTAGAAGCTTCTCATGCTTGGATTTCCATTCCCTTTTGTTGTTTGTACATAACAGCTCTCTCTGGAAATGGTATGATCCTGTTTGTTGTCATTACTGAATCAAGCCTTCATGAGCCCATGTACTATTTCCTCTCCATGCTCTCTTCCACTGACTTGGGTTTGTGTATTTCCACTCTGTTTACTGTGTTGGGAATATTCTGGTTCAATGCCAGAGAGATCAGCTTTAATGTCTGTCTGGCTCAGATGTTCTTTATTCATCTCTTCACTTTCATGGAGTCTTCGGTACTCTTGGCCATGGCCTTTGACCGTTTTGTGGCTATCTCTAACCCACTGAGGTATGCCACTATCCTCACACACTCAAGAATAATCCAGATTGGTGTGGTAATCATTAGCAGAGGTACAATCATCCTGATACCCCTTGTCTTGCTTCTCAAACGCCTTTCTTTCTGCCATAGCCATGTGCTTCACCACTCCTATTGCTTTCATCCTGATGTTATGAAACTTTCATGCACAGATACCAAAGTAAACAGTGCATATGGGCTGACTGCAATAATTTCTACTGCTGGAGTAGACTCGATCTTCATTCTCCTCTCCTATATTCTGATCATCAACTCTATCCTTAGCATTGCATCCCCAAAGGAGCGAAAAAAATCCTTCAGCACTTGCATCTCCCATATAACTGCTGTAGCCATCTTCTATATTCCTCTGATCAGCCTGTCTTTTGTGCACAGATTTGGGAAACGAGCACCTCCTTATGTGCCCACTCTTATTGCCAACATTTACCTTCTCATTCCCCCTGCAATGAACCCCATAATTTATAGCATAAAGACCAAACAAATCCGTAAAGCCATTTTCAAAGTCTTTCATCACAAGGAAGCCCTGATTTGATAGTTGCTGTATCCATACAATCCTGAAAAAGAAAAGAATTTTCTACTGACAGTAGGATTTTCATGACAGAATTATAGAGCCTTAGAAACAGAAAGAATCTTAGAGGTTATAAAATCAGTCCATTTATGACACAATAAAAGAGAAACACTACTTTACATAATCTGTTAAAGATGATAATCCGCTCTTGCCTTGAACTCCTTCAGTTAAAGATATATTACTGTCTCTCCAGATAGTCCATTTCAATTTCAGATCGTTTTATTTTTCCTAAAGAAATGACTTCTCTGCAAATTCCCTCCAATTTGTCTGAATTCTGATCTCTACCACAGGAAAAACTGAGAGTTTGAGTCAGTTTAATACCACACCCTCAGCTAATTAAGTTGTTCCAAGAGCTATGGCTCTCTCCTGATGTAGACGTAGGTACCTTTGATATTATTCATAAAGGGAGGGTAATGGTTCGAGAAATCTATGAAAATTCAAATAACAATAATTCATTTCAGTAATAACCATCACTGAATTTCAGTTCATGACTGAATCTGAGGTTTACCAATGATTTGCATACAGTTCTGAATTCCACATTATTAAGAATAATTGATTGCTTCACTATAATATAACATTTTCTATGGTTTACAATTTTCATGCTTGTAAAAATATTACAACCCACTTATAAAAATTTTTCAATATTAATTTGATCTTAAAGGACTTTATAAATTCTACTATTATTTTAATATAATAGCTTCCTTACTTCATTTTCTCAAAACTTGACAATTAAAATATTTTGCATTCAAATGTAACCATTTTGTAGTTTTTAAGGCACTAGTTACCTAGAATCCTACAACTGCAAAAGTGGAAAGAATTTTAAAGGTCATCTAGTATACACTCCTACCTCAAAAATGATTCCCCACCACAGTATCCCTTAATCATTAAAATCTGAACTCCACTTGGAAACTTCAGACAACAAGGACTGATGAAACAAGTTACACTTCTGGACAATGAAGCATTTTTCCCCAAATTATAACATACATAAATCTGATCATAACAAAATTAAATACCAAAGAAACAAAACTATCTATGTGTATATGGGAGAAAAAGAGGGAGATGGGGGGGGGAACAAATGGAACGGGTTAAAAGCGGGAAGTAATGGCTAAAGTATAATGAGTTTAGTATGTACCAACATTGTTTTGTGACAACAAAAGAAGAAAATATAACTATAAGCTGCATTCAAAGATGTTCTGTGACCAAAAGAAAGAAAAAGTCAAGAAATAGTCCCACTGCATGTTTCCCTGATCAGACAATGTGCAGAATGTTTTATTCATTTCTGAGTGATGTAAGAAAAAATTAAAACTGGAACAGAGGAGAATTACCTTGGTAAATTTTAAATAATAATTGATTTAAAGCTATTTTATCATGAAGAAGAGAATATTTGACTTGGGGGGAGATAATTGTATCTGAAGAAGTGTTATGTTGAAGAAGCAACAGATTATTCTTGTTTTGAGATTACAGAAACAAGAGTAATGTGTGGAAGAGACAGAGGGAGATATGTACTTGTAATTAAACAATTCTCACAGAGTTATTTTATGACCTACATGTTATGGGTATACAAGCATACATTTTACTTGAAAAAACAGAAGAAAATAAAATAATTTCCTTTCATAGCTATAGCTAAATTTAGTTTTTAATAAAACCATAAATGGAAGCAATCCAAAAGATAAAATTGAAAACTGCAATAACATGAAATTGAAATTTTTTTTGTGAATGAAACCATTACAACTACTATAAAAGGGCACATTATATTGGTCAAAATTCTTTAGATCAAATATTTTGATATTATTCTGATATTTTAAAAAATCAACAAGCAACAAGTATTTCTTTTTAAAAATGTATTCCTTTACTTTTAGTTTGCAACATTCAGTTCCACAAGCTTTTGCATTCCAAATTTTCTCCCCATCCATCTCCTTTGCCTTGCCCTCCACGGCAGCATGCAATCGAATGTAGGTTCTACAAATACTTTCACATTAAACATTAGTTAAGTTGTAAATATGGATTATAAACAATGGAATGGACCAGAAAGAAGAAAACAAAACAAAAAAGAGAAAGAGTAAATAGTTTGCTTCAATCTGCATTCAGACTCTGTAATTCTTTCTCTGAATGTGGATAGCCATTTCCATCACGAAATTTTTTGGCATTGTCTTATAATCTTGCATTGCTGAGATGAACCCAGTCTATCAAAGTCCATCATCACAGATACAATGTGTCAACAATTGTGTACGTTGTTCTCCTGGTTCTGCTCCCCTTACTCAGCATCTGTTTATATAAGTCTCTCTAGGTTATTGTGAAGTCCGTCTGCTCCTCATTTCTTATAGTAAAAAAATATTCCATTATGTTCATATGCCACAACTTGTTTAACTATTCCCCAATTGATGGGCACCCCCTTGATTTTTCCAATTCTTTGCTACCACAAAGAGAGCTGCTATAAATATTTTTATAAAAGTCCTTTTTAAAAGGACATAAAAATCCTTTTCCCACTTGTATGATCCCTGTGGGATACAGCCCTAGAAGTGGTATTTGGTAGGTCAAAGGATATGCACATTTTTATAGCCCTTTGGTCATTGTTCCAAATTGCTCTTCAGAATGGTTGGATCAGTTAACAACGCATTAGTTCTCCAATTTCCCCACATCTTCAGCATTCACCATTTTCCTGTTTTGTCACAACAAGCATTTCTTAAGCACTCACTATAGCTATCCAAGGTATATAGTCAAATAACAAATGCTTACTTAACAGAAGTCTGTAGGAATAAAATCCATTTTCCAGTCCATAAGTGGTTAATGTATCTGGAAAAAAATTGTCTCAGAAGAATTGCAAACTATTAACTAGTATATTAAAATGACGCACCTCATTACTAATGAAAGAAATGTAAATCACAACTCAAGGCACCCAGACAATTGGCATACATCAGAAAAGATGGGAATAATCAATGTTGGATTGGTTAGGGAAAGACAGACACTATTGGTAGAGCTATGAATTAGAATAACCACTCCAGAAATAAATGTGGAATTGGACTAAGACTGACATAGAGATTTTAAAATAGACATAAACCCCAAATAGCTCAACTGTAGGGGAGGATGGAATTTATATACCAAAATATTCATAGCAGAACTTTTTTTTAATAGTTGAAAGGAATGTATATGGCAACAAAGAGGGAAATGACTAAATTGTGAAAAATGAATATAATGATGACATGAAGACTATAAAGAAGCATGACACAACTTATATAAAAGTATGCAAGTTGTTATACACAGAACAATATATACAAAGGACAACCATATTCTCCAAAAGGACAACAATGAGAGTGGAGAGGGAAAAAAAGCCTGTACACTGTATAATGATCAAACTTCCCACTAAGGAAGACATGAAAAAAATGAACCAATTTCCCTTCTTGGAAGGGGTGATACACTACGGATGGGAAACCCTATGCTTATTGTGAGAGTTGGCTGATATCTTGGCTAGTTCTTCTGAATTGCCTCCTTTCTCCCCATCTTTTTTATTCTTTGTTACTGACTTTTCTTGGTAGAGAATTGGAGGGGGATGTATTTGTAGATGACTGTTATGTAAAAGCAAAACATAGAATTTTTAGAAATTTTAATTATACATAAATGTCATGTGTTGCTTCAGAACCTACCTCTTCAGAAAATTTAATTTGAAAACTATACAAGACTTGTCACATATTATGTAGAAGGGACACCTGTTCTGGAACTTTGTGGACTTCATGATCTCTAAGGTACTTTCTATTTCTGAAATTCTTAGATTCTGTGAGAGTTCACAAATCTTTAAGCATATGTTTCTTTTTCTGAAAATGCTATACTTTTAGGTAGAGGCAGCTGATGGCACAGTTGATAAAGTGGTAGACCTGGAGTCAGGAAGACCTGACATAAAATATGACCTCACATACTTTAGATATTCCTTTCTATATTTTAAAATATTTTGATACCATATTGATATGGTAGAAGGCATTACCAAACACACAAAATTTCTAAATTAAATTGTGAGTTGAGTCACCTTTTTAAAAAATGAAATGTTAATGCAATTTTTCTGCTGTATGTAATGTTCTAATGTAATGCCACGTGCCAGCATATTCCCCAAAGAATGCTACTGTGAACAGCTTTTAAGATTCAGATTACACAGTAATTGTCAACACTCTGTTTATTCCATTACAAATCAAGGCAAATATTCACAATATAATATTCATGACATTACATCTTATCACAGAAAGTCATACTATAGTGTTCATAAGAGCTTAACATTAGAATGACCACACAGTTTTTACTACAGTGGCCACAATATTTAGAACAAGGAACAAAAGCATAATCATCTGGTTTCCTTAAGGGGGAAACCCTTCTCACTTAATTATTCATTCAATCAATTCACAACATATCAATCTTCCACTCATGGGGCAACCATTAACTTAATCAGTCATGATACAATAATCAGACTTCCACTCATGGTTCAACCATTAACTTAATCAGTTACTCATCTAGCAGTCAGTCACTAAACTAGATTCCTGATTACTAACTATCATTAATCACTTGCACAGTCATTAGAAAACCACACAAACCCTCCACCCCTTGGTGTCCAGCAAACCTCAGTTTCGTCCAAGGGGAGGCCTTTTCTTTATCTTGACTCTGTGTGGTCTCTCTGATTCCCTGGATAGCCTTCCACGGTCCCAGCTCCCTCCTGAATCCACCAAACACTCACCTGGACTCAGAAGCAGATAGCTGCCAGGTTCTCATCCAGTCCTCAGAGGCAGACAGCTCCCAGGTCCTTGTCCAGTCCCTGGCACACACTGAAGTTCACAGGGTCCAGTACATCTCAAACCCTTCACCACTTCTCTTGCCTGGAACTCAAGGATCATCCAGGCCATGAACAAAGTCTTGTCCTGGTCATGCTTCTTCAGTCCTCCAGCAGTTCCACTGGCCCTAGGACCCAGAAGGAATATTGGCCTTCTAGGTGGCCTCATTAGATTCTAGTCTCAGGAAAATTATAATTCAGTTCTCAGTCAGCCTCCAGATGCTGGGAGAGAAACTTTCTCTCTCTCTCTCTCTCTCTCTCTCTCTCTCTCTCTCTCTCTCTCTCTCTCTCTCTCTCTCTCTCTCAAACTCCAACTCACTTACAGCAGCCCAGCTCCCAGATACTGAGACAATCTTGCTTCCTCCAACAGGAAAATTCCAATTCTGTCTCTCTTTCTTTAGAATTCTTCTTTATATACAGCACTGGCCTCTTTTCTCAGCCAATACTCTTCTTCCACATAAACAGGGGAGTTCATGCTTTCTCAACAGTGGACAGGGCTCATATTTTCCATAATTAACCCTAAGTTACTAAATGCTAAGTATCTGCTAAACTGATTGCTGTTAGAGGATATATGACATGTAGCAAAGTCTAAAATGTGATTATTGAATCAAATTAAATGAATGGAATGGAGTGCCAGAAAGACTATTTAAAAGTATGAGACAAATTACATGAACTGATACAAAAGGAAACCTTCACAAGCTTGAGGAATCAGAATGATAGAATCACAGATTTTTAAGAAAACTCTCATCATCTTTAAAAAAACCTGAATATCATTGCCTCTTTTTGGTATTCCAAACAACTGGTCATTAAGTAGCTTGTCAGCTAGAATATCTCCAGAATCAAGAATCATCCAAGCCATTACATTTTTGCATAGTTCTAATTGTTATTAATTGCAAACAAAAATGCAGAAGGAGACACAAAAATATGGACCAAATTTGTTACATATGAATGTGTATATATATATATATACATACATATATATATATATATATGAATATGTGTGTATAGGTATATGAATATATAATAAGTCCCCAAAATCTCTGTGCTGTTTTAGGTGCTTAAAATTTGAAACTATACCTAGACTTTCCACCATGTTATATATATAGATATATGCATGTATACATGTATTTCTATGTATGTTTGTAGATATGAAAATTTTAAATAAATCTTATGAAGCAAATCTCTTTAAAATAAGATTGTACTTAACAGGTATCAATTTCTTAATATGCGTGTGTGTGTTTGCTAGTGATTAAGTTCACAATAAAAAGAAAAACCATTTTAAGTGAAATTAATCCATCTTTTCAGCAAAAATGTGCCACCAGTGAACTTTGGCCCATGAGATAAGAATCCCATAACAGCAAGACACCAGAGAGGTTTTAATTTTTCACGTGAGGAAGCTCAATCTCAGGAAGTTAAATGGATTACCCAAGGTCACATAGGTAAATATCAGAGGCAGGATTGGAACTCAAGCTCTTTGACTCTAGCCAGTCCTCTTTCCCTTATACCACACTCCACCTATTGGCCCTAGTACTGCTATCTGGAGCTAAACAGAATTCAATTTTTAATTCAAAAAGTGTTTATAAAAGATCTATATGCAGAGCATCATGGTCAGTGCTGGGAAAATACAAACACTAAATCAAATATAATTGTTACCCTTATGGAGCTAATTGTCCGGTAACAAACTAAGTTCATTTCCTCTTCCATGCACATTTTTGAAAATACTTAGAATGATCCAAGTCTCCGAGACTTCTCTTCTTTCAGCTAAACACCTGTTACGAATTTTGCTTCCAGTCTTACCTACCTGGTTACCTTACCTTGGATGAAATTTAGCTTTTAAAGGTCACTCTTAAAAATTATAGATTTTTATACAGTATTCTAAATGTGATTTGAAAAAAAAGCAAAGCTGCAACCATGATCATGACTCTTTTACCAGACATTGTGCCTTATGCTCTGCTCTATGTAATGTGAGCTTACATCTCTGGTTTTGAAGATACCATTTCATCTTTTCATAATATCAAATATTGAAAAAAATGTGTCTGGGAATATATTCAAATGAAGTCTCAATCCATTTTATCTTGACCTATATTATATGTTTTGTGGTTTCTTCTGAGATTTGTGTTTATTAAATTCAACCAATCAAAAAACATTTATTTACCACCTACTATGTGACAAACACAATCGTAAGTACCAGGGATATGAAGTCAGAATTGAAAGTAGCTTCTGGCCTCAAAGAACTATATACCAAGAAAAGATACATGTATACACAGGACACACACACATACATGCATATGTAAGTATATATGTATGCATATATGAAGGTGTATGTACATATGCGTGTGTATTTTCATATGAATGTGCATGTGTGTTATATATGTGTATGTGTAGGCATATGCATATGTGTATATACAAACACAGATGGGTTTGGGTTGGTGGGATACACACACATATATCTATGTATATGCCTATATGTTCACATATACATATATGTATATATACATATACACACATACATACTTATACAATACATGTTCACATACATATGAACACATATGTGTGCACACATGCACATATGTTCATATACACATGTTGTGTGTTTTTACACCACAGGTGGATAGATAGATGATAGATAGATAGATAGATAGATAGATAGATAGATAGATAGATAGATAGATAGATAGATAGATAGATAGAAGGCGGGTTGGTGATGGTCAGAAAAAAAGTTTAATGTAGAAGGTGGTGTTTACATTCATTTAACAAAACAAAACATGGATTCCGGAAGGTAGAGATTAGAAGGGAGAGCATTTCAGGCATGTGGGAAACATCGTATGAAGGCACTGAGAGGCGGGATTAAGTATATGGTGTGAGCAAAAAAAAAGCTGACCAGTAGAAGCAGCAAGGTCCCGCAGCTCCCACACCGCCACTCTGAACACCTATAAAATACAAGCCCAGACAAAGTCTAGGAAAGTCTAGGACTCTCAGCCTCACAGAAATCCAGAGAACACAGCTCTCGCTGAAGGCAGCTCGGCAGCAGGGGCTCAGCACAGCCACCGGAGCAGAGACTGGAACAGCCGGAAGCCGAGACCGCGGCCAGGCCTGGGACGGTGGGAAGGAGCTGAGCCGAGCCCCGGCAGCCAGCCTGCAGCGGTTCTACAGCCTCCAGCACCCCAACATCTGCCAAGGCCTGAGGAGCAGGACGGGAGAGGTAGCTCACACCACAGTGGAGCAGAGAACGGCCAGCCCAAAGCCGCAGCAGCAGCCAGGCAAGACCCCAGGGTGGCCACGAGGAGCAGCGGAGCCTCCCAAGCCGCAGCCTGAGTCTACTTCAAAGAAAACCTAAAGCACCGGCCTGAGGGAAGCTTCAGTCAGAGGGTTAGTGAAAGCTGAAACTTTGAAACTTAATTGGGGCGGGGTAAAGCTGTTCGGCCATTCTACCCCCGGGGCAAGGAAGCAGTGGGGGAGGGGAACTACTGGACCCAGCAGCAGTGGCCCCCACCAATCTGCTTCACAGCCCCTGGCCTGCGGACTCCGCAGGGGGGCTGAATCGATTAATCGAGGCTAAGTGCTCTTGTGTTGAGTGGCCT
>CM053596.1:69870925-69895918 GCA_028646575.1 Pseudocheirus occidentalis
AAACCGATTCCTGTCAGTTACATCAACATGCATTCATGAAGCACCTACTGCAAATAGCAGTCTCCACATGCAGAGCTGGACTCCCTCACCATCTGTTTCTTCCTTTTAAGCTCCCTTGTAATCGATGATCTGACTCACTCTCCTATTAAAACAACCAGATAGGAATTATGTTTTATTCTGCTTCTGGCTGCACTCCCAAGTCTTGTGGGCCACCTTTTTGCCTACTCTGCCATAGGGATTCTTCCAAGTCCCACCGGAGAAGAGCTTGAGATTAGCAGTGTTTCCTGTGTCCGGGAACCATAATAATGACGTGGTTAGGGGTTAGGGATTGCTCTGGACCCCAATATACCAACACACTGTGTCCTGCTGAATCAACTTGACTCCAATTTTCTCTCAGCCAAAGAAAAGTAAAGTTATTTAAAGGTGATATTGGGTAGACTCTTAAGGAACCTAGGTATCTGGGACCCTTGCGTTGGGCAGTAATCATAACTTTAAATGTGAATGAGATGAGCTATCCCATAAAATGGAAGCAGATAGCAGAATGAACTAAAAACCATAGTTCTACAACGTACTGTTTACAAGAAACACATTTGAAACAGGGGGATACACACATGGTAAAGGTAAAAGGCTAGAGTAAGACATACTATGCTTTAGCTAAAGTAAAAAAAATCAAGTCAGGAGAAGCAATCCATATCTCAGATAAATCAAAAGCAAAAATAGAACTAATTAAAAGAGATAAGGGAGGTAACTATATCTTGCTAAAAGGCACCATTGAAAATGAAGCAATATCATTGCTAAACATATATGTACCAACTGGTATAGCATTCAAATTCCTAGAGGAAAAGTTAAGGGAGTTAGAGAAAGAAACAGATAAGAAAGCTATACTAGTGGGGGACTTCAATCTCCCTCTCTCTGAACTTGATATATTTAACCTCAAAAAAAAGAGAAAGAAGTCAAGGAGGTGAATAGAATTTTAGAGAAAGTAGATATGACAGAACTCTGGAGAAAAGTGAATGGGGATAAGAAGGAATATACTTTCTTCTCATCAGTACAAGGCACATACACAAAAACTGACCATGTCCTAAGGCATAAAAACCTTGTAATTCAGTGCAAAAAGGCAGAAATATTAAATGAATCCTTCTAAGATCATGATGCAATAAAAATTATGTGTAATAAAGGGCCATGGAAAGAAAGACTAAAAACTAATTGGAAACTAAACAATTTGATCCTAAAGAATGAGTGGGTCAAACAAGAAATTATAGAAACAATCAGTAACTTCATTCAAGAGAAAGACGATAATGATATACTAAAACTTGTGGGATGCTGCAAAAGCAGTTTTTAGGGGACTCTGAATGCAAACATGAATATAATAGAGAAAATGGAAGTCAATAAATTGGGCATTCAAATGAAAAATCTAGAAAAAGAACAAATTGTAAATCCCCAATTAAATACCAAATTAGAAATACTGAAAGCCAAAGTAGAGATTGATAAAATTGAATTCAAGAAAACTATTGAATTAATAAATAAAATTAAGAGTTGGTTTTATGAAAAAAGACAATAAAATTGATATACCTTTAGTCAGTATGATTAAAAAAGAAGAGAGAAGAAAATAAAATTACCAATATCAAAAATGAAAAGGGTGAATCTACTTCCAATGAAGAGGAAATTAAAACCATAATTAGAAATTATTTTGCCCAATTGTATGCCCATATATTTAACAATCTTAGTGAAATGGATGAATATTTAAAAAAATATAAGTTGCCCAGATTAATTGAAAAAGTAAAATACTTAAGTAACCACATCTCATAAAAAGAAATTGAACAAGCCGTAAATGAACTCCCTAGGAAAAAAATCTCCAAGCCCAAGTGGATTTATTAGAGAATTCTATCAGACATTTAAAGAACTATTGATTCCATTACTCTCAAAACTATTTAGGAAAATTGGAGAAGGAGTCCTACTAAATTCTTTTTATGACACAAATATGGCACTGGTACCAAAAATGGAAAGAAACAAAACAGAGAAAGAAAATTATAGACCAATTTCCCTAATGAATATAGGCGTAAAAATTTTAAATAAAATATTAGCAAAAAGACTACAGCAACTTATTATGAGAACAATACACTTTGATGAGGTGGGATGTATTCCAGGAATGTAAAGATGGTTCAATATTAGGAAAACTATCAGTATAATTGATCATACCAACAACAAAATTAGTAGAAACTACATGATTATCTCAATAGATGCATAAAAGACTTGAAAAATACAACACCCATTCCTATTTAAAACCACTAGAAACTATAGGAATAAATGAAATCTTCCTTAAAATAATAAGTAGCATCTATCTAAAACCAACAGCAAGTATTATATGTAATAGGGATATGCTAGAAGCATTTCAAATAAGATCAGGGTTTAAACAAGGAGGTCCACTATCACCCTTTTTATTCAATTTACTACTAGAAATGTTAGTGGTAACAATAAGAGAAGAAAAGGAAATCAAAGAAATCTGATTAGGCAAAGAAGAGGCTAAGCTATCACTCTTTGCAGATGATATGATGATATACTTAGAGAATCATAGAGAATCAACTAAAAAAACTACTTGAGATAATAAATAAATTTAGAAAAGTTGCATGATTATAAGATAAACCCACAAAAATCCTCAGCTTTCCTATATATTTCTAACATAATCCATCAATAAGATATAGAAAAAGAAACTCCATTCAAAGTTAGTATAGACATAAAATATTTGGGAATCTACCTACCAAAACAAACCTAGAACCTATATGAACACAATTACAAAACACTTTTCACACAAATAAAGTTACATCTAAATAATTGAAAAAAAATCAATTGGGGAGGCTAGGTGGTGCAGTGAGTACAGCACTGGCCTTGGAGTCAGGAGGACCTGAGTTCAAATCTGGACTCAGACACTTAACACAAAACTAGCTGTGTGATCTTGGGCAAGTCACTTAACCCCAACTGCCCTACCTTCCCCCCTCCCAAAAAAAATTTAAAAAATCAATTGTTAGTAGTTAGAATGAGCCAATATAATAAAAACGACAATTTTAGCTAAATTTATTTACATATTTAGTGCCATAAGAATCAGTCCACCCAAAAAGTATTTTATAGAGTTAGAAAAAAATAGTAACAAAATTCATGTGGAAGAACAAAAGCTCCAGAATATCAAGGGAATTAATGAAAAGAAATGACATAGGAAGGTGATCAAGCCATACCCGATTTTAATCTGTATTATAAAAGAGCAGTCATTAAAGCTACTTTGGTACTGGGCAAGAAATCGAACAGTGGATCCATGGAATAGATTAGGTATGTAAGACACAGCAGTCAATGACTCTAGCAACTTATTGTTTGATAAATTCACAGTCCCCAGCTTCCAGGATAAGAACTCACTATTTGACAAAAACTGCTTGGAGAATTGGAAAATAGTATGACAGAACTGGTCATAGGCCAGTATCTTATACCATACACCAAAATGAAGTCTAAATGGGTTCATGATCTGGGTATAAAAGCTAATGCTGTAAGCAATCTGGGAAAGAAAAGAATAGTTTACCTGTCACATTTATGGAGAAGGGGAGATTTTATGACCAAACAAGAGTTAGAGAACATTAAGAAAGGCAAAACAGATCATTTTGATTACATTAAATTGAAAAGTTTTTATACAAATAAACCAATGTAACCAAGATTAGGAGGGGAGTGGAAAATTGGGAAATAATTTTACAGTGTCTTTGATAGAAGTGGAAAAAGAACAAGTATGTACCAAAATATTTATAGCAGCTTTTTTTGTTGTGGTAACAAATTGCAAATCAAGGGGATACCCATCAATTGGGGAGTGGCTAAACAAGTTGTGGTATATGAATTTAATGGAATACTATTGTGCTATAAGAAATAAGGAACAGATGGGAGAGACATATAAACTGATGCTGAATGAGGAAAGCAGAATCAGGAGAACTTTGTACACAATTATAGACTCATCATATGTGTGACAACTAACTTGATAGACTGGGCTCCTCTCAGCAAAATAAGGTTAGAACACAACTCCAAAAGACTCAAGATGGAAAGGCATATCCACATCCAGAGAAAGAACCACAGAGTCTGAATACATATTGAAGCAAACTACTTTCTCTCTTTTGTTTTGTTTTGTTTTGTCCCTTCTTTCTCATTGTTTACTCCATTGCTTATAATCCTTCTTTACAAGTTAACTAATTTTAATATGAAGGTATTTCTAGAAACTATATTTGATTGCATGCCACCATAGGAGGGAGGTGGGAGGAGAGGAAAAGGGAGAAAATTTGAAACAAAGGAATTGTAGAACTGAATGTTGTAAAGTAAAAATAAATAAATAAACTTTTTTAAAAAGAATATAAGGGAAGAAATAGAGTATTCATTAATTAAGGAGACTACATTCTAATTGATGGAGATAACTATTATAAGAGGATTTAGCTCCCAGGCAGTTTAAGCTTAATAATTTTAGGGTGCAAAACAGAGTAAATAGAAAGGCCCAGGAGTTCTTTGAGTAAACAAATAGGGTAAATATCAATGTCAGCGGGTCTATAGAGCAGTACGGCAGGAAAGATGGCAAAGTCTGATGTTTCCTAGGGTACAATATCCTAGTAATCTCCAAATCTGTTGTGAAGTCAAACCTTTGCCCACAGGGATCATTGATTCTGATAGAAGTTCAAAATAGAAAATTGAAAATAGCACCATTGTGGACTTATAGACATTTAAACATAAATACACATAAATATGAACATACAACAGAAATTAAAACGTTTGTAACCAGCAATATATGGAAAATATGGTATGAAAATATGCGATAGGATTATATGTGTGTGTATGTATCTCTAACCAGTTGACTATAAAGTATACATTGAGCATAGGGGATGTTTTTCATTTTGTTGCATATCCCTAGTAACTTCTACAGGGCTGAAGCTCCATAAAAGAATTACTAAGTGACATACACATAAGCATTGCAACAACCAGCTGATTAGTGATATATTAAATAGGTCAGAGGAGACTTCAGGGTGTGATGGGACCTAGAAAGAGATTTGAATGAAGTTACATGTGCCTTGAATGAGAAGAGAGGAAGAGGATTTATGTTCAAAGGCAAGAAATGACTTGTGCATTTGTAAATGCTACATTGCCACAGAAATGGTCACATCTCATTTCAATTGTGTGTTTTCAAGCTATGAGAGAATTGTATGAAATTAAAAAGTCTGTATTCAAAGTAAAATACCAAGATAGTATTTTACATTTATACAAAGCTTTAAGAGTTGTAAAATAATTCCCTCACAACATCATTGTGAGACACTGAGCAAAAGTACTATTATCATTCCCACTTTACACATGAGAAACTATTATCTGTGAGTGAAGAACATAGTCTGAGGGAGGATGAAAACCTATGTCTCCAAGCTTTTGATATAGCCCTGTTTTAATATACTATTTTCCCTCTCCCTGTGCTTTTTTTCCTTTTTGGAGTGGGGAAGGTAGGGCAATTGGGGTTAAGTGACTTGCCCAAGGTCACGTGGCTAGTTAAGTGTCTGAGGCTGGATTTGAACTCAGGTCCTCCTGATTCCAGGGCTTGTGCTCTATTCACTGTACCACATAGTCTTCCCTCCTCGTGCTTCTTAGTTTTCAGGGTAGAAGAGAATGGAGGAGGGAGGCTCCCATCAATTGACCCAAATTTTTAGCAGAAAATTTTGTATAAAGAGAAAACCAGATAGAGAGTTAGATTGGAATTCAGGAAGAACTGGGTTGAAATCCTTCCTCATCCATTTAGTAAGTATGTGACCTTGGGTAAGTGTGTCATTTAAGTTCTCTCAACCTCATTTTACTTCTCTGTGAATTGGTGATAATAGCATCGACTACATAGAACGGCTGTGGGGATCAAATGAGTTAACAAATGAAAAGCATCTTTTAAACCTTATAAAGGCATATCAGTGTCAGTTACCATTGTTTAAAGTCTTTTGTCTGCAGTTCTATAATTTCTTCACATGACCCCTTTTACAAAAGGGCCCCAGGAAAGAATGATCCATCCCCACTTCTAAATCAATCATGAAATGTGAAACAAAGAACAATTGAGTCAATAAATTATAAGGGAAAGTCCCTGGATCAAGTGATGAAATAGAGAGAAGTAAAACTTATTGACAGAGAAAGGCCACTGGGATCCCAGGTCCCTTGGGATGTTTAACACAGACGCTAATTATAAATATAGTGAACTCTCTCTGTGTATCAGGCTTCCCTATAGGAAAGTGACCCCACCAGGATAAGTCCTGGCCCCTTATTAATACTTCCTACCCCAGGAGTACAACTGGCCTAATCTTAGGTTCTTTGGTGCCATGATGATGACAATACAAGACAGGACTGTTGTCTCTTCCACACTAAATAGTTTCTGTAAGTAAAGCAGTTGCAAATGTGGTTAGATAATAGTTGGTATATTATATATAGAGAGAGTGCTGAGCTTAAGATACATAGATTCTTATGAACTGCAAGGAAAATATGCTTGTCGGGGTGGGCTATTGCAGACTGAAATGGGCAACTGAGTTACGTTTTAGAATCTTGTCTTCCATGTAAGTCTGAACAGACATCAGTCCTCTTCACCTGTATGTCACAATCTTGGTAGCCTGTCATATGTTAGGGCAGTTATATATGATGTGGTCCTAATAGGTTTTCATCCTAATGGTAACAGGTTTAGACCATGTACTTTTGCTCTGCCACACAGCTGTAGACAAACCTGTATTCTCAGATCTCCATTTCACTAGTACTATGCACTGATCACAAAAGTTAGGAGAGATTATAGATGCCTTAGGGTAGTTCATCTCTACTTTTAGAGATGAAACTCAGAGATAATTCCATTAACAGTGGGTTGGGAATATCAACTTTATATAGGAAAGAATATTTCAATAACATTTATTGGTTCATTCTCCAGCTCATTTTATAGATGGGGAACTGAGACAAACAGAGTTAAATGACTTGCCCAGAGTCACAGAGCTAGTAAGTGTTGGAGAATAGATTTGAACCTAGAAAGATGGGTCTTACTAACTGCAGGCCCAGCACTCTACCCACTATGCCACCCAGCTGCCCCAAGATTTACACACACACGCGCACACACACACACACACACACACACAAGTGTATGTATACATAAATGGATGGATGCTTTACCATTTTCAAATGATTTTTTTCACAATACCCCTGAGATAATAGCAGTATTATAAGTCTTATTACTCTCATTTTATAGAGGAATAAGTCTGATAAAGGTAAATTGCTTTGCCTATGGTTACACAGTTTATAACAGAGATGAGAATCAATGCAGGAGCCTTAAGCCAAAAATCTAATGATCTTTCCACTCCCCAACTCTCTGACAGTTTCAATACACTGGGGTACTATCCTTTTGGCTTCAACAATACTCTTCTTACTTCTTTCTCTGGAATTCTTTCACCTTTCTCGGCAGGAGAGTAATGAATAGCGTCCAACAATCAATCTGCCAGAGACCTGACTGGGGTACCACTTTATCAAGTAATTAAGAAAGCAAACAAATGGCACAGAATTTATAATTGCCAAGATTAGAAAGGCTTGTATTGTTCTGCTCTGTCCCTTCTGGCCTTACTAGTTGTGCAGCATGAAGTGTCAATTCTTTAAAATCCCCAAATTCTCTTTGCTTGCTTCTAAAACAACTGTATGTGAGAGGTGAAGACTGGGAATGAGTCTTATTTTCCTCTGTTTTTTGTCAGCTGAGATAATGGATAGTTAAGATGTTATAAACTGCTCATAGATGATCTCTGATCAGTAATGCTCAGTGGTAATTCTCTTTGACAGACATTATGCACCAAATAGTCTGGAAAATTCTTAAGAGACAGTTCTGTGGGATAATAGTTAAAAGGATCATGGGGGCGGCTAGGTGGCGCAGTGATTAGAGCACCGGCCCTGGAGTCAGGAGTACCTGAGTTCAAATCTGGCCTCAGACACGTAACACAAAAAACTAGCCGTGTGACCTTGGGCAAGTCACTTAACCCCAACTGCCCTCCAAAAAGCAAAAAAAAAAAAAAAGGATCATGAGGAAAGGAGAAAACTGCTATAGGAAGAAGTAAATTCTTTATCATGCTAGTTTTTACCATATTGAGTATCCCTGAGTGTTAGATGCACATGTACCTTAGTTATTGAATATTTGTGTTATAAGCATACATCATAACACGATAAAACATCTAAAATAGGTCATGGAAAAGGTAATAGTTGTTAGCATTTATATAACATTTTGAAGTTTGCCAAGCATTTTGCATATGTTATCTCATTTGACTCTTACAACAACCTTATGAAGTCTATGCTATTATATGAAAAGCCATGAGAGGTACTGTTGTATAGTAGATAGAGAGCTAGCCTGGGGTCCAGAAAAAGACCTGGTTTTGAGTCTTGCTACTGATGCATATTCCCTGTATGATGCTGAATATTTTTTCAGGTTTGTGGAGAAAGAAGAACATAGGTTTGGGGATAGTAGGTAGTGTTTATTATACTACTGTCTTTCAACATAAGGAACTCTTCAAGAGAAAGACTTCCATTTCTTCTAAAAAATTATTCCATTTCTCTTGAGTGTTTTTCTGATTGATTGCTAACTACTTCTCTACAGGGCACAGCACCTATTTGTACTTTTCGGGAACTTTATTGGGAGCAGGTCAAGGACAAGCACTTTAGCTTCTATTTTTTTAGTAACGCACCATGTGGGACTATTGCATTGTTGGGGTTCAGTGAATTGTCTCTTTCTCTCTCCTCTTTCCTCAGGATTTGGAATTTTAGCCAGGAATTTTACCTCTTCTGCTCAATATGCTACCTTTTATTAACACTACTTCTTCCCTCACCTTCCTTCTCACTGGTGTTCCTGGACTGGAAGCCTTCCATAGCTGGATCTCCATTCCTTTCTGTTGTCTTTATGTAACTGCCCTTTCAGGGAATGGCATGATCCTCTTTGTCATCATCACTGAACCAAGCCTCCATGAACCCATGTACTATTTTCTCTCTATGTTGTCTACCACAGACCTGGGCTTGTCTATCTCTACCCTGGTCACCATGCTGGGCATATTCTGGTTCAATGCCAGAGAGATCAGTTTTAATGCCTGCCTGGCCCAGATGTTCTTCATTCAACTCTTCACTGTCATGGAGTCCTCAGTACTCTTGGCCATGGCCTTTGATCGCTTTGTGGCCATCTCTAACCCATTGCGATATGCCACCATTTTAACAGAATCCAGAATTGCCCAAATTGGAGTGGTGATTGTCACACGGGGGACAATCATACTTACACCAATGGTCCTTCTTCTTAAACGCTTGTCCTACTGCCGCAGCCATGTGCTTCATCACTCTTATTGCTTCCACCCTGATGTGATGAAGCTGTCGTGTACAGATACCAAAATCAACAGTGCAGTAGGATTAGCTGCCTTGATCAGCACTGCTGGGGTGGATTGCATCTTTATTCTCCTCTCTTATGTCTTGATCATTAAAACTGTCCTCAGCATTGCCTCTCCAGAGGAGCGGCACAAGGCTTTCAGCACATGTATCTCCCACATTGGAGCTGTAGCTATCTTTTATATCCCTCTCATCAGTTTGTCCTTTGTCCACCGTTTTGGGAAGCGAGCTCCTCCTTATGTGCACACACTCATTGCTAATGCTTACCTGCTCATACCCCCAGTGATGAATCCAATCATCTATAGCGTGAAGACCAAGCAAATTCGTAGAGCAGTGCTCAAAGTCCTACTTCTGAAAGGGTCCTAAGTCTCACTGAAGATCCAACCCTCCCCCCCTCTTTATGGGAAAGATTCAAATATGCTGAGTGTCAGATCAATTAAGATGAACTTTTTTCATTCATTTGGGTGACAGCACAATTCAACTCACCTGCTCAGGGAGGCATCAGCAACATCTCAAAGTGAGATGGGGAATGGAAAAAAAAATCAGTTTCACTTGGTGGGATAGGTTTCACCCTGTAAAAGACAATGTGACATTGCTAGAGAATCAATTTCTTAGTCAATCTCTGCCATACAGGACAAGCAAGTGGTTATAGTATGTAATTTCCTAAAAATGAAATTGCTCATATCTTTCTCTTTCCTGGTTCCAGACTTTCATTTAACAATCTTCATATTAGCAAATAAACATTTTCCACAAATGCCACTTTGTAAAAGTCACAGTTAACCCTTTCCAAATTTCAATCAGCAAGTATCTCCTGATAACCTGTTGTGTTCAAGGTACTCTGATTATTGTGAGGAACTATGATGTGTCCTGTGAACTCAAGGGGCAAAGCTATATAATTTGCTGAAGTGGAGAATGCAGGAAATGAAGAAGAAGGGTTTGAATGCCTTGTCACATAGTACCTGTAAGACCTTGGGCAAATCACTTCATCTTTTGGCCTCAATTTCCACATCTATGAAACAAGAGGGAACAACATGACCTCTGTGGTCCCTTCTAGCACTAAATTTATGAACTCTGAACTGTGCATTATACTGTATCTTTATTATTACTATTACATAACATACTGTATTATATTATTGTTATTATATTATATTATTACACTAGGTTCAAAGTCTAAAGTATGAATTTAGAATATCCTGATTTTCTTTTTCTTTGTTTAAGCAACACTTTCTATTTTTCTTTCTCTTGAAGTCAAATCTATTTGTCAAACCCTGTATATGTTGATTTTACTGACAGACTTTGCTCAGGTTATCTAACCATCTATCTATCTATCTGTTTGCTTGCTGGTAATATCTCATATTTAAATAACATTTTTAAACTTAGAGGACTTAACTCATAAGCATCCTAAGAGGTATACAACATAAGTAATATTAACCTTATTTTATAGATAAAGGACCTGAGGTTAAATGAGTTGCCCATAGTCACATTGATTTAACTCTACATCTCTTGATTGCAATTCCAGTGCTGTGTCTACTATACCTCACTCTCCTAGCCAAGGTTGCACAGCTGGTAAATATTAGAGCTTAACTAACTTTTATTAAGTGCCTACACTATCCATTAAACTTCCCTAATAAATGGCCAAAGGATAAGGACATCTAGTTGTCAATGGAAGAAATTCAAGTTATGTGGTAGACCTACAAGAGAAAGGTTTAAATTCTTAGTAATTAGAGAAATACAAATAAAATATTTCTGAAATTCTCTCTTATACTAACCATATTGGCAAAAATCACACACACAAAAAGGAAAATTACTATTGTTGGAGGCACTGCTGGAAGGTAGCCCCAGTCATGGACTGTTGTGTAGAACTAGAATATATAGGTCCATGTATTTAGTAAAGCAATTTAGGGGGTAAAATCTCTAATATATATATTCATTCATCCACTGATACAACTTCTAGGCCTACATATGAAAGAGAAGCAAGAGTGAAAGGACCCATGAGGACAAACAATACTTACAACAGCTTTTTCTATTGTAATAAAGAACTGGGAGATATACATCAATTATGCACTGGCTAAACAAACTATGGTATGTGAATTAAGTGGAGCATTATAGTGGTATAAGAAATTTTTAAGGGAAAATTTCCAAGAAACTTAGGGAGACTTGTATGATCCAAAGCAGAGAGAAATGAGAAAAAAAACAGTAGAGAAAATGGTGGTATCTTAACAACATTGTAAGGAAAAATAGTTCTAAAGACTTGATTCTGATCAATGCAATGAACAACCACAATTTCAGAGGACTGCTAAGGAAGCATTCTAACAACCTCCAGAGAGAGGAATGAATGACTTAAAATGCATAATGACACATTGGTTTTTTAAATGGTAAATTTTGCTTCTTTGTTACAAAGATAGTGATATACACATACATACATATCTCTGTGTGTGTGTGTATATGTATATTTATATGTAAATATATAGAGATGTGTATATATATGTGTGTGTATATATATGTATATATACATATATGTATTGTTTCATTGGAGGGTTTGATAGGGAGAGAAGAGATAATGATATTTCTACTTCAAAAAAAGAGGGTCATTGATCCATTTCAAAATGAACAGAAGAACGTTACAGACAAGCAGGACAGTTTTTAAAGTACATATTGAAATTTTACATATTTATATGTAAGTACTGTCTTTGTATATATTCACACATACACACACATATATAAGCAGATGTGAATGCGTATACGCACATATGGATATAGAGAGACAAACACATAAGAGCATGTGCATATACCTATATACACACATGTGTTGTATACATAATCAAGTCATAGATAATAGAAATTTGTACTTTTATATATAATTCCTCTTTTATGTTCTACTTTCTCTATGGAACTATTATCTTTGCTTACAAGCAACTTATGGAGAAGTGGCTAGAGCATTGAGTTTGTTGTCAGAAAGAGATAAGTTAAAATCCAGGCTCAGATACTCACTAGCTGTGTTACCCTGGGCTAGTCACACAACCTTTATTTGCCTTTGTTTTCTCAACTATGAAATGGGTACAATAATAGACCCTACCTCACAGGGTTGTTGTGAGGCTCAAAAGAGATAATATTTGTAAAAATATGTTTGTACATTTCCTGACACATAGCAGACACTATATAAATGCTTATTCTCTGCCCCTTCCCATCCCATCCCTCAGCGGCTGCTTTTTGGTGTTTTTTTTTTTTTGGCATTCTAATTTTTTTTAAACAGTGATACCTGTGCTTGGATATATACAAAGGTAATTAAACTCAATTATTACCTTCAAGAAGCTTATGGCTTAGTGAAGAGATGCTTTACAAAAGAGTTTTAAACCGTTGTTGTATTATGAACCTCTTAGTCAGTCTGGTAAAACCACTGGATCGTTTCTCAGAATGATATTTTTAAATAATTGAAGGAATCATTGAATTACTTTTAGAAGTTGGTGAAAATAATGAAAGGTAATCTCCATTCACATCCACTCTTAAAATCTATCTATGAACCTGTTGAGGGTATATTGACCCCAGATTTAAGAACTCCTATTCTAGAAGTTTATATAATTCCCCTTCTTCAAAATGTGACTAAAATTTTCCTCCTTTATTCATTCATCAAGCATTTATTAATTACCTACTCTGTTGTAAGACATTGTATGAGAAAAAAGTAATCTTAATCCACATGTCTAACCTTTTTACTCCAGTGCTTAAAAAACACACACAAGCAAAACATTCATTAGCTCTTGTCTACAGAAAGAAATTGACCCTGGTATACAAGGTCTTTCACACTCTAGATGCACTGTGCCTTTCAAACATATCATAGCCTTTATTCCTTCACATGTTCTATGGTTCAGATAAACTGAATAGATTGCCACTCAATCTCACCCTGCCCTGGGTTATGCTCTGTCTCTCAATCCTGAAATGGTCTTTTCCCACTTCTACATTTGTCTCAAGCCTTCCCTTCCTCAAGGTCTAACTCAGCTACTGTTCCCTCTGTGTGTCTATCACAACCATGCCAACTAGAAGAAATTCTCCTTTTCTGTAATCTTCCATAACCTTTTATTGGCTTTTATTTTTTTTTATTTTTTATTTTTTACGATGAAACAACAGTCTGTACATTTTTAATATTTGTCTCCTTTTTTAACAATTTGAAACAAATAAGATCTGTTACAAAGAAGTTACAAAATGCTGTATTTATGTTTGTACAGATTGCAACCTAAAAACCATGCTGTAAGTAGGGAACGATTTATTTTTACACATTTGACATAGTCTAACTTGTATTACTCACTTAGGCCTCTAGGTGGCTCAGTGGATAAAGTAAAGGTCTGAAGGCTTCATCCAGAGTTCAGATCTGGCCTCAGATACTAACTGTGTGACTTTGTTTACTTCTATTCCTCACCTGTAAAATGAAATGGAAAAGAAAATAACAAACCATTTTAAGATCTTTGCCAAAAAAACCCTCCAAAATGGGGTCATGAAGAGTTGGACACAACTAGTTATGTGATGTCATGAAGTCTAAACTCCCTCTTACTATTTGATAAATTCCTTAAAGGAAGGGACTGGACTATTATGGTCTGTATCACTATCGTGTTGTTGTTGTTGTTCAGTCTTTTCAATTTTGTTTGACTCTTTGTAACCCCATTTAGAGTTTTCTTGTTAAAACTTATTGGAGTGGTTTGCCATTACCTTTTAAAAAAAATTTTGAAGGCAGTTGGGGTTAAGTGACTTGCCCAGGGTCACATGGCTAGAAGCATTCACGGCTGAATCTGGTCTGAGGCCAGATTCAGACTCAGGAAGACAACTTCTCCACCCCTCCCCATTTCCAGCCCATCTCTCTATCAACTGTGCTACCTAACTGCCGATGTCTGTCATGCAGGTATCCTTTAATAAAAGTTTTTGAGTTGGTCGAAGAATTTATGAAGCACTTACTATGTTCTAGGCACTCTTCTAAGCCCTGGAGATATAAATGAAAACAAACATGGGGAACCTGCCCTCAAGGACCTCACACTATGATGGAGAAGTCAAGAAAAAAAGTGTCCGTACATTTTCCAGTAAACGAATGAAATGACGAATTAGGTAACTACAAATATTAACATCATTTTATAGATGGAGTTCATGATGGAACCATTTAAATAGGGAACGGAAATGAGGGAGGAAGGTAGATGGCCTGGTAGTCAGTAGATCTTCATTATGGCATCAGCTGCCATTAAATTTACTGAGTGATTGTGAAGGAGTCACACATTTCTCTAGTCATGTTTTGGAAAATTAATGACACTGTATTGGCCCTGTCAACTCAGAAGAGTTTTTAAAATGTAGTCAAATAACACAAAATGTAGAGTAGTTCAGGAAATATAAAGTATTAGAAAAATGGGAACTTCTAAGGAAAGGACTAATTTCCTGTAGTATGGGCAGAGAACTATTAATTATCTAATAAAAGTCCAATGAAAACCCTTTAAAATGAATACATTAGGAATGGCCATGCTGCCATTAAGCACCACCCCTACTCACATTTTACAGGTGAAGAAACTGAGCCTCAGCCAACTGTAATGGCTTGATCAAATTCACACAACTAATAAGTGATCTTTGAAAAAATTGTAGAGGGCAGGTTAAATGCTTCAGGATTCAAGAAAGGCAAATTCCATTTTTATTTTCAAGAAAACAATAGAATGGAGTCCAAAAAACTATAGGCCTATGAATACATCTTCATTTCTTGGTGAAATTTTAGGTTGTCTTATTTAAGTGATGATAAGTGAACCTCTAGGGGAGTATTAATGTAGAGATGGGGAAAAAAAGAAAAAGACTTTAACATGTACATACTACATGGGAAATACTACATCCTAGCCACTGTGTAAAGCACTGAGAGCTACAAATACAAGCAAATGAGAATATCAATTGGAAAGGGGAAAAATAGCTCAGTAAGGGTTCCAAAAGAAAAAAAAAGAATAAGACTCCATCAAGGACAACATATGCCGATATCTGTCATGTAGGTAGCCTTTAATAAATTTATTTAATTTAATCTATTTTTTAGGATTATCATACTGATAAAACAGGACAATGTTATAGATAGTTTGCCTGGATTTTTCATAAATTATTTTATTCTATCCTTGTCAAAGTGATGAAGCGTTGGATGATGGCACAATGAAGGAGATACAGAACTGGTTGAGACCAGATGCAAAATGTAATTATTATTAGATTTGAGATAAACTTGGAAGGAGTGTCTAGCGCAGTGATCTGGGTATTAGTATTTGTCCTTCTGCAGTTTAATATTTTAACAAATAATTTTATTAAAAGCATAGAAGTCATGCTTTCCAAATTATCAAAGGGCAACAGTGGAGGATAGTTAATGATGAATAATAGGATTCAAAAAGATTATGATTGCAAGTGGGTCAAATAAATAAAATGGAATTTAGCATCCATTTGTCCATCCAACAAGCATTTATTAAGTACTTGTTATATACCAGGAATTATCAAAGGAAAGACAAAAATAAAATTCCCCAGACCCTCAAGTAGTTTACATTTTATTATTTGATACAAATGTTTATAGAAAATTGAATAGAAGATGATACCTTGGATTAAAAAACAAGCACCTGAGGAAATCATGAGGAACTCCCTGAAGCAAGTTGTATTTGAACTGGGATTTGAAGGTGCAAGAGATACAAAGCAGAGGTGAATAATACCTATGCCAGGTATACAGGCATAGGCTTTTCACAGTCAATGAGATGGGAGGAATAAAAAATCATGTATAAAGAATAGAAAGCAATTAAGTTTGTTTAGGCTATAGAGTCCAGGAAGGGTAGTAATGTGTAATGATCTAGAGACTGTCCAGAGGAGGGAAACCAAGATGGTGACGGGTCTGAAGCTCATGTGATAGGACTCAAATTTTGAGTCAAAGCCCTGGGTTCTGATCTTGGCGCTGGCATTTCAATATCTTGTGAGACTGGGTAAGTCACTCTCTTCTCTGAGCCTTAGGTTAGTTGGATACATGAGCATTTATATAGTACTTCATTTTACATTTTTTGAATACACTTAATCATCCTTTTTAGAAACCTTTCACAGTGACACTGAACCAGTTGATCAATTGTTGTCCTGGAGTCAGGAATACCTGGGTTCAAATTTGGCTTCATATGCTTAATGTCTAGGTGATCTTGGTCAAGTCATTTGACCTTTGTTTTCCTCAGTTTTCTGAACTCTAAAATGGGATTAACAGTGACTACCCATCAGAACTATTATAAAGATAAAGTAAGATAATATTCATGAAAGTGCTTAATACAGAGTGTGGCACATACTAGGCACTATATAAATGCTTATTCCTTCCCTCCCTCCCACTATTGACAATTAGTCTGGTCATTTAATCAATTCTATCTGATCAAATCAAATATATCTGACTGTATTATTGTCTCGAGCATATCTCTCCATCTTTTCTCAAACATACATAAAACATTATGATGAAAATTTTTGCCAAAAGCTTGGTAAATTGAATCTACAATATTCACATCATCTACTTGTTAGTAATCCCATAAAATAACAAAATGAGATTAATCTGACATAAGCTTTTCTTGATGATGTTACACTCCTTCATAGTCACAGCTTTCCTTTAAATGTTTGTTAACTATCTCTTTAATGAATTTTTCTTCAATTTTCCCAGGAACCAAATTTTCTGAGTCTTGTTGATTTTTAACCCCACAACTTTGATACCCATCTTCTTCTTCATATTAACATGGCCGTCACTTTATTTCAAGTCTTTATCACCTCTTGTCTTAAGTATTGAAATAAACTTCCAAATGGACTTCCATTAACAAGTCTCTTCCTTCTCCATTTCACTTTCCATCAGCTTCACCCCTTATTAATGTTTCCTGACCTGGGAGTCCAATTGATTAAATTTTACATTCCCTGACCCCACCATGATGACAAGATAAGAAAAGTCTGCTGTCTGCTCAATTCTATATAAATTCTGCATGTAAAACAACTGCAAATAGAGTCAGACCATAACTGCTTGAGAAACATTGATGTCTTCCAGTTTCCTCTAAGATAAAATTCAAGCTTCTTTGCTTTGCATTTAAAACCCTTCACAAATCTGACTCTAACCTATCTTTCCAAGCTTATTACACATTACTTTTGTCTACAAACATGCCTAATTCTTTCCTATCCTAAAATTAAACAAAACAAACTTAACTAGATCCCAACATTACATTTACTTCTTGTCCTGTATCTCCCCTTCCCTACTTTGCTAAACTCACCAAAGAAATCATCTACACAGAAGACTCCAATTTCTCTCTTCTCTTTGTCTTTCAAACTCTCTGCAATATGGTTTCTGCACTCATCACTAAACTGAATCTTCCCTCTCCAAAGACACCAATGATCTCTTAATTGCCAAATGTAATAATTTATTTTCAGTATTCATTCATCTTGACCTCTTTGAAATATTTGGCACTATTGACAATTTTCTCCTCCTACATACTTCCTCCCCTCTGGATTTTTTTTGACACTTCTCCCTCCTTGTTCTCCTTCTATCTGTCTAACTGCTCCTTAATGGTTTCCTTTGCCATGTCATACTCACTGACTGGCTTTGCCCTTGTCCTTTCCCTCTCTTTTTTTCTCTGTGCACTCTTGGATACCTCATTGACTTCAAAAGGTTGCATTGACACTCTATTTGGATGACTGCCAGATTTATGTACCTACCCCTAGTCTTTCTGACGTACTCCAGTCACATACCAAAAATTGCTGGTCAGGATTAGTTCAAACTAGATGTGCCATGAATGTCTGTAACTCAACATATCCAAATCTGAACTTCTTTTCTCCCCAAACTCATCACTTTCATGAAATTCCCTATTTTTATTGCAGATGCCGCCATCTTTCTAGTTGCCCAAGTTTGTAATCATTTTGTCATTCTTGACTTGTTTCCCTCAATCAGGATGTAATTAAATCCACTTCACAATTCATTCAGATGCACCATACTCTATCTTCCTCAAAATTGCTGAAGCTACATTCCTAAAGCACATGTAACTTCACTTGAACACTTGTTTAAATTAACTCCAGTGACTCTGTATTACCTTTAGGATCAAAACCAAAGTTTTCTCTTTATTATGTAAAGTCTATCATATCCTGATCCCTTTTGTACTGACTTTCTCCTATAGGTGGAGTATACACACTGTCTTCTCTTTTGCATCTCACAATCTCTAGCTCAAGTCTCAACTAAAGTACCACCTTCAACCACCTGACTCTTCTAGCTGGTGGAACAATTTCTTCCAAATTTCACCTCAGTGGCTGTGCGACCTTGAGAAGTCACTCCCTCAATTTCCTCAACTATAAAATGAAGATAATAATAACACTTACCATGTAATTTTATTGTGAACATCAAATAAGATATTATTTATAAAGATCTTAGCACCTAGTAAAGACTATATAATGTGTCTACCCTTTCTTTTCACTTAGAATGTAAAATCTTGGAGTGAAGAGATCAGAGAAAGAGGAAAATGTCTCATTTTACAAAATATTCATAGAGGCTTCCCTTTTTTGGTTCTGGAAACAATCTTTAAACCCAAGGAAATATTCATCAGTTGGTCAGTGACTAAACAAATTGTGATATAGAGTTGTAATGAAGTTACATTATTTTGCAAGCTATGAAGAAACTGATAGTTTCAAAAAAATAAGGAAAGATTTGTATGAACTAATGAAGAATGAAGAGAACAAAAGTAGGAGAATGCTTTATACAGTAACATCAATATTGTAAAAGTGAAGACTTAATAACTCTCATCAAAGTTTAATGATTGATAAATGATCTGATATAGAACTAACCATATTTCCAGATGGCTGATAATGAAGAATATTGACCACTTCATGAAGGAGAGATGATGAACCGCCTTTTTGGATGTTGCCAATGTAGGAATTTATTTTATTTAACTATAATTATGTGCTACAATAGTTCCTTCCTTCCTTCCTTCCTTCCTTCCTTCCTTCCTTCCTTCCTTCCTTCCTTCCTTCCTTCCTTCCTTCTTTCCTTCCTTCCTTCCTTTCTTCCTTCCTTTTTCCTTCAGAAAGGTGAAAAAGGAGAAAAATTCTTTGTAATTGGAAAGAAAAGAATGTAAGTTCCTTTCATGACAGAGAATTTTAAACTTTTGTCTTTGTGTTCTTAGCAGTTAACACGGTTCTTGGCACAAATTAGGTTCTTAATAAATGCTTATTGAGCAATTGATTGACTCGTGTCCCTCATTTACCTGTTGAGGAAATTGAAACCAAGAAAGCTAGTACATAGCAGTGAAGGAATTTGAAGCAGATCTTCTGATACCAGACCCAATTTCTTGATTCACTGTATGATATGTAATAGTTTTATCAGTAATTCACATTTAAATAGCGCTTTAAAATTCCTAAAGGGCTACCTTGTGTGGTAAGTAGAGGGAAGAAGGAAGGAAATAAACATTTATAAAGCACTTATTTTTGTGCCAGGCACTGCACTGAGCATTTTACCAATATTTTCTCATGTGTTCTTTCTAACAACCCTGGGAGGTCCATGTTATTATTGTCCATATTTTGGAACTGAGGAAACAGACACATAGAGGTTGAATGATTTGCTCAGAGTTATACAACTACCAAGTGTGTTAGGCTAGACATAAACTCAGGTCTTCCTGATGCCAGACCTAGCATTGACCCACAGACAGAGAGACAGAGACAGAGAGAGAGAGAGAGAGAGAGAGAGAGAGAGAGAGAGAGAGAGAGAGAGAGAGAGAGAGAGAGAGAGAGAGAGAGAGATGAATAAGAGCCTAATTTTGGTGCCTTCCTAATGGAAAATTATCCCACATAAAACATACTAGATTACTAGATCTTGGACTATTTTTGTCATGTAAATAGCATTGAATAAATAACCTACTGCATACCAGATATTGTGCTAAATGCTGAGTTTTGAATGCTAGATTAATGAGTTTGAACTTTATCCTAGAGTGAACATGGGCTGTTGTCATTCTGTGTGCCGATCTTTATTATAAATCCTGTTATTTAAAAACTTCTTTTCTTTGTTCATCCCTTATAATAGCCTTGTCAACAACAGGAGAAAAACACTTAATGACATTCTAGTCCATGTTACACTAAGGCCCACTTCAGGATAGAGATTACATAGTATTTCTCCATAATCCTTGGTCAATGGGACTGCATAGCCGAGCAAACATGTTTGATTGCCTTGAAAGCTGAAACTCCTTTGGTTAAATGGGGGAGAAATTCATATCAAACCTGGCTTCCCTTGGGAAGGAGAACTTTATGAATGGCTTTGCGGATCTGCTTGGTCTTCACACTATAGATAATGGGATTCATAACAGGAGGAATAAGCAGGTACACATTTGCCATGAGTGTGTGTACGTATGGAGGGGCCCGTTTCCCAAATCTGTGGACAAAGCACAAGCTGATTAGAGGGATGTAGAAGATGCATACAGCACCAATGTGGGATATGCATGTGCTAAAAGCCTTGTGTCGCTCCTCTGGAGAGGTGATACTTAGGACAGTCTTAATGATCAGAACATAGGAGAGCAAGATAAAGACGGAATCCACCCCTGCAGTGATGATGAGAGCAGTTAGTCCAAGTACACTGTTGACCTTATTGTCTGAACAAGATAGCTGGATGATGTCAGGATGGAAGCAGTAGGAATGGTGCAGCACATGGCTGTGACAGAAGGACAGGCGTTTCAGAAGCAATACCAGAGGCATTAATATTATTGTTCCTCTAAAGAGGATCCCCAACCAAACTTTGATGATGCGGGAGTCTGTTAAGATTGTGGCATATCTCAGGGGGTTACAGATGGCAACAAAACGATCAAAGGCCATGGCCAGAAGCACTGAGGATTCCATCACGGTGAAGAGTTGAATGAAGAATGTCTGAGCGACACAGGCATTAAAACTGATCTCTCTGGTGTTGAACCAGAATATGCCCAGCATAGTGACCAGTGTAGAAATGCACAAGCCCAGGTCAGTAGTAGATAGCATGGAAAGAAAATAGTACATTGGTTCATGGAGGCTTGACTCAGTGATAATTACAAACAAGATCATGCCATTCCCAGAGAGGGCTGTTAGGTAGAGGCAACAAAAAGGGATAGAGATCCAGGCATGAACATCTTCAAGCCCAGGAACACCAGTCAAGAGGAAGACCAAAGAGGAGGAAGTGACATTAGGATAGTAAGACATGATGATTATGGAGAAAAAATTATTTTGTAACAGGATTCCTAGAAAGAAAAGTTTACTTTTAATACAGTAAAATAGAAACACCTTTGATTAATTATGGGAGCATTTATCTCTGTTACATAGTTGGCCTTAGACCTACATACTCATTCTTTACTTCCCCCAAAATGGGTGTGTGTATGTGTATGTATGTACACAAGCATGTATGGTATATCACAAGTACTCAGTCCCTTTTGGGACTTCTTTGCCTCCACTATGAAACACTTGACTTCTTAATTAGCCTTCTATATTCAAACTTATTGACAAATTAAGATAAGCTTTCCCAGAAGTTCTTCTTCTTTCCCTTCCTCTATGTCTCTTCTCTCCTGAACCAGATTGAAAAGGTCACTTTTTTAACTCTTCTACATTATATGGAGGGGGACACATAGAGAAGATGGGAATGGCATTTTGGTGTCTACTATTGTCCTCACTATACTTTATTGTGGCTTTGTATATTTTAGGCACAATAAGAAAATGGAATTTGGGATGATTTTTCCTCTATCAAGTGTGAAGGACAGATTGATATCTTAATAATCTGGGAGATATGTATATATCTAAAATAACATATACATTTTTGTTGTTCTGTCATTTCAATCTTATTTAACTCTTCATGGCCCCATTTGGGGTCTTCTTGGCAAAGATATTGTAGTGGTTTTCCATTTCCTTTCCTCATTTGACAGATGAGGAAACTGAGGCAAACAACATTGTTACTTGCCAGAAATCAGTAAGTGTCTGAGGCCAGATTTGAACTCAGGAAGATGAGTCTTCTTGACTACAGGTCTGTCATTATCCACTATGCTGTCTAGCTGCTCTAACACCTAAGGGTATATCTAATTCTGGGTGCCACATTTGGGGAGAGGTATTCAAAAACTACAAGATACCCTCTAATGATTAAGGGACATATGCATTTTTACCATGACAATATTAAGAATTAGGTGGGATATACCAGCTGGCATCAACAGCATAGTGTGGAAGGAATGCTGGATATGGAGTCAGAGGATCTGTATTCGAATACTGGGGTTGCTATTTTGTTCCCGTGTAACCTTGAGGAAGTCACTTACCTTCTCTAAAGTTTCCTCATTTTTATTTGTTAAATTTTCATTATAAAATGTGCAAGGATTTATTTTTCTTTCTCACCCTGAAGAAAAATGAAAGAAAAATGTATTGTTAGAGTTAAAAAAAACCTAGTTGATATGACCTGTAATGTAGTCACAAAAAGCAAAAACACCTCTTATATAGTTGAGAAAAACAAATTCCTTCATTAGCCTTGTCTGAAACTGTGTGTCTCATTCTTTAACAGCATCATAAAAATTTAATGGATTTAAAAGACCTAAGAATTTGGGCATTTTAATCCTTAAGGTGTTTGGTTGTACTGGTTAAACTTTGAGGCCCCTTTATGCTTAATCTTAAGGATTTAAATATTTGAAGAGTTGGTATACAGGAAAAGGACTCTTTTTGTTTTCCCTTGGCTTTAGTGGGCAGAGCTAGGGGCAACAGGTTCAGAGTATAAACAGGACATTTTAGCTTGAAAATGAAGGAAAACTTCCTAATGGAGCTATCCAAAAGTGGATTATGCTACCTTGAGAGAGGGCAGGTCTCTCCTCACCAGGGACTTTAAAACAGAATCTGAATGACCACTTGACAAGGACTGACCACTTAGAGAGGTGATTTCTGTTTAGATACAGATTTGTTTAGGTGCCATATATAAGCTTCCTCCCAAATCAGAGATTCTGTGATCATTGGTTATTTTGTGAAATGTTCACTGGAATGAGTCTCCAAAAGGTCTAGATTTGAACTCTGCCTCTGAATATTTAATGTCTATATTGTGAGGCATTGGGCAAAATCTTTTCCTTCTCTGGGCTTCAATTTTCTCATCTAAACATGAGGCAGTTCCAGACAATCCCTTGAACCTCTGAATGAAATGGACAATAGCTTCAGGCAACTAAATGGTACCATTTATAAAAAGTTAAGTTAAACCTGGAGTTTGGGAGTTAGGGAGACCTGAGTTCAAATGAGTCCTCAGATACTTACAAACCCTATGACCCTGTGCAAGGCACTCTGTGACCTGGGCAAAACACCTTGTGTGTTTCACTTTCCTCAACTATGAAATGGGGCTAATAATAATGGGGACAATAGTAGCACCTACCTTTCTGGGTTGTTGTGAGAATCAAAAGAAATAATCTTTGTAAAAATGCTGAGCACAGTATGTGCCACATATTAAATGCTTAGTCTTTTTCCCCTTTTTCCTTTATGAGGAAGGATATTCCTTTATTAGACTGCTCTTAATAATAGACTACCTACATTCTATTTAACCAAAGGACACATAGCTTATCATTTGACTCCAACAGGCCCTTCTGAACCATAATTGATAAATGAGGCTATTTTCTTTTCTAAGGACTTAAAAGAGGAGATCCATAAATTTATAATTGGTTAGGACCAAAGTGGTTTTCTAATTCCAGTGCCCTGGTTTAACAGATGAGAAAACCAGTACACAGAGAAGTTAAGTCATTTGCCCAAAATAACAGATAGTAAGTAGAAAAGTCAGAATTTGAACCCAGCACCTCTGATATTAGATGCAATGTTTCTTCCACTGTCACCTGTTTCCTCCTCTGACCTCTTCTTGGTTCATTGAAAACATTGGTTGCTTTAAAATTTCCTCATAAGAAATTCTTGACTAACATCTAACTTTAAGATTTTTTTAAATGATGCCGGGTATCTTCAACCTTCCAACATTAATGGATGTTCTTAGGACTTGGCACTCTATTGCACTTACTGTGATCATCCAGTAGGAGGGGAGATAAGGAGGAAACTTCTTCACAGAGTGGTGACCACAAACAGGGGATGAAAATCTTTTTGAGTTCCCAGAATGGTGGATATTTATAAAGAGCCACAAGCCATCCTGGCTGGAATCATTCCTAGGGGAAGTCTTAATCCTAAGAGAGTTCTCAGTGCATTTGTGCCCTGGTAGCTCTTTGAGAATTTGTGATATATTTCATAGGGAAGACTTTGTTTTATTCTTTGCCTGTACTTTCTTGTCCAATGTATGTCCATAAATTAGTATAATTATGAATCTCTTCTGTCTTGCCTACTGTGATTGATATTGTAAGTCTCCATCCTTGTTGACAGGAGAGAAGGAAATTTGAAACAAATTCAACAAGTAAGCAAATCCCAAGAATTCAATTCATTTCAATGGTCTCTTCTTACTTTTGTATTTTCAGGCATTATGCTTTTCCACAATTCTCTGCGGCTTTTGCTGGCCAGCTTTTTTTTTTTTAATTTAATTTTTATTTGTTTTCTTGTTTACATTATTCATTTTCATTACATTTTTTGAATTACACATTTTCTCCCCGTCTTGCTCCTGCCCCAACCCCATAACAG
>CM053596.1:69896418-69907175 GCA_028646575.1 Pseudocheirus occidentalis
ATGTAAAAACAGTGATAAAGCTTACTTTGTTCCTGCCAAGGAAGCCAATATCAAGTGGCCCCAGCTGGTCATTAGCTTTTATGAGGAGAGGCTGACTTGGAAACAGCCAGTGGACTAGAGTGGTAATCAGTTGTCTTAGGGAGGGTCTTGGAGGGAGTGAAAATTTGGAACTCTTGTGGAAGGGAATGTTGAAAACTAAAAACAAGTTAACAGCAGTTTTTTAAAAAGATTATTCTGCTTAAATCCTAGCTAACCAAATTTAAATTATCTAGGTTCCCTTTCTTATTCCCTAAATTCTGATTAATTGAATTCGCTTGTCCATCTGTCAGTCATGTTCACACAACCTGGAATGTAATAGAAGAGAAAGAAATTGTCTAATAAGAGATCCTTCCCTAGTATGTAATGGGAATGGAAATTTGAAGATATTCTCTACCCCTTAATAGAAATTGAACTCCCCTAGGGGGGAGTGAGTAAATGTGAGTAAATATTGATCTTAGTCTATGACATGGCTCTTAGTGTTATTATGGCTTTTGAATATCTTTGGTACTGATGAAATACTGGTTTGGGGATTTAGTTTTTTGTTGTCTTTTAAATAAAGTTTGGCATATTTTGTGAAAAAAAAATAAAGTTATGATTACTGTCTGTGTCTTTATCTCCATCCAATTCCCTCCCCTGTTTATGCTTTTATTTCTCTTCAGTGAATTTTTGAAATTCCTTTTCCATCTGGCCAATTCAGCTTTTTAAGCTTCTCCTCGTTGGCTTTTTAGGGCCTCTTTTGCCATTTGAGCTAGTCTATTTTTAAGGTGTTATTTTCTTCATTCAGGCTGTTGACTTGTTTTCATTATTTTGCATCATTCTCGTTTCTCTTCCCAGTTTTTCCTTCATTTCTCTTAGCTGATTTTCAAAATCCTTCTTGAGATCCTCCAAGGCCTGCAACCAATTCATATTTTTCTTGGAACTTTTTGATGCAGGAGTTTTGACATTGTTGTCTTCTTCTGGTTCCACGTTTTGATCCTTTTTGTGCCAAAAAAAGGATTCTCTGGAATGATTGCACTTCCTCTGCTTGCTCATCTTGCCAGTCAATTACTTGACTTTTGAGGTCTTTGCTATGATAGAGCTCTGCTTCCAGAGTGGAGAGAGAGCTGTGTCCCAAATTGCTGGGGTTTTTGCAGTTGTCAGAACTATGAGTAGGGCACCTTTTCTACAGTCACCACAAACTATAGGATGCTGGCCACACACCCTGGAACCACCACCCAAGACTGCGAACCAGATCCACACAGGTCAAAGAAAGAGTAACCCTCTGAATGGTCACTTGTTCCCCCTACTTGAAAGCCAATCTGATACACCTATATATAATTCTTTAGAAGAATCAGTCTGATCCTGTTGCTTTCCTCAAAACTTTAGGGTCAAGTTACAAATCTTTTGGCTTTCTGAAAATAAAACTTCAACTACCTGGAGACAGGAGGGGTTTGGATAAACTGCAACTATTTAGAGACAAGAGGGGCTTGTATTGACCCCCATTTGTCCTCGAACCCTCTTATCTGCTTTTCATATTTCCAATTAAGCCTATTATCCAGATTATTCAGCCTTCCTTTCCATTTGTTAACCACAAATTAAGATGGTTCGTATCTTTTACTGACTACTTGCTCTGATCATAGAAACTCCCCATAGAAGCAAAAGAAACAGGAGACATGACATTCCAGATATGACAGGATAAAACATCCTTAGCTCTGTTTAAATTCAGGTAAAGTCACAGATATCCAACCATGCAGTATCGGTACCACCTCAGAGCTAGACTCAGGACTAGGTGGGAAACATTCCTTTCCAAAGGAACTTTATGGGTAAATCTGGACTGAGGGATTCCATCCCAGACAGAGACTGAGATTGTCCCTTTGGCTTTTACGAAATATAGACTTCCACCAGTTCACACCACATCCTTTCTGAGCAGCTTGTGGCATTTACTGATTTATGCAGGCAACTATATCCAATTTTAAACTCCACACAAATTTTAGTTATTGTCCCAAATGCCTTTTGCCTTAAACAACAAGTTTCACTAATCACAGCTTAAAGCCAGTTTTTATCTTTTAGTCTAATGGATCTGTAATAAACAATACATTTTATCAGGTTTCACAAATATAAGGAATTCCATTTACTATCATTCCTTTCCCTTGTGGAATGACCTTCCCTAATAGAAATAATTTCTGGGGGCTTTTGGCAGTTTTGCAACATAAGGAATAACTAAGAAGGATTTTAGGGAGGGACTGGTGGTGATGCCTCTGCTTTTTCAATTGTCAAACACGTAGGAGAACTGTTCAGAATAACATTTTATCAGTCTCCTCTTTTTTACATACAGTACCAATGAACAACTTTAAGTTTTAGCATTTAAAACAGTTGCCCAAATGACTTTGTTAGCAATCTTACAAGTTAATCATATGATTTTCCAAAGTACAATACTCTATACAAAAGAAAATGCTTCTCTTATAACACAGACGATACAAGGTTTAAAAGTTGAAATAAAAACATTGATTTCCAATCTGATGACTTTAAAATTCCACATGAACTTACACAGAAATAAAGTTTTCTAATTGTCACATAACCTATCAACTTATCACTAGAAATAAATTACATTCTGGAATCTTACACATCTTCTTGAGTTGTGAGTCTCTCTTACTCTGAATGCATTATAAAGCAAGGGCTGTTAACCTGAAGTCTTCATGCCTATTTTTTTAATGATAGCTATGTTTCAATATAACTGACCTCCTTTTAGAACCCTATGTATTTTATTTTGCACACCTTAATATAGTATTCTGTAAATAGGTCTCAACATATCACCAGACTGCTGTCCATCAAAAACACATACACAGGTAGTAGGAAAGGCAATGTCCTTAAAGGGCCTGGAATATGATATTTCGAAGATTAGGGGAGCTGGGATTAAAATCAAGAATCAACTACCCAGAAAAATTGAGCATATTATTCCAGGGGAAAATATGGTCATTTAACGAGGTGGAGGACTTTCAAGCATTCTTGCTGAAAAAACCAGAACCGAACAGAAAATTTGACAATCAAACACAAGAAGCATGAGAAGGTTTTAGAACTAGAAACATTAGAGGTGGACATTAGACCACCTATATGATTCCCTCATTATGTTGCAGAGGAGGAAACTGAAGTCCAGAGAAAGGAGATGCCATCACCCATGGTCCCATGGCTGCTATGTGATGGAATTTTAACTACTATAACTAAGATTTCCTGACTCCCACTTCAGTATTCTTTCAACTGGAAGTCTAATTATTATTAATAAATGATCACATAAACTTTCATGTCTATTAATAGAATATTATTATCACTTATTGTGGATAACAGTAGCAATGATAATTTCACTGTCCTATCAATGTTTAATATCTGTTATAAGAATAAATTATTTCAGTTAATTTTTTCCTGTCATTAAATTTTTGATTTCTGATCAATTAAAAAAATAGTAAACACCCACATTCTCAAGCCTTCAAAACAGGACAGACTACCTCAGGCAAAGATCCTCCTCTCCTCGCTCATGGCAACTGCTCAGCGTCCACGCAGCTTGTTCCCAGCAGCTCCACCCCCCTCACAGTCACTGTCCCTGGCAGTCCTCAGCAGGAGTCTTTAGCAGAAATTCTGGCCGGCTCAAAAAAAAAAAAGAAAAAAAGAGTTCATGTTGCAGACACTGCTTCTAGTCACCACCACACTGCCTCTAGCTTGGCTCTGGCTTCCTCTTGCCCCACCCCTTCCTGCTACATCATCAGATTCAAGGGGATGGAAGATCTTCAAATCCCATAACCATTACAATTATTGTCCCCAAAATAACAGTCTACAAAAATATTGATCCATTGCCTACTACAGGAAGGTTTGGTGAGCTTTTATGAGAGATACAAAGAAGCATACTCTTATGCCTTTTTTCAAAAAACAAAGTGAGAATATGAGATAGATATACAGGGAAAAGTCATTACAAAGAGGCTTTAAATTTCCCTTTACCTGGACTGCTCATTTTCTTTTATTTCAATTTCCTTGGAGGACTGAGTTATTGTTTATGTTTTCTTTCCCCCTTATTGAAATGTAAGCTCATTAAATGCAGGACATGTGTTTTGTCTGACTTTGTATACCCTCCCAAACATACCCACTCCTGTATTGTTTATTACATGTTTGTTGAATTCAATTCCCAGAATTTCAGAACCGTAAAGAATGGCAGAAACCACTTATTTGAAATGCTTAAGGTAAGACAGAATTAAGTCAGTCATTGCAATATAAGAATCTCTTCTACAACACACCTCTACTCCATGGTCCAGCATCCTGTGGACCTCACTATTAATTAGTCTAATGGCTAGCAGAATTTCTGGACTCTTCATTGATACTATTTTTTCTGGATAAAAAGAATGATAGATAAAGCACGTATCTAGTGTCCCTGCACTAATTTCTGGGGATAGAAATACAAGCAATCAAGATAGCACTCACCCTCAAAGTGTCAATAGTCTCAAAGGATAAGCTACATAAAAAGGCTTGAAAATAAGGGGCAGGGATTGTCAAGGCAGTTGCTGAGGAGGAGGAAAAGAAGACAAGTTAGTGGAATCAAGAATCAGTGGGAGCATGACTAAGGTCCCTCCTGAAATCAAAGCAAATAGTCACCAGTCAGTAGAACAGGACATAGAGGGAGTCATTTCTCAAGGTGAAAAGATGGCTGGTGAAAAGGGAGAGGAAAAGTCTAAAGAGTGGAGTCAGGAATAAATTCTGGAATGGATAAAGGGTCATGCTGACTGCAACTAAGTGGGACTGATATGATGGACTCTCCTTGACTGTTCCTGTTCTAATAACATGAGACTTTCCTTAAAAAAAAATAAAAAGCAAGATCAAAGATGACTAGAAGAGACCTTAGAACAATTATCAAAGTGTAAATATGCAGGCTATTCATCATCCGAGGGAGAGGCCGATATAACTGTTGCTAATGCTGGAAATTCCCTGAGAAGGTGAGGTTTTAGTATATCTAGGTATGAAATGGATTCATGGCTAGACTAACTTTATTATGGTGTCGAGGGAATTAGGATCACTGAAACAGTGACAGAGAAGTGAGATGGTATACATCACATGGGATTTACTTATGAAACAGAAATAGGATAGTTTATCATTCTATTTTTATTCCCACTTGCTAGAGTGGCTCATCATTCTCAATATTGAAGCATCAGGAACAAAAGTTTTGTGATCTGACATGATCTTACATGAGGGGATGTAAGCCAGCCCTTTAAAATGATCTTTATAACTTTTATCCCTATCCCCTACTAATTTTCCATACCTGTATCTCCTACAAAAGAGATGAATAGCTTCCTCTCTGAGACCCAATTGCTAACATCTATAGTAGACTATTAAAGATAGGAGAAGCCCCAAATTAAGAGGAGATAAGGATGGCTTCTTAAGTCATCCATAGACCTAAGATTTTCATATCAGTTTTGTCCAAGTTCCCAATGCTCAAGGTGGGCATGAATAGCTATGATCCAATAAAAATGAGTTATATAATTTCTGGGATGGGGCACCAACTGAAAGAGAAATGAAATGTTATGAGTATCTGAGTAATCCCAAGTTATCCATAGGATGACTTCAAAATGACCTCAAAATAATTCTCAACCCTTCCTAATTCCTCTTTCTAGTTCCCCAGATGACCAAGAAATGCTTTCTTGTTTTCATCAGCAGATTCTCAGTTTTCTTCCTAAACTTAGATTTTACCTTAAAGGAAAAGGGTCTGACTTCCTGACTTGGGCTCAGGAAAACCTTGCTACAAATCATGTCTCAATCATTTACTATTCCAGGGGCAGCTAGGTTGTACAGTGGATAGAGCACTGACCCTGGAGTCAGGAGGATCTGAGTTCAAATCCAGCCTCAGACACTTGACACTCACTAGCTGCGTGATTCTGGGAAAGTCACTTAACCCTGACAGACTAGCCAAAAAAATACTATTCCAGTGACCCTGAGTCCCAGATCCTCAATTTACTCAGCTACAAAATGGGAATAATAAAGCCTGTAGTATTCATGTCACAGGGTTAATGAGAGGATGAAGGGAAATGATGCAGGATAAGCCAAAAGTCTTAGTATGAGTTTAAGATATTGGCATAGGGGCGGCTAGGTGGCGCAGTGAGTAGAGCATCGGCCCTGGAGTCAGGAGTACCTGAGTTCAAATCCGGCCTCAGACACTTAACACAAAAACTAGCCGTGTGACCTTGGGCAAGTCACTTAACCCCAACTGCCCTCCAAAAAAAAAAAGCAAAAAAAAAAAAAAAGATATTGGCATAAATAAAATAACAAAACAAATGACATTTATACAGCATTTTGAAATGTACAATGTGTTTTACATATACAAGGTATACCTTAATAGAGTGTTTAAACCTATACTGAGACTTGTAAGAAACCCTTATAGATCAAGGGGAAAGTGAGAAATAGCAAATGTTTCTACAATACTTTTAGGATTGCCATCCCAATGTGCATCTTGCAATGCACATAATAACCATGAGAGATAGGGAAAGCACTTTACTATTGCATACAACAGATGAGGAAATTGAGTCTTGATAGAGGTGTAATTTGAACCATTCCTATGAATTTAAGTTCAGAATTCTGCTAATTGACCCATGTTGCTATTTCAGAATTGTTTGAGCAAGATTAGTGATCAAGATTCTTTGTTGAAAAGATAATATGTGTGAACTCTATCTTTTTGCCACCTAGGAGGTATGGGAGGTTATTGAGCAGGAAAATAAAAGGGTTAAAGTAATCCTTCCCCTTCCCTCTTTACATACCCTACAAACTTTTTCACATGATACTTGTGTATACACATTTTATCAGGGCAATAGCAATTGGAACCAGGACTTGGAGACAGGCAGACCTGAATTTAAATCCTACCTCAGTGGTATGACATTACCAAATGTTCCACATTCATGATTTCACTTTTACAGAATCCTGGCTATGGCCTTTGACCAGTTTGTTGTTCTCTGTAAGGTACTAAGAAATGTGTATACCTAACCCAATTTAAGAATTTTCTTTCTTTTTTTTTTTTTTTTTTTGCTTTTTGGAGGGCAGTTGGGGTTAAGTGACTTGCCCAAGGTCACACGGCTAGATTTTTGTGTTAAGTGTCTGAGGCCGGATTTGAACTCAGGTACTCCTGACTCCAGGGCCGGTGCTCTATTCACTGCGCCACCTAGCCGCCCCCAGTTTAAGAATTTTCAAGGCAGAGATGATGACTGTCATTAGGGGCATAGCAACTCTGGTACCTTTGCTCCTACTCCTAAAAGGCCATGCTATGTGACCCTAGGAAGTCACCTAATCTCTTTTGGCTTCAATTCCCTCATCTATAAAGTTGGTAAAATAATACCACCTATTTCACAGGGTTGTTGTAAGGCTCAAATGTGATAATACATGGAAAGAGCTTTGCAAAACTAAAAATGCTATTTACATTCTCACTATTATTATTTATCATACCATTAGATATTTTTTAGGTAATAGCTAGTAGATTACTTTCCTGAATCTCCACAAGTCTAACAGAGTGTAACTGCATATACTTGGGTACTTTGTTGGACATGTGATGTCCTCTTTGTGAGTACTTGATAGAAGCAAATTTTGGTCCCTCAGTGACTTGTCATCCTATGAAATTTACACCCATGTTTTTTCTCATAAATAATAATAGCTCCTCTGCCAAGGATCCACCCAACACAATGTTGCTGTGTCATTTTATCTATGTCTGACTCTTCATGACTCCATTTGGAGTTTTTTTTGGCAAAGATACTGGAATGGTTTATTATTTCCTTCTTCAATTCATTTTACAGATGAGGAAACTGAGGCAAACAGGAGTAAGTGACTTGCCCAGTGTCACACAGCTAGTAAGTATCTGAGGCCATATTTTAACTCATGAAGATGGGTTTTCCTGAGACTAAGCCCAGTGTTTTATCTACTATACCACCAAGCTGCCCCCACCCAATGCAGTAGACCTTGTCATATTCTTCTAGTATCTTCAAAGTACCACTCAAATCAACTGAAGTTTTCTATAGATCTGATCATTTGCCATATATAATTGATCTGTTTTTAATGTATTGATTCATCTTTTTTTTGTCACTCCTAGCAACGTACTATTGTTTTTTTAAAGTCATTTAATTTCTAATTTCTTTTTTTTTGGGGGGGGGAGGGAGTTGGGGTTAAGTGACTTGCCCAAGGTCACACAGCTAGTGTTTTTTGTGCTAAGTGTCTGAGGCCAGATTTGAACTCAGGTACTCCTGACTCCAGGGCCGGTGCTCTATTCACTGTGCCACCTAGCCGCCCCAGCGTACTATTGTTAATAGTGGGTACCAGGTTTGATAAGTCATTATTTTTCAGGCTAGTAACTTCACGTCAATAGACATATAGTAGGTACTCAGGAAATACTTGATGATTAATTGGTATAAAATAAATGCATGACATGATATGTGTAGCTAGGTGGGGCAGTGGGTAGAGTGCCAGGCCTGGAGTCACGAAGAATGATCTCCAAGAATTCAAAATCCTGCCTTAGACATTTACTGGGTTTATGACCCTGGGTATGTCACTTAACTATATTTGCCTATGTTTTCTCATCTGTAAAATGAGCTGGAGATTAAAACAGCAAACCACTCCAGTATCTTTGCCAAAATAAATAATAATAATAATAGCAATAATAATAATAAACAAACCCAAATGGGGACAGGAAGACTTAGACATGACTGAAAAACTACTGAACAACAAAAACATCTCCCCTCAATGAACTCATAGTGTAGTTAAGGAGACCAGATGTTATACTTGTTACCATGTCTGGCTGTGAGTCTATGTTGTAGTCAGACTGGGGCCATCCTTGACCCAAAAAAGACCGTGTCTAAATGATTATATAACAATTGATGGCAATATTCAAATTGTCCAGCAGGTGGTGCTCTCTTTGTCAATCACGTTTGCCAGTTTCTCCTGCATATGCTTCCCTAAAAGCTGCAATATTTCAATTGCCACAAAGATCATTCTCCCCCCTCAATATCTAAAACTGCTCACAGCACTAAAAGACCATGCTTCAGGGACAATCCTAAGCAGACTGAACAAATTCCTACTAGTTAAATTCAAAATCTATCGAGAGAATGAAACAGAATATTGCTCAAAATATGAAAATATGAAATCATCTGGTTTTAAATCAGCTCATGAGCTCATATTCTATATTAATTCATCCTTTTCTGCCAATGGCTTCTTTCATTCACAGCTCTCAGATACATAACATGCTGTGATTACACAGTTAATTGGAAATAAATTGAAGTGGAAAAGAGATAAATTATTTCTACCTAAAATAACTTGCTTTCAGACAATATACTCCTTTGCCAGTACGTATTGTCTTCCCAGATTTATTCTCTGGTGTGTGTGTGTGTGTGTGTGTGTGTGTGTGTGTAGTGGGAACAAGGAGAGGATTGGAGATCCAACCACATGAAACCATAGTTGTGGGAAAGGAAGGAAAGGAGTTAGTTATACTCACTAGGAACAGATGGAGAATACTATGGGAGAAATTACTCCTACTCCCACCCCACCCCAGTTTACGAGTCTATAGGGATTAGCCATGGATCAAATCATCTCCTGGTTTCTGAGATTTTTCCAGATTTAGGATACATGCTTCTCTCACATATGATCTTAAGTTTTACCCTCCAGGGGCTTTATATTCAGGCCACTTTGGTTCTGGTCTCTACTTCTTCTTTTGTTCCTAATCATAAGCTACTTGCTTTGTGACTCTCTTATCAAAAAGGAAATCTGAAAACACAGACAATGGAAGGAAGACTAAAAGCCTACTTTGGATGCCACTAAAGAGAGATAATAACTTCCTTTATACAATCTCAGAATTTCTTCCATGCTTCTAGCAACAGTTCATTTGAACCTCTAGTGAGAGATGATAGATAATTTCCCACTCATCTGCTGATATATTAGAAAGCTTTTTTCCTTAGCCTGTCTCTCTGCCCCTCTCTCTCTAACAAAATCTCTCTCCTCTCTGTCTGTTTCTCTCTCTCTCTGTCAAGCTGTCTCTCTGTCAGTCTCTCAGCCTCTCTGTCTCTGTCTCTCTCTGTCTGTCTCTCTCTGTATCTGCTGCTCTCTCTGTGTCCCTCCCCCTACCCCCAGTAGAGGGCAAATAAAACAGGGCCAGGCTCAAAGGGAAGAGGTTTATGTGGCAAGGGCATTGGAGAATGGAGAACAATTGTGTTTAATATATCATAAAAGGATGGGTTGACTGTGACCAGGCACCAGTAGCAAGGATATAAACATAATGTGATGCAGGAGATTGAGGAGAGAGAGCAATGTGGGATGGAGCTGTCAAGGAAGGCTACAGGGTGGAGATAGAACCTGAGTCAGGCCCTGAACAACAAGTAGATTTGGGGGGGAGGGTCTGAAGGAGGTAGGGTAGACATAACAGACAGGAACCATTATACTCAGAGCACAGAAATGGGAATGTGTCTTTTGTATGTGTGTATATTGTGCGGGGAAGGTAGAAGGGAAAACAGTGAGAAATTCAAATTCACTGGTATCAGAAATATTGTAAAAAAAAGATTTCTCTTCAGGACTCAGGTGGACTAGATGGTCTCTGTCTTCCTGTAAAGCCAATCAGCAGTAGATTCCTGAGAGAATGCTACTGTGAACAGCCTTTAAGATTTGGATTACACAGTATTAGTGAATACTCTGTTTATTCCATTACAAAATCAGATTCAGTACAATGTCCACAGTTTCAACAGTTC
>CM053596.1:69915102-69931169 GCA_028646575.1 Pseudocheirus occidentalis
CAAACATTTTGTCTTCATATCAACTATAATCCTGGGAGGTAAGTAGATGGATGCTATCTCTACTATTCAGATGAGGAATCTGAGGAAACCATATGTTAGACAACTTTTTTAGGGTCACGTAACTAGTAAGTGTCTGAAGCAGGACTGGAATTATGGTTTTCTTGATTTCATATCCAGTGGACAATTTTCTGAACCACTTAACTGCCTTATTTGGTAAGGGAGACAATTTCCTTGCCATGACTGGCTAGTGTACCCACTCACCCTGCTCCAAAAACAGGCTTACTGAAGCCAGAAGCCTTCTGACATCTCTAACAGTATAAAATAATTGACACAAGGGTAAGGCACAATCCTTTTAAAAATAATTTATTTATTTTTTAGTTTTCTACATTTATTTCCACAAGATCAAGTTACAAATTTTCACTCCATTTCTCCCCTAATCCCACCCCAAGATAGCAAGCATACTGAATACCCCTTCGCCCAATCTGTTCTCTCTTATATCCTCCCCTCTTTCTTTCTTGTAGGGCAAGGGAGATTTCTATACCCCATTGCCTGTATATCTTATTTCCCAGTTGCATGTAAAAAACAATTTTAACATTTATTTTCAGTTTTCTCCAGACACCAACTGAACATTTCCATTTTTTTGTTCAATAACCAGAGTTCCATCAGATATTCTCCCTCTGCTTCTGATGAAGGCTGTCAGATGAGTAAGTCAAACATCTCCACCCACCAGCAACCTTCCTGAACTTCAGCATCCAGTTCAAGACTATATTCCTTCATCACTCTTTTCTTGACCCTCCCAATTAAAGATGAGCCCACTAGCTTAGTCTCTCAGGATATCTTTTGACCTCTCTTATGCTTAAAATATTTTTTTCCTAATTTCTGTCATAATTTCTAAGTAAAAGAAGGAGCAGAAGTGGCTAGATAACGAGATGTGAAAAATATCTTGAAACTTCAGTGGACTATAAGTTCTTTGAGTGCAGGGACAGTCTTTTGCCTTTATTTGTATCCTCAGCATGTAGCACAATGCCTGGCATATAGGAGTCACTTAATAAATATTAAATGACTGACTGCATAACTGAAACTCATAAATCAAAAAAGTCACATGGCAAGGCAAAGTAAGTACTGCAAACTTGGCTTTAATTAACAGACATGATGTCATGAACATGAGAGATGAAAGTCTTACAATCCTCTGACCTAAATAGCCCAGATAAGGAATGCTACATTCAGTTTTGGGTCCTACATATTAGAAAGGACATTGCCAAGCTTGTACCCATCCAAAATGATGCTGATGGAGATGACTGGCTCCCTCCAGGTCATGGAATGCAAAGATAAGTTGAGTGGACTTAAGATGTTTAATTAAAGAATCTCACAGCTGTCTTCTTCAAGTGATCCGAGAGGGCATCATATGAAAGAGAAATGGAGCATGTATGTCCTGGTCCTTAAAGGTAAAGCTAATGATAATGGTTTGAAGGTGAGGAGACTTAGATGTAGCTCTAAAATTACGAACTGATCACAAGTGGAATTGGCTGCCTCACGAGATGTTGGTTTCCTCACTAGAGATCCTCAGAAAAATCTAGTTTGCCACTTTTGGACTATATCATAGAAAGGATTTTTGTTTTGGCATAAGATTGACTATATGAGCGCTGATTTTTTAAATTATGCATATTATGGTAGAGAATCATAGCATCAGAGATTTAGAGCAACAAAAGATCCTGTGATTCTGAAGTCTAGCCCCTTCTTGTTAGGGTATCTGCATGACTTATTTAGCAAGGGGTCACCTTAGAATCCATTGAAAATCTGCTCTAACATGGGATGGAGAAGCCATAAGAAGAGGAGGGAAAATTTCTGAATAAGGACATTGCTTGGAAACGATAATGTAAAAGGATGTAGTGATTTGAGAAACAAGAATACAGCCTGAGGTACATGGGAATTGGTTGACCCCAAAAGGTTTAGGGGATGTCACTGAGTAATTTCAGCCCAAAGGCATGGAGAATGAAAATCTCAGAGATTCGATCCATAGGATTTTCTTTAATCCCAAGAGACGTGAATGAGTTGGGTAAATAATAATTAGTTTACTTCGTTAGACTTAGCTGGAATGGGCTATTGTAGGAAGCAACAATTTTCCCATCATTGGAATTCTCCAGTTGGAAATGGAATGAAAATTTGTCAGTTATGTTATGGAAGAAAATCCTATATAATTATTGATTGAATTAGACCATGATACCCTTAAGAACAGGGATTATCTTTTGATTCCTTTGTGTTCCTATCACTTAGCAGAGTGTCTGGCACATAGTACATATTTAATAAATGTTTATTGACTGACTAACAGATAGTTTCTTAGGTTTCTTTGCAATGCCCTAATCCTATGATTCTATTAAATAAGCAACAACATTGAGTTAATGTTGTCTCTTTTTTCCCTAGGTGTCATCCTCCAGTGCATCAAGGTCATCACAGTACATGAAGAAAAGATTTTGACTACTTTGATACCCAGGAGTTTCCTCACTGGTCACACATTCAAACTCTACTTTGAAATCAGTAGAACCATCCTCCCTGGCTCATCCCTGCTGTTAGATGCTATCAGGTGTCCTATAATTCAGTACTACTTAGATTGACATGATCCAATTTCACATTTGAATATTCCTCAACTGGTAACTGAACTCATAACTACATGTAGAATTTACCCTAAGGTACTTCATAGCAGGGTACTATATAGATACCCCCTTTTACACAAGCACATACATAAACACACAGAATTGGGTTAAACTTTGGAGCTCTCTCACCTACTCTGCATGGAGTACCACCATCCTCAGTCACTAGATTATGTCATCCAACCACACAATGTCTCAACTACCAGCCTTTCTCCTGCTCGGGATACCCTGGAGAGAAGATATCCACAAGTGGCTCTCTATTCCCTTCTTCTTTCTCTACCTTGCAGCTGCTCTAGGCAATGGTGCCATCCTGGTCACAGTGGCCCGGAATCCATCACTCCGTGAACCCATGCATTGTTTCCTCTCCATGCTTGCTGTCACTGACCTGGCATTATCAGGCACCACACTACCTACTACATTAGGACTGCTGTGGTTTGGTGTCAGTCAGGTGGCTTTTGATGTCTGCTTGACCCAAATGTTTTTCATTCATGTTGCCTCGGTCGCAGAGTCATCAGTGCTATTAGCCATGGCAGTAGACCGATGGGCTGCCATTGCCTGTCCACTGAGATATTCTGCTCTCTTAACTCACCGAGTAGTTGCAAAGGTGGGTGTAGCTGTGCTGGTTCGCTCAGCTCTCACATTACTACCACTGCCATTCTTGTTACGCAGGTTGACTTATAATGATCAGCGAAAGCTTACACACTCTTTTTGCTTCCACCCAGATATCATGAAACTGGCACATAATGAAACTGAGGTCAATGTTCACTATGGTCTCTTTGTTATCTTGTCTACAGCTGGTATTGACTCAGTCCTCATTATTCTCTCCTACATCCCTATAGCAAGGGTGATTCTTGGTCTTGGGTCATGGGGAGAGAGAATGCGGGCAGCAGGGACCTGTATGAGCCATGTGGCTGCTGTCCTAGTGTTTTTTGTGCCCATGATTGGACTTTCAGTCATGCATCGTTTTGGGAGTCATGGTCCGTTGCCTCTGACCTTGGTGGCCTACACCTACCTCCTTGTGCCACCTGCTCTTAACCCTGTCATCTATAGTATCAAGTGTCAGTGCATCTGGAAGACTCTGCTTAGGCTCTGCTTCTACCAACCTGGAGTCCCCACATGGGCATCATCTCCTCATCCCACTCAGACTGGACACAAATCTCCCCCAATTACCTGCTCCCAAAGATACCCTGTTCAGATAGTGCAAATGGAGTCCCCAACCTTGGGGAGTTCCCAGTCTGATGAAACAGGCATTGGTCTAATCTTTAGAGATGCTTCAGTATGATGGGAGATATGTGAGCTAGATCCAATGTTAACAGATGAGGAAAAAAATCAATCAGTTTCAATACTAAAGAGTAACCCAAAGTTATCAAACCAAAGTTATCAAGTCAACGGACCCACATGCTATTCAAGGTGATAATGAAAGGTGGAATGAGTGGAGTAGCTAGAGTTTGGTATACCCTATCAGGCTGGAAAGGTAGATGAGTTTAAAAACAAAAATGACTGGAGTATAGTAGAAAGAATAACAGATTGGGAATCAGAAGAACTGACTTATGGGTATTGACTGCCATTTATAAAATTATATATAATCATTTAACCTCTTAGATTTCCACTTTCATTAATAAATAGAAATTAATTACATCTGCATATTTTAAAAGCTTCTTTAAATAACAAATAATATATGTGAAAACACTGAAAACTGCAGAACAGTAAGAAAACATGAGGAATTATGGAAACAGTCTTGAAAAGGAAGGTAAATTGCCTGTGACTTTGCTTTTTCTACATCAGGATTGTTGATGGAAAATTCTCCATGACCCTGAAAACCCCTAAAGTTTGCCCAGGAGTGTCAACAGATTCAATGAACCTCTCATTTTTGTTCTATCACTTTACTGGTCCCAAGTTCTGACAAGTTCAAATCTCAAAACTCTGTTACATCCTGAGACCTAACTAACTTCTGTCTACCACCATCGCTCGCTTGCCTGTATGTCCAACCCCTGCCCCTCTTATAGGCTCCCCCTTCTGCACAGCTGAGCTATTATGAGGTCTTAAAGGGCTTATTAGAGCAGGAGACTTTCACAAAATAATGCCCAGGGCACAAGAAATTACAGTCTAAAAGTTATCTCTCCTGTGAGATTCCAACTTAGCACTAAACCTTCAAATTCTAAGCTACCACCAGGAGAATGTGCACTCCTTGAGGGCCAAAGATGCATTGGTTTATCTTGGCTTTAGGACAATGATGATGGAAATCTGAGAAGCAAAGTATTGCCTAGCAAGATGGACACACTGGTGAGAAAGCTGCCCTCCAGCTTTTACTTCCAAACTTACCCTTTTCTGTTCAGTTCTGGGGAAAAAGAAATCGAGGGAGAGATCTGGACATTTGCCTCCCTCATCTGCTGGCCAGAAGTGGCCACTGCTTTGATTTTGGTGGTATTGTCATTGTTTTTTCTTGACTGTATTCCTTTGCACTCACCTCTGTTCATGAACCTCATGAGTTCAAAAAGAGAAAAGTTGGAGGCTGTCTAAATCCTTCTCTGGTGTGATTAATAATGGTGGTAAAATGGTATTGGGGTAGAGGGTTTTACCCCATTAAACAGATGTGAGATGCTGTTACTTTATAACACAACTGGGAGAAGAAGAAAGAGGGGTAGAATATACCCATTTGATTCCCTTAGTAGAAGAATATATTGTACTTACTCCCCTAAATCAGGGGATTTCACCTGGGGTCCATGAATTTCCAAGAAAATCCATGGATGGATTTCATAGAAACTGTGAATTTCTTTTTTTTCCTCCTTCCAATCACTTTGTAACTGTATTTGAAAATAATTATTTTCCTTTGTAATCTTGTGTGTTTTACTTCAGACATTTAGAAATATTTTTCTGAGAAAGGATTCATATTATTCACTAGACTCTCAAAGGAGTCTATTGACACAAACAAAGTTGAGAACCGTAGCCTGAGACTAACACAAGCTATCAAATCAAAGATAGAGTAAATCTTAGATAGTGAGAGGGATGACCAACAGGCCTACATGCTATTCAAGCAAAGTACTATTTTTAGCTGGAAGGATTTCTATGACCTAAGCCTAGTTCCCTATCAGACCTCTCCAATTAAGTAATACCCATAATAATATTATTAACGGGAACCCTTATTCTTGCTGATTGCGAGAGTTCAAGGAAAGGTCTCACATAGACTTCTACTCTTATTACATTTAGTAAGACCATATCTACTTCATTTAAGTTGTTTTAGGGACTCTTTATCTTTCTCAATCTTGTACTGACTTTGGGGATCCATATTATCAAAAGCAGGCCTACCAAATTAATACAATATGACCATACTGTCTTGAATTAAGGAAAAAGAAGATTCATGACTACCAAATAATCATTACTTTAATGAGACTTCTTTTTCATTAAGGCTTCACTGGAATAAAAGGTATAGATTTATACAAAGAATATCTTTCACGTATCCATCCTGAAAGTTTCTAGAGAAATTCCATTCAGTGCAAGGTATAAGTCAAACAAAGAGGCCTGATGACTGTGTGCCAGTGTTTGACTGAAGGCTCTGAGGACAGGTGATATGTATCTTCTATTTCATAACTCCCTCATATTCTGAAAGTGAGTTGGAACAGGCTCTCAGGGAAGGGGATAGGGAAGCACAGGACAGACTGTTTGCTTAGTGAATTTATTAATTGATCGTTTCAGAAATGAATTATTTGTTTTCTAGAATCCACTGGACTAGGAGCAGGTGGCATATAGGTGGTAAAATATGAGAGGTACAGGAAAGGTCCCCTGGTCCCCAAAATTTCTCTGCTTGCTAATCAAAGATGCTTAAAATCTCCCCCCTTTAAAGTTTTCCTTTTGTGATTTAATGTCTTTATTCTCTTTGGGCTCCTTAGTTATACAGTGAACCTCTTTGGGAATGTCCACACAATCAGGCCTTAGTTCCACACACAACACCCTCTAAAAGTGGAACCATCACCCCTCAAATACTCCTTTCAGGGCTCTCATCATTCCCATCCCACCCTGGCTCCCCCTGGCTAATCTATTAGGAAGAGAACATTTCCTCTGAGGGTATTCTCAAAGACTCCCAGCCCAAGAATCCTCTAATCTCAAGGGTCCTGGAAGCTTCAGTTAGGTATTCTTATACAGAGATATAAGGGATGAACAGAGATTACTTCTTAGCTGAAAAGAAGATTGCATGAGGCTAGGCTAATCCGAAACATTGCATCATTATGTAAAAGTTAAGGTTAGTGGCTTTCTGCACAAATATCTCTAGTCCTTTATTTTCCATTTTGGTGGGGTTGGATAATTGGCATGCATGGAAAATCCTCTAATTTCAAAAGATCTGTCTAGCACTTTCCATCCCTACTCAGAGCTATTTATACATGAAATCTATGCCAGATTTGATGTTTCCCTCATCCCCCACCATGGCTCTTTAAAAAAATTTACAGGAAAGTAATGTTCAGAGCATGGGAATAGGTTAAACCAGGGTGTTAAACCCACAGGTAAGTACAATCTTGAGTAGGCTAGAAAAATGATTCCCTTCTTAAAATCTAGGGACTGCCCATTAGGATGGATATCATGCTACATAAGACCGTGTTTCTAGTAAGAGATATCCTTTATCCAAAGACATAGACATAAATGGTAGACTGAAGTATGAAGAGAGAGGAGTAAATAAAATAACTCACTAGAGTTTCTTCTCTACCAAACATCTTGATATTATCTAGAAATTTTGGACCTTCTCAGACCTTATCTTAAAATCATAATGCTATAGACAGAGGTTCTTAACACTTTATTTGTGGGTGTCACAAACCCCTTTCACAATCTGGTGAAACCTATGGACTCCTTCTGAAAATGATACTTTTAAATGCATAACAAATTATCCATAAGATTATAAAGTAAATTAATTATATTGAAATATAATTATCAAACTAAAAAAAGTTTGTGCACACCAGGTTAAGAATACCTGTGATAGACCATCAGAGCCAATTTTCCCAACTCTAAATTCAGTGTGCTTTCCCTTGTACCACAATGTCTCCTTAAAACCTGAAATTCCACAACTGAGCAATAAGAATTGCCACTCAATTTTTCACAATAACAATCTCTTCAGGCAGAAGTCAACTTGATAAATATCTATGTATATATGTATTTCATTGTGAAAGACAGTAATAACTGAGTCAAACACTCTTCTTCCAGGTGCGTATGCTTTCCCGATAAGAAAGATATATAATTACGTAATATGTTGAAACTGGATAATTCTTTAGAGATAATCTAGTCCATTTTTAAATTTTGTTTCATCTTTTAACAGATGAAATTGAGGACCAGAGAGGTATAGTGAAAATACATTCAAAGTCATTCAATGAATCAGTGGTGCAAGGGGTGGCTTTTAAGTTTAGCCACATGAATAGCTTTTATAGTTTCCTCTCTCAATCTCTACATATGCTTTGTTGTTTTTTTTAACATAGCTTTCCATGTTCTATGACTCATGTGGAGCTCTAGTAAGAATCTCCCTTCCTAATTGGCACTCCTTTTTCTCTCAAGGCTCCTATGGTTTTAATTATAGTCTCTACATATATTTCATGTATCAAAGGTCCAAATCTGCATTACCATCTATCTGCTGTACATCCCAACCACCTGCAATGCACCAGAGGCATCTCAAACTAAAAATGTTCAAAACAAAAGTAATTATCCTCCAATGCTCCAATATCCTCACCCCCCCCACCAATTCCCATCAAGGGCACCATCATTGTTCCAGGCACCCGATTTCCAAACCTAGATCCCTTCTCAAATCTTCCCCTCTTCTTCTCCACCTCACTCTGTAACCAATAAGATATTCAATTCTGTTAATTCTACCTCTAATATCTCTTGTATTTGCCCCTCCTACTCTCTGCTCATACCACAACGAGCTTACTCCCTCCTCCCATCACTCTCATCTAAATTATCGGACTAGATACTAACCTCCTGATTGAGGTGCCTCAATCATGTCTCTTCCCATTCTATTAAATCATCCTATTCTATTAAATGCACTTGCAAAATTGATGTAACTAAAGTTCATTTGACCATGTCACTCTCCTCCTCAAGAAGCTTCAGTCTTTCCCAATTTTATCTAGAATAAAACACACATTCCATTTCCAGAATCCTTCCAGAATCCATTTTCAGCTTAACTTTCCAGACTGATTATGTAAAACTTCCTTTCATCATTTCTGTGTTCTAGTTAAGCTGACATATAGGTTATTCTCCATACAGGAAATTCTACCTCCTGCCTTACCATTATTTCAAAGGCTGTCTCCTAAGCCTAGAATATGCTCTCCTCACTTCTATTTCCATTAACCCTTTAAAGTTCTACTCAACTACTGTCTCTTCCAGTAAGTCTTTCCCAATACTCCCAGTTATTGTCTCCCACTCTCACTTCACTTAGTATGTATTTGTTATGTATCTAATATTCACTCAATTGAATTAATGTTTCCTCCTCTTACAAGAATGCAAAGTCCTCATCTTTCTCTTTGTATCCACAGCAGCACCTAGCATGTAGTTTGGCATGTAGTAAGCATTTAACAAATGGTAGCTGATGGAGGAAAAGACCACGTCTCCTCCCATCTTTGATCCCTTATCATTTCTGATAATTCTGTGCATTTAAATCCTCTCACTTCTCCAAGCCTTCCTCTCTGTGTTCCCCTTGCCTTCCTTCCCTCCTAGATGGGATTGCCTCTATTCAAGAGAACTGAGAGAACCATGCAAAGACAAGAGTCTTGTGTAGTCTGAGGGCACAGAACAGAGAAAACATGAAAATCCTTCAAGTTGGCTATTTCTTGATGACACAAAATACTGGGTTATGGTTCCTCACCAACTATTGCGACCTCCAGTCTAGAATCCCATACAGTCCTTCTTACACGGTAGAAAATATGGTACAAAGAGCTACAGTCTCTCTCCTTCCTTCACTCTCTGACTCCCATTTTTCTATTATATCTTTTCTACTTCTAAGAAAGGTTTGTAGCTGCTTGGTGATATTCAAACAGAAGAAAAAGGACTGGGGAGGAGGGTGCCACAATAAAAACAACAACGATGATATTGTCATTGAGTTTGTCTTTGCAGCGCACTTTTACACTGTTTTCTCATTAGATCCCAGAATAATTGAGGTATGTCTATAACTGTCTATCTACAAATATATATTTTATTCTTCCTCAGTTTCCTCAGCTTCCTCATCTCTAAAATGGGAATAATTATCCATCCATCCATCCCCATTTTAACAGATGAGAAAGTTGAGGGGATAAAAGGCACCACATATATGACCTGTCCGAAATCATATAGAAATGGATATGAGGGTAGAGATGGAGTAAGATTTGTCTTCAGACACAGTATTTGGCACATTACAAAATAATCTATGGGCACAGTAGAGAGAGTTCTTGGCCTGGAGTCAGGAGGACTCCTTGTCATGAGTTCAAATCTGACCTCAGACATTTACTAGCCTTGTGACCCTGGGCAAGTCACTCAATTCTGCCTTAGTTCTTGATCTGCAATAAATAAACAAACAAATGAATAAATAATAAACGAATGAATGCAAGAATAAATAAATACATAGAAGCTGGAGAAAGAAATAGAAAAGCACTTAAGTATCTCTGCCAAGGAAACCCCAAAGGGGGTTATAGAGAGTCTAAAATGACTGAACAACCACCACAAAATATTCTGTAAATTTATATGTTGCAATCTTACAAACTTTGCAATTAGGTTCTTCTTTAATATTTTATGGATATAGATTATCTCTGTTCCTCTTTTTACTCAACACTGTCCACCTCAGACTCTTCATTCTGCTGTATTTAGCCCATTTCCTTCTTCATGTATGACCCCCTCTCCTCAAGAGAGGAAAGAGTAGAGTGAGGAGTAGGGGAAATGCCCTATCTACTCCCCAATTATCAACTAATACAACTAATAGCCATGTTATGAAAGTTTGAATTGGGGAGGGGGATGAAAATCTGAGTTAAGTTTCAAGTAAGTTTCAAAGTCCAGTTCCTACTCTGAATCAGAATTGAGATTTGGCTGAACTTGAAGCCATTTCTAACTTTAGCCTTGGTAACTGAGGGAGAAAAAAGGGATGTATTGAAACAAGCGAGCAGGACTTTCCCCAAATGGAGACTGCATATCCTTTACTTAGAGAAAATACATGGGTTAGAAACTATGAGAAAGGCAGAAACACATCTGATTAAGGAGTCACTGATCTGATAAGTAAGATAGGTCACCCACTCGGGAAAGAAGCATATTTGTAATGAGGTTTTTTGCCCCTTGTCTTCTTAATTGGGGGGTGGGGTAGGGCAGTATGAGGAAAGATGAGACTGAAAATAAAGTAAAATTGAATGAAATAAATTTTAAAAAAAGAAAGAGCAAGTAAATAAATATAAAAACACCTAAATAGTGCGATTCAGAGTTTGTAGTTGAATGCTATGATACATAGATTGATGGGATATGGGTAATATCAATCAGAGAAGGTTTCCTTGAATACTTGTGCTTTAATTTTTATTTATTTTACTTTTTAAGGACAAGGACAAGGTTGATGGATGAAGTTAGCATAAGTGGGAGAAATTGAGTGATCAATGAACAAAGTTGAAAACCAAAAATAGGACTGGAGGATTTCTAGTACAACCTCAGTGAATGTTCACTGTTTTTATTTTATTTTTTACTTTGGAAGATTGCTTTTGAGTAAAGAGCATTGTATGTGGCAATTGATATATATATATATATATTTTAATATTAGGGGAAGAAAAAATGCAATGCAAAACAAAAATATGGGGCTATACCTTGGGCTTAAAAGAGGTTTTTATGTCTCCTTATAAACGGAATGGTTGATGTCATCACACTATGTGGGGATGTTACTATGGTAGTGTACAGACAAACAGAATGATTAAAGGGTTTTTTAAATTTAATTTTTTTCGTTGACTTGTTTATTTACTTTCAATTTACAAGATTCAGTTTCACAATCCCTTGATTTTCAGCTTTTCTCCCCTCTCTTCCCTCCGCCCACCCCAACCGGTGGTGGGAAATCAAGTATAGGATCTGCAAATACTTTCACATGGTACAGTAGTCTCATTGTATAGAAGGGTTGTAACCAATGTAGTGAACAATGGGAAAAAAGAAAGAAAACCAAACATGAAAAAGAACAATAGCATGTAGATTGCTTCAGTCTCCATTTAAACTCTGGTCTTTCTAGATCTTTCTCTGAATGTGGACATCTCCTTCCATCCTGACACTTGTAGAGTTGTCTTATACCTGAGTGTTGCTGAGAAGAGTCCAGTTTATCAAGGCTGGTCATCACACATATGATATGTCTGTGATTGTGTACAGATTTTTTCTGGTTCTGCTCTTCTCACTTAGCATCAGTTTGTATAGCCCTTTCTGGGTGAATATGAATACCATCTCCTCCCCATTTTTTTTTTTTTTGATAAGTTGGGCAGTCTAACTTTATTAGGCAAAGGCAAGCCTGACACCTTAGGTGCTCTTGGCGGGGTGGGTTCGCTTCTTCTTCACCACCACTGGCTTCTGGCTCTGAAGGATGGCACTGGCCCTGCGCAGAGTGGCCATACGGAGATCTTTGTGGTATTTGTTCTTCCCAATGATGTGCCGGATGCTGTTCAGTGTGGCGCGGGCATTTTTGTTGATTGTGGTCCTGACATAGGAGGTGGCAGTCTTCCTCTGACCTGCCCACTGCTTCAGCACCACCACGATGCCCTTGCCGTCGGCCGCGGGCTCGATGCCCACCGTCTTCCGGTGGATCAGCCCGTTGTAGCGAAACGAGTTTCGGGCCTTGAGGTTGTTGGGCTCAGTGCTGTAGGTCTGCTTGTTGCGCTTGATGAGGAAGCTGGAGCAGTTCCGAAGGACCATCCACTGCAGGTGGGCCGACATGGCGGGGGCTGCACTCACAGCGGCTCCTGGAGACGGAAAGGCTCCTCCCCATTTCTTATAGCACAATAGTATTCCATTACGTTCATGCACAACTTGTTTAGGCATCTCCTTAATTTCCATTTTTTGCCACCACAAAGAGAGCTGCAATAAATAATTTTGTACATATGGGACTCTTTCCCGCTTCTATGATCTCTTTGGGATACAACCCCAGAAGAGGTATTACTGAGTCAAAAGGTATGGGGTTATTTATAGCCCTTTGGGCATAATTCCAGATTGCTCTCCAGAATACTTGTATCAGTTCACAGCTCCACCAACAATGCATTAGTGTTCCAATTTTCCCACATCCTCTCCAGCACTTGTCATTTTTCAGTTTTATCATCTTAGCCAATCTGACCAGTGAGATGTGGTACCTCAAAGTTGTTTTGATTTTCGTTTCTCGAATCAATAGTGGTTTAGAGCATTTTTTCTTAGGCTTATAGAAATGATTAAAGGTTTAAGAGTCCATTAGGAGGTTGTGGCCATGGGAGAAAAGAGGAAAGGATGGATGAAAAAAAAATATGGTTGGAATTGACAGGTAGATAAAAACCAATAATTCAATTACTTGATTGGTTAATACCCCCTGGTATCACACTTCAAGAAAGCAAGAATAAAAAATGGAAGGAAGAAAGGGGATGTGGAAAAGAAGAGTTAATTCCATTCAATTTATTAGTTTCCAACACTATTTGAGTCACTGTTAGACAGATACTGGTTGGTCTATCAAAACTCTTTGTAGTTCTTGCAAAGACTCTCTACAAATCTAAAGAACAGTTTGAAAATTGAATATCATTTGATCAGATTAAAATCTTCTTAGTCTAGACTAAAATTTCAAAATATGGACTTTCAGAAACTCTTTCTCAGTGAGATTCAAACCAGGGGCTGAGGACAGTCAGAGGCCCACTTCCTGTCTCTGGACTTATTCTTACATCGCCAAGTTCTGACAAAGACTCTGCTTCTGATAACAATTCTGAACGGCCTTGGGGTAATGTATATCTGTCCTCTCAGACATAATCCTCATAGGCTAGATACGTGTCTCAGTTCTGTCCAGATTCCCTTAGTGACTGGTCAGGTATCTTTTACTATAGAGCAATAGTTCTGAACTTAGGGTTTATAGGTACCTTAAAGGAATATGTTAATAGATTTAAGGGGGTCTATCACCTTGGAAGGGAAGAAATACATTATTAGTTTTCATTAAATTCTAGCTAAAATTTAATATTTTCTTCAATTATTTAAAAACAGTATGCTGAAAAAGGTCCATAGTCTTCACAAGAGTGCCTAAGGATTCCAAAGAAAAGGTTAATAGTCTCCTATCTCAAATTTATTAAACTTAATTTTTGAATCTTAAAAAAATTATATTCTAGGAAACCTTTCAAGGAAAAGAATTCTACAGTATAGCTACAAAATAGATGACATCAAGTGGTGCCTGATGGTTCTTAGACATCTTCTTTCTAACACAATGGAAAACCAAGTTTTAATATCTGAGACTTCAGAAAAAAATGTCTATAATCTCTTCTGCATTTTTGATAAAATTTGTAGACATTGATCTTGTCTTTTGTCTGCATCTATATGTAAAGTCGGAGGTGGTATCATGTTTTGAGAGACTTTCCGTTTTTCAATGATGTTGCTTTCTCAGTCCCATGAGAATAGTTCCTTCTTCCAACCATCTGCTTTCCTGCTGATTGGCATTCCGGGTCTGGAAGCTGTGCATGGATGGATCTCTATCCCTTTCTGTTCCATGTATACTGTGGTTCTCACAGGCAACTGCATGATCTTGCTAGCTGTGAGTAGGACTCCCAGTCTGCACCAGTCCATGTATTACTTCCTTTCCATGTTGTCTCTTACTGACTTAGGACTCACTTTGTGCACACTCCCCACCACCATGGCTGTGCTCTGGTTTGACTATCACTGCATAACCTTTGATGCCTGCTTGGTCCAGATGTTTTTCCTCCATTCCTTCTCTGTTACGGAATCTTCAGTTCTTCTGGCCATGTCCTTTGACCATTTTGTGGCCATCTCTAATCCCCTGCACTATGCATCTGTCCTTACCAACAGTGTCATTGGCAGGATTGGACTGGCCATTGTTACTCGTGCCATTATTGCTCTCTTCCCTGTGTCTTTCCTGCTGAAGAGGCTCAACTTCTGTCCTGAGAAAATCCAGCTTTCCCACTCATTCTGCTTCCATGCTGACATGATGAAGAGGACCTGTGCTGACATCACTGTCAACATCCTATAAGGGATTTATGTGGTTGTGTCCACAGGATTTGTGGATTCCTTCCTAATTGCTCTCTCCTATGGACTCATATTGCACACTGTTACGGGTTTGACTTCTCCTAAAGAACGGGCCCGGGCCCTGAACACTTGTGTCTCCCACATTCTAGCTGTTCTGGTCTTCTATATCCCAGTCATTGGAGTGTCCGTTATCCACCGTTTTGGTAGGCATGCACCCCCCCCCCCTTTGTGCATGCCCTTGTTGCCTATGTCTACTTAGTAGTGCCCTCTGTGCTCAACACCATCATCTACGGAGTCAAGTCCAAGCATATTAGGGAGGCAATGCTTAAGTTGCTAAGGAGAAAGGGCTAAAATTGATTTGTGTAGGGAATACTCCTAGGGTTCTAGGGAGCTAATTGTGGTTGTGATGGGGTGGGAACCAGGAACACAGTCAGAATGATGAACAGAGTAACTTTTTTTGGCAGAACCTTCAGTTCTTAGAAATTGAAGGGGAGAGAACAAATTTGAGAGGTGAGATAGTGCCCCTTCTTGTGAAATCTGACAGTGGCTTGAATTAGATTAGTTTTGAAGTCCTTTTCAGGAGTGGCTAATGTCCTGGACTTGGAGCTAGGAAGCCCTGAATAAATCTCTTGGGTTCTTCCAGTCTCAGTTTCTTCACTCCAAATAAAGGTAGTAATAATACCTAACTTAGAGGATCAAATAATAAAATACATGGAGAATAACAAAATACATGGAGAATACACTGTAATCCGTAAAACACTATGTACAGCCTGGAATATGATATTTCGACGATTAAGGGAGCTGGGATTAAAACCAAGAATCAACTACCCAGCAAAATTGAGCATATTATTCAAGGGGAAAATATGGTCATTCAATGAGGTGGAGGACTTTAAAGCATTCTTGCTGAAAAAGCCAGAGCTGAACAGAAAATTTGACAATCAACTACAAGAAGCATGAGAAGGAAAACATGGAAACTTGTAAAATTTGAATTATTTACATGCCAATATGGAAAAATGATAATAGTAACTTATGAAACTTTTCTTAGCATGAGGATAGGTGAAGGGAATACAAATGTATATATAAGTATACTTACACGTATGTCCATATAGGAGGCTATATATGCAGATGAATACATATCTGAGCATGTGTGTATATTTGTATATAGAGGGTATAGGATGAATTGAATACAAAGGGAGGATACTTTAAAAGGCAAAATTCTGAGGTGGGAGAGGACTAGAATGAGAGGAGACAGGGAGAGACAAAATGGGGTTA
>CM053596.1:69931669-69967030 GCA_028646575.1 Pseudocheirus occidentalis
TGTTATAATAATTGGTGAGCATGGTAACAATTCTTTTATCTTTCCACGCAAGAAGCGTACTATTATTCTTTCTGTATGCAACTGTTTTAGTGCTTGAGAGGGGACATCCGAGTGATATGCCAGAATTCCGATGTCCCCTGAGAGGGGACAGCGGAGTGCAAAGGGTTAAATGTGAAGCTGGTTTCTCCCTTAGGGAAACCAGCTGATTCTTCTCTTGTTACTTTCCTTCTTCTGAAGATTGTATATAATATTGTGAATTGTTGATACTGTAAACATTGTACTGAATCTAGATTTGTAATGGAATAAACAGAGTGTTCACTAATACTGTGTAATCCGAATCTTAAGAGCTGTTCACAGTAGCATTCTCTCAGGAATCTACTGTTGATTGGCTTTACAACTCACTATGCCAGTATTTCACAGACATGGGATTTTAACTTTGATCTTCACAGCTCTGTATTCAGCTCTATAATATGCCACATTGTATCTCTATAGTTCCCTGTATCTTTGCACATTTCCTTTTATGGTTCTACCTCACTCTCCTGGATGACAGATAATGGTTTAACCAGTAAGGCTGAGTAGCATATTAAGAATAAGCAATTGGGAGGGGAATATACTGGGAAAGAAAGGGAGAGATAGAAGAGGGTAAATTATCTCACATAAAAGAAGCAAGAGAAAACTATTACAATGGAAGGGAAGAGCAGGAAGGTGAAAGAGAATAAGTCAACCTTACTCTCATTGGATTTGGCTTAAGGAAGGAATAACATACACACTCAACTGGGTATCTTATCCTACAGGAAAGTAGGGGGGAAAGTGATAAGAGGGAATATGACAGAAGGGAGGACAAATTGTGGGAGAGGGTAGTTAGAAGCAAACACTTTTGAAAAGGGACAGGGTCAGAGGAGAAAATAGAATAAATGGGGGGGCAGATAGGATGGAGGGAAATATAGAGAAATACAGTGTAACTACTATGGAAATGTTTTGCATAATTACACATGTACAATTTATATTCAGTTGCTTGTCTTCCCAGTGGGGGTGGGTGAGGAGGGAAGAAGAGAAAGAATCTGGAACTCAAAGTTTTAAAAATAAATGTTAAAAATTGTTTTTTACATGCAACTGGAAAATAAGATATATAGACAATGGGGTATAGAAATTCACCTTGACCGACAAGAAAATAAGGAGAGAGGATATAAGAGAGAACAGATTGGGGGAAAGGCTATTCAGTATGTTTGCTATCTTGGGGTGGGGGTTGGGGAGAGATGGGGAGAAAATTTGTAACTCAATCTTGTGGAAATAAATGTTGAAAACTAAAATAATTAATTAATTAATTTTTAAAAGAATAAGGAATTAGGAAGAGTAAGCCCCATCTAAGAGCTCTGAGGTTGAACAGTTGAGAAAATATCAAGGAAGCTGCCCTGGAGGTCAGTTTTAAGTCTGTTCTCCTTTCCTGTCTGGTAGTGTTTCTTTACCATCTGTAAATGAGTTATTCAGACAGGTGAAGTGCTTTATGTCAAAGGAGGCAGGAAGATGGAAATACTATTGAAAGATTTTTTGTTTGTTTTCCAGCTAAGGAAGGGGTCACAAAGGAAAAGTTATTTAGGTGCAATTTTGTGAAGGGGTTTAGGTTGACACTTCCATCTCTAGACTGAAGTGACATAGTAGATAGAGTGCAGGATCAAAAATCAAGGAAGATCTCAGTTCAAATCTACATTGACACTTACTAGCTTTGTGACTAGTGTATCATTTAATATATTTCTGCTTCAGCTTCTTCATGTAGAAAATGGGGATAATAATAGCCTCTTCCTCTTAGATTTTTTTTTTTTGGAGAGAAAATGAGATTATATTTGGTAAGTGCTTTGCAAACCTTAAAACGCTATACAAATGCTAGCCATTGTAATTCCAGATTGCTTTTAGGATTCATATGACACAAGTGAGTATGTACTTGAAATGTTTTCCAGGTAATACACGATGTGAGAAAGCAGCTTTAGCAGCCCACATTGGCTCCTGACTTTGTCTTTCTAAGCTGACAGAGTTGTATGCTATCACTTTATCATTATCTAGCAAGAGTCTCATTAACAATGAAGGACATTCTCAAGGTATTTCTGAAGAATTTCAGTATCTACTAGGAGATATGGGAAACACTGGTGCAGAACCACCCAGCCTGGTGTGCCCGTATCAAAGAAGGTGCTGTACAAAAGGAGCAAAGCAGAATAGTAGAAACACAAAGGAAATATGAACTATACAAATCCAGAGGTACTTCCATCTAAATGTTCTAACAGACCACTTGTGCCTGATCTGTGATAATGCCTTCAAACTTGTATTAGTCTGATCAATCACAGCCAAATACACTGTTCCCAGACTCCAACATTATGATGTTACTGGTCTTGGAAAAGAAAGGATGAACAGCATAACACCATTACCAGCAAGAGGATGTAGATAATAATTTTGCCCACCAGGGGGCACGAGCTCCCAGACCTGGTCGAGACAAGGAAGAACTTTGTATACAAAAGATTATTTTTCTGCCCATGCACAGGTGTGGAAAAAGCATGAGCAGCTAGCTTCAAAGTGTGCAATAGGCACATGACTCATGTTTTGAATAAATCCAAGATTTCATACAAAATTATTGGTCAGAATTATTAAAAACACATAGGCAGTCTTTCCTGACTCTACTTTTTGCTTTTATTCTAGTACCTTTGTTTTGTTCCTTATTTCTAATTTTTCCTTTCATATAGCTTGTATGTACATGGTAGTTTGTAGTTGTTTCCTGATGAGTTCTTAAGATTCTCGAGGACAGGGACATTCTCTGGCCTTTCTTTGTGTCTCTAGCACTTAGCACAGTACCCGGTCCATAGTGGATGCTAAATAAATATTTAATGACTGACTACAAATGTATAGGTCTAAAATCCTATCCCTTACTTTCTGGGGAATTTCCTAGCTTAATTGCTACCCCTTTATAGTGATATTATTCAGGCAATCCAATCTTCTGTTGCCATATCATTTATCAGGTATACTACAATTGCAAAGGGATATTGACATGCTCTCTTTGTGAGATGCAATTGTCTCCTCAGTCTTCTTCCCTCAACCACTAGTTGTGTAAAGAGAATAAAAGTGGTAATGTTGCTCCAGGGCCAAGTTCTATGTCCTAGATCAGAACTGAAAGTGATGAGGCAGGGTAGATTCCCAGGGGGTCAGTAAATCTTCTGTCCTTCTTAACCGATGCTAAGCTTTTCAGAATCTGCTCTGGTTCTCAGTCTAGTCTGGGTTCTGCTCATTAGCCCTGACTGACTTCTGATCCGGTCCAGCTGTCTTGTTGTCCCTCTTGGTGCTATCTGTCAGCACATTTCCATCTTTGCTATGTAGCATGTGAGTAGGAACAAAGAAGGCTGATGGTGGGAGTAATCCAGAGTAGTTTGACAAGGAATGATACGACACAGGACAAGACAACAAGTTTTTTAACAATAGAAGAGAGTGGAGAGGTGGACTGGTTCATTAAGGATATTAGATTGGGATGGAAGAAAAGTATAGTCAAAGGAAGGATGATGACTTAGGAAAATATGGAGTGGTGGAAACTGGAGGTTGAAGTGAAGATGGAGAATAGATTTCAAGGTAGTATGGTATAGGGAGAGTGGAATGATACAATATTTTGATTGGATAAAGGATTTTGAGTCCTTAGATATGTAAGAACACCTTTAAGTGCTAACAAGATCAAATCTGTAATTATGCCTGGGTATAGATGAGGTGGAGTGGAAGAATTGAACATGGAGTTAGAGAAATAGGTCATGACAATTGAATATGTTGAAGAACAGGGAAGATAGGTTATTTGAAGGTACACCAACATGAGATTAGCAATTAGGCTACAAAAGGAAACCCGTGAGGCAAGCAATTAATTCACTAAGAATACATCCTAGATATATACATCAGTAGATAATGGCCAACAGGATATGGATTAGGTGGTAAATATGGATAACATAAACCTCAAAGGAGGAGAGGTTACTGAATAATCAAGGTAGAGGGAGAGTCTAGAATCAGTTAAGTAGTCTTGTGTTTCCCCTACACTGTGACCAGTGGGTTGAGATTGAGGGAGAAGGGAGTGTAGTATCAGAGAAACTGCAACACATACTGTAAAAGCCATGAATTACATGTCATCCATGGGAATACATATTTCCATTTGTACCAGAAGATGAAAGGAGCAAGAGAGTAAGAAGTCTAAAATAAAAAGAAGTATATTACTTATGGTGTAGGAGTAGGAGGGGTGTGAATGCTTAGAGTGGGATATGGAGGAGGTAGAGTCAATGGGGATAGAAATGAGGGAATACGTGGTAAATATTAGGGAAAGGAATTTAATTTTCAGCAGTGTGAAGTTCAATATCACTTGGATAGAAAGATTCAGAAGAGGTGAGAGAATGTTGATCATTGAACAATCAGGTTCATGAATGAAGACAGGTGGATAGATAACTCAAGCCCTTCCCCAGGCTCAGGCCTTTGGTAGGGAGTACTGCTATATCTTGGGGGGGGGTCACCTAATAGAAAATACAAATGGAGCTTGTTAGTGTTGTTTCTTGGGGGCCCTCCAAAAATTCTGCAAGAGAAAAGAGGAGAGTGCCCAGAACAGAACTCATGGATAGGGGATAGGATATGAATTAGAACCTTGCCAAGGAGTTTGAAATAGAGTGATGGTTAGTAAAAGAAAAACCTTGAGAGGGTAGCCCACGAAAGTCCTAAAGGGTAATAGTATCAATCAGGAGAAGATTCTGCTAAATAGATCAGGGTTGAATACTACAAGGATAAAGGATGACAATTAAGAAAATGCCCAAGCCCTTCATTACTAATCTAGCACGCAGTTACCCACCAAGTTGATTTCCATTTCCCTTTATGGAAAGGAAGAAAATAATGAATCTCAAGGTCAAATGAGAAGAATGGAAAACCATCTCCAAAAGTATATCCACAGTTTTCATGCAAACTCTCGTCCTTTGAAGCATAATTTTGCTTCATCCCAGGGACAGGAAGATGGTAAATGTCCAGTGAGGGGAAGTAGGGAGATAATCATGATCTGTTCACAATTCCCTCTTTAAATTATAATTTTTTTTACAATAATCTTATTGTACCGTCCCATTTCGTCAATGAGGAAAATGAACCTCAGAGAGGTTAAAAGACTTGCCTAGAATCACACAGTCATTAAACAGCCAGTTTGAGGTTCAACTTAAAGTCTGATTCTCTATTTTTACTATACCAGGCTATGCCTTATTAGAATGGTCTTGCTATGAAGATGTACCTTGTGGAAATATTTTCTTTTGCAATTAAGAAGCCTTTGGACTCTCCATATATGAAAATTCTCTTTTTTGTCTCAACCCTTCTCTCTTGTAGCTAGGCTGAGTTAGCTACATCCGTGCTGAGTATAGGGACAGACCTTCTCAGCAGCCTCTCTGAGTCACAGTGAGAACTGAGGCCTAACCTGGTGCTCTGAGATCACCCAGCCAATATAAACATGGCTAAGATTAAGGCCTGGACTTTTACTGTCCTTGCTTCCTAGAGACACTGTTTCACTAGGGAAATTTTCCCTCACAGAAATAAATACCTGTTTGGCTCTCATGACCAAACTGTGGCCAAAGTCCTCTGGGCTGGTTCAGTTACAAAAGCTTCCAAGAGATCCCCTCCTCCAGGAAGTCTTTCAGGCACATAGAGAACAAATCTCTATGATCTTCCCCCATCCTGTAGGATAGTGGGTTCACCATTACTAGTGGTCCTCAATTGCATGTTGCATGAACACTCATTAAGGAGGTTGTAGAAGGGATTCTTGGGGTGTGATTGGATATTCTTTGTTCAGTCCCTTGCAGCTCTGAGACTTTGTCACTATGCTTCCCCAAAGAGAACTCGTTTCTCAAATGACACCATCATTTGGAAGGGCAAGTTTGTGGTATTAAAATATTAAAATATCTCCCTAAAGAGTATGTAGTCTCTTCCCAGTTGGTAAGCAAAGATATTGAAAGATATGAACAGGCAGTTTTTGGATGAAGAAATTTAAGCTATATACAGTCATATAAAAAAGCTCTGAATCATCATTGTTTAGAGAAATGAAAATTAAAATAATTTTGAGATATTGCCTCACCTATCAGATTGGCTAAAATGATAGCAGGAGAAAATGACAAACAAAGGAAATACAAACACTGGGACACTAATGCACTGTTGGTGAGACTGTGGACTGATCAAAACATTTTGAAGAGAAATCTGAAATTATCCTCAAAGAGTTACAAAACTACTCATACCCTTCAACCCATCAGTGCCACTATTAGGTCTGTTTCCTAAGGTGATCAGGAAAAGAAGGAAAAGAACTTATATGTTCCAAAATATTTATAGCAGCTATCTTAGTTGTGGCAAAGAAGTGGAATTCGAGGGGATGCCCATCATTTGGAGATTGGCTAAAAAAGCTGTGGTATATACAATTGTAATGGAATACTAATATGCTGTATACTATATTATGGAAATACTTGTTTTATTCCATAAGTTAAATATTAAATAAATATATATGATGAGTAGGTTGATTTTAGGAAAACATGCAAAGATTTGAATAAACAATGCAGAATGAAGTGAGCAGAATCAAGAGAACGCTGTACACAGTCACAGCAATATTGTTCAAAGAATAATTGTGAACAACTAAAAGGATTGTACATGAAACTGGATCTCTGTGATGAACAACTTGCTTTTCTTTAAGAGAAGCTGAATAACCCCTGAAAACTGATCTTCTTCCAGGGTAAATGTCCTATCATTGATTCTCACTTTCCTCCACAGTGTAACAGCAAGCACCCTAGCACACTCAGGATGGCTGCTAGTACAGATTCTTTGAACTGCTTTTCTAAAAGAAAGCAACTCAAAAAAGGGTCAATAATCTTAGTTTAGTCAAACATATATATCATTTATTTAGTTCTGGGGGAAAAGTTAGCACCCTTAACTTCAGAAAATACAAACAGAAATTACAAGCAGAAATAATTTTCCCATCTCCTCTTCTCTCTCTCTCTCTCTCTCTCTCTCTCTCTCTCTCTCTCTCTCTCTCTCTCTCTCTCTCTTTCATATTATAATCTGGTTTCTGATCTCAATATTTAAATGAAATAGCTGTCTTCAAAATTACCAGTGATCTCTTCTTTGACAGATCTAATAGCCTTTTCTCAATCCTCAACCTTAACATATTTGCAATATTTAGGTTTTTGTGACTATACTATCCCCTGGTTCTCATCCTACCTGTTAAAATAATCTTTCCATTTTTGCTGAGTTTTTTTTTCATCCAGGTCATACATACTAAGTTTGGGTGTTCCCCAAGACTATTCTTTTCTTTCATCTCCATACTATTTCATTTAGTAATCTCATCAGTTCTCATAGATTTGGTTATCATCACTATCCAAATGACTCTCTTATCTACCTACCTAACCTGAGGTTCTCTCCTTAGCTGCACTGGGTGTCACCAACTACCTTTTTTATATCTACAATTAGATGTCCTTTATGCAACTCAAACTCAGCTTATCCAAAATATAGTATGTTTTCATCCCTCTCCAAAATTTTCTACTATTTTTGAGGACACCCCAATCCTCATAGTTATCTGGGATCATCTTTAAATCAGAATCGTCCTTAAATCCTCATTCTCACTCAACCTATATATACAGTCTGTTGCCAAATCTTGTCATTTCTAACTTCTCTGCTTCTCTTTTCTAAGTCTTCTGCTCCCCACTCAAATAGCCACTAATCCAATTCAGGTTTATCATCTCTTGCTTTAAATATTGCTCTCCATGCAATAAGTCTATTTCCACTCCCAGTCATCTACAAAGCTGACAAAATTATTTTCAGCATAGGTTTGACCTATGACCACCTACTCCATTAACTCCAATAATTCCCTGTCATCTGCATGATAAGATTGAAGTATGGATCTATTTAAGTTCTAAAACTCTTTACAACCTGACTCCTTCCTACCTTTCCAGTCTCGTTATACATTATTACCCTCCATAGATTCTATTTTCTACATACACTGAACAGTATAACATTTCCTCTCCAGTCTCTGTATATTTAGACTAGCTATACTCAGTTCCTGGAATATTCTCTCTCTTCACCTTTGCTCATTATAATTCCTGGCTATCAGGACTCAACCCATACCCTATCTTTAGGAGAAGCATCTCCTGGTCCCCACTTCAACCTCCATCCCTCCCATCCCTGCCCCCAAGAGCTGTTAGTGCCTTCCCTTCCTAGACTGCCTTCTGTCTACTCAATATCTATCTTGTATATTCCTAGTGATTTGTGTGTTTTCTCTTCCACTACAATGTGAAATCCTTGACAGCAAATACTCTTTTTGACTCCTGTGTATCCCCAGTGCTTAGCACAGCACCAGGAACCTAGAAATCTTTAATAAATATTAATTGACTGGCGGACTCTCAGCATCACAGGTTTAACAAAGTTCACACATTCCACAACCTCCATCTCTGTCACAGTATGTGCTCAGGATATGGAAAGAGAAGGAGTATGAAGGTGGAGCAGCTTCCTTTCATATAAGAGAATATTGGCATATAAAATGCCCCTTAATTCTCACTTTAACAAAGAGGGAAGGGGAGGAGAAGTAATGCATCCAGGGAAATCCCACTAAGATATTTCAGCCTATAAACAGAGTTAAAAAGAAATTATCCCTGCCACAATTTTGAAGTCCATATGTAAATAATCCTGCCTAACTTACTTTTAATCCACAAAATCATCTCTTTTTTGTGTTTTCAAAACAACAATATTGGGAACAGAAAGGACAGAACATCATGCTCTTTCTTGCTTCTTTCTGTGAATAGTTAAATTAAGAAATAGTAGAAAGAATCTTAAATTTGGAGAATTTTCATTACCCTCCCCACAAAAAAATCTAACTCTCTTATAGCAACCAAAAATTAGGTACTTCTCTCACCAGAATTCAGTGGTTCAGGTTACCTCCAACAGACAGATAAAGATTTCAAGATTATAAACTTATGAATGCATTCATTCCTTCTTCATAAAAAGGAATGCATGAAACAGTGAGTAAATTTACAGGCCTCTCCCTAGGAGACAGTAAGCTACTTTTTTGGTTCCAAAAGGTTAAATTCTGGAAGTTTTTCTTCTGCAAACTTTACTAGTCATGCTTATATATAGTTTCTTGCTCTTATCCCAAGATTTCAAATTACTGAGAGGCTTTTCTTTTCCCTCTCAAATCTGCCTCCACTCCACTTTGAAATTTTGGCACCTTCTCTGCACTATTCAATAATATTTAATAATGTCAACAGCCTCTTGGAGTTCCTTACTCTTAGCTTCTGCTTGAAGAAAATTGTCAATAAGCTAACAGAATCAAATCAACAAGTATTTCTTAAGTACTTAGTATGTGACAGGTACTGATCTAAGTGTCAGCAACTTAGAAACAAAAACAATCCCTGCTCTCAGTGAGCTCAGAGCTCAATGGGGGAGACAACATGCAAACAATAATAGAACATATATTGTCCTCCTGGCTACTCCATAAACAGGACACTTCACCTCTGGGATACACACATCTTTTCTAGATGCCTTCCATGCCTGGAACACTCTCCCTCCTCCAATCCAACTACTGACTTAACTAGCTTCCTTTAAGTCCAAACTGAAATCTGACCTTCTACAGGAAGCCTTCCATAATCCTGCTTAATTCTAGTGCTTTTTTTCTTTTTATTGTTTCCTATTTATCCCATATGTAGATTTTTATATATTTGTTTTTATGTTTCTTCCTTCATTAGATTGTAAACCCCTTGGAGGCAGGGACTCTGTATTACCTCTTTTTGTATCCCCAGTGTTTAGCATAGTGATTAACATGTAGTAGACATTTAATAAATATATATTGAGATCATCTGAAAGGAAAGATCCTTCCTTCCTTCCTTCCTACCTTCTTTTTTTTCTCTTTCTCCTTCAAAAATAATTGAAATAACCAACATCAAATGAAGATTGATTTTTCAAGGGATATTCACCAATTTTCATGAAATGGTTTTCTTAACCCTGATTCACAAGCAAGAGGAAATTGGGAAGTTCTTGCCCAAGGAAGTAAATAAGGGAGTCTCATCCTAACTGCCAAGCATATACCAAATCTGAGATTTTGCAGGTTGTTGATTTCTCAGAGAATTACTCATTAATTGCATCCTTCTAGACTAGAGCATACCACCCTAGACCAGCTCAGACAGGTTGAAGTTTCCACCCACTTTTAGAGATTGATGAGGAAAGAAGTTTCTCAGCTTTCTTGGTCCTATTCTGATCCTAACAGTTAGTACATTCTTCTTGATATCCAACTTTGATTATTCTTGCTAAAAGCATGTCCAGGGCACAAAGGCCCTCATGTCTAGGGACTCTAGCATCCTTTTCAGAAAATTGTCAAGCATCCTTCTATCTACAACAGAGATAAAGAAGTTGAGATCAAAGGCATGTTAGGGTTGCACAAGTTAATGAACTATCACCCAAATGTTAGACCTCTATATACATTTCAAAATATCAGTCCCCAAACTGAGGTTATTATCTCTTCCCTAAACCTATTCCTCTATCTGACTTCACCAGTTATATTTGTGACACCAGCCAATCTCCCATGTTAGACACCTTGGAGTTACTCTTGACTTCCTCCCTTTTCATATTCCATCAGTTACCAAACCCATTCACATAATTACAAATGACAGAAACTTGAAAGGACTTTAGAGGTCATTTAATCTAACTTGTACCTGACCAACAATCTATTTTATAAGAAAGTCTTCAGCTTGGTCTTGTAATTTTAAACCTTCCCCATATGATTTTGTATTCTTCCCCTTCCTAAAACCTATATTCTGACTAAACTTTACTACTGTCCCCAAATATTGTTTGTATTTTCCTTTCTCCATGACTTTGCTTATGTCACTCATTTTCCCTGCAAAGTCTGTCTTACCCATCTTTGCCCTTTAAACTCTTACCTACCCTTAAAAATCTAAATGAAATGTCACCTCTTAAATGAAACTTTCTTTTATCTTTTCTGTCAATTCACCCTTCTTCCCCCTAAGTCACATGGAATTTTGTACTTCTAGAATGCAGTTATCATGAAAAAAATACAATTTTGTATTATAGTCATCTACTTTTCATATGTGTTCCTTTACTAGATGATATGTGTAATTCTTTCTCTGCTAAACTAAAAGTTCCCTTCAGGGAAGGGCAAAAATCTTATCTTAACTTTTCATTACCTACTGCCCTTACCATAAAGTTCTATATACAATAGCATATAATAACTGATTGTTGAATTAAGGAATTGTTAGGAATTTTTTATCTTACAACAAATATTAATCTACCAGTCTTAGTTACATTCACCCATCTCTCTGGTCATATTTCTACTGATGAATTGTCAGTGTCTCCCTAGCTTCAGATAATTCTAGACTTAGATCTAGCAGGATCTCAATTTAACATCTAGTCCAATCTCTTCTCTTTACAGAAGAGAAAACTAAAGTACAGAGAAGTTAAATAATTAGTCCAAGGCCACACAGATAGTACATATTGAAGAAAAGATCGGAACCAAGATCATCTGAGTCCTGAGTCTTTCCACTGAACTAAGATGTCTATTTTCTACTGCGTAAAGACCAAACTTACCCAGAGATGGAATATAAGTTAGCAGTATGATATTGTTAGAGATACAACAATCTTCCAATAGACAGGGCCAGAAGATCTCCACCATAGGGCCTGAAATCATATTATTAGAAATTCATTTCTTTGGTTGAGTTATTGTCCTTTCCCTGATCCCCCAAAGCTGAGCAGCACATTCAGTAATTCCTTCTTCAGGACAAATAGCAGAAAGTGGTCTGAGGATTTCTTTGAGGGTGGTGAATGAAGGGAATAATGAAATGAAGTAGGGAAGGAAGTAGATCCCAATTTCTTCGCCCAATTCACCATTTTGCTGCTCTAGTTGTGGACCTGTGGAGTGAACAGGGATGAACTAACTTCTTTTCTACTGTCTCATGCTTGTTCCTCCACCCTCACTTTCTGGAAATGCCCTGGAACTTGCAGCACTTTAGCAAACAAGAAAACCTCCCTGTCCTCTAGGATACCATCAGTCCCTTCTCTTCCTTGTTTGCTCAACTCAACCCTCCTCTGAGAAGGCCAAGACCCTATATCACCCTAAAAGATCCATAAGGTTCTTTAGGACTAAGGTCAACCAAGACTGATGCTGGATCTAGAGTTCATGCCATAGTAGCCTCCTCTTCTTTTTTAGATTTCCCCTAGAAAGGACCTCCCACATAATTCTCCCTAGATTCATCTCCAGATCCCCCTTCTGGACCCCTCTTTACAGGTCCTCCCCTTCCATGTCTCCTGCATCAATTGCCCTCAGAAATTTCCTCTTCATCCCACCCCACTACATTCATGGGCATCCCCATTTCCATCCTTGTTCTGTGTCTATGGGATGTTCCCAATCAATTTCTTCCAAACTCTCTCTACCCTAATCAGCTCATACAGTTACTCACCCCTTCCTGGCGACAGCAGCCTGTTTCTAATGCTGAGATGTAGAGAAAGGCAGGGCACAGGCCTCTCAGAAGGGAGTATTTATATTCTAGCCCTGGCTTAGGACCAAGTCCAACTGCAGTCAATCAGTCACTTGGGAATCCTGTACAGGATAGGAACCATCTGGTCTACATGTTAAAAAAAATTGGTAGGCTCAGCCAAGAATCTGGTGATATTTGGGAAACTGGAACTCCAAGAATAGAGGAAGATTTGGGTGGTAAGGGAAATGACAAGGATAATCACTTTAATCTGATGCTCTAGCCAGGGGTGGGGCTGGGGCAGTGAAAGAGGTGCTGAAGAAACTTATGTGAGGTCTGAATAGAATCAGAAGCCACTGATTCTGGATGGCTTCTTTGACTAGATCCAAAGGGAACAATCTGCTGGAAAAAAACCACAGGAAGGAATGAATTCAAGTGTACACAGTTAGAGAGAGTGGCTTTGATGAGAAGGGGTATCTCTTCATCAGTCACTGGGATAAAGGAAGAGAGAATGACAGTTGATATCAAAGAATTGTGAGGTGATAAGAAGATGGGGCCTTATTTATAAAAGTCTCTATTTTCTCAATAAGGTATGAGGTAAGGGGGGAGTGGAGGCTACTGGTAAGAAGTGAAGATCTGAAGCAGCTACTGAGGGGAGTAGGGTAGAGGATCAGTCAGTAGGAAGGACTTCAGTGGCTGGCTAGTCTAGCCCCGTACTGAATACTTTGATTCTCTGGTTTGTCACCTTCCACCAGTTATGTAATCAGTTCAATTCTAAAATCATCTCTCCTTGCTGCTTTATCATTTCACTTTTCATTCCTTCTGTCTCCAGGCAGTCATAGAGAGCCTTTTTCATAGGGATTGGGAAGCAGATCAAAAGTTTTATTGGTGAGTGAAGGTATGAGAGTCATAACTGGGATGAGTTGGAGGCTCCTTTGATGGAGATAAATTACTTGTGTCTCGGTGCTCTATCTACTGTGCCACAAGGATACCCTAGGTATTATTATTAATGATAGCTATCTTTTTCTTTAGAATATGTGGCCAAATCTCCTGTTCCTTTGATGGAAAGGAAGACATAACTATGAATGCTTCCCTTTGAGGAAAGCTTTGAAAAAATATTAAAGGGAGAGGGTGGTATTGAAGTCTTAGAGATGGTTGGGTCCTTCTGGAAGAGTTAACAATAAGGAGATTTCCTAGGATCTCATACTCTTCCTTTCTCATTCACTTAATTAAATAAGTTTACAGTGACCCACACTTAAACAATGAAGTTGAAAAAAAAGAGTTTGCTTTTTCAAGGTTTGGGAAACATCAGAAGACATTAAAATCTCTCCTGGGACTTCTTCTCTTTAAGTAATTTTTAGTAGCAGCTTTTAGTAATAAATCAGAAAAGTTTGAATTCCTGCTTAGGATATGGTGGAGAAACTGGAGACAAAAAATATCTGTATCTCTTTCCAGATCTGCCACTTAACCACCTATGTGACCTTGGATGATTCCTTTTCTTCATATGTAAAATGACAGTAAATACCTAAGGTTCTTTTCAGCTACAAATCTTACAATTCTCGCAGCTCACTGGGTTTAAGGACTGATTGCAGGGATATCTTTTCTCTCCTTGACAATGCTTTCATCTCCAAATCAAGCTAAATCTCTGTCAAGAAAAATGCCTATTTTTTCCCCAAACCTCATGTCTCTTTCTCCTTAATCCTGTGTCAGTTCAGTTCACATTTTGTCTCCCCATAACCCTAGGAACTTTGAATGATTGAACTATCATGGGAAGACCCCTGAATCTTTGCCCCTTAGGCTTGAACAATTCTTCTATCTCCCAGGGAATGGGAGTAAGAAATGGTGGGTTTCCCCCCGTCCAACCAAGCTTGAATTCAATGTTGAGAGCGGGTACCAGCCTTATACTTAGGCTGAAGGTTGCCTTACATGGGTCTGTCCCCCCAAATCTCCCAATTACGCTGCCACTGCATCTGAAATCCTACCAACAAATGTTCATTTCTTTAGATAACAGTCTTTTCCCACATTTTCAAGAGATTTCTTTTAAAATAAAAAAAATCTCTGGGGAATAGGAACATACTTTTAATTCTTTATCTACTCATCTTTTGAGTGTTTAGTTACATTCTCATTCTCTGTTCATAGGAGCCTGGGCTATTAGAGATTATTGACCCATAATTTTTTATACACAACAGAAAAAAACTGAGGCTTAGAAAGGGGAAGTGGTTTCTTCCATGTCACATAAGTAAGTGACAGATTTTCCAATTATGTTAGCTAAACAAGAGCAAAGTTGAGAGAGGTCAGAAGGATGGAGGGGCCACATAAAAGAAGCTGCTTGAGTAACAAAGATGACAAACAACCCCAACTGCTCAGTTTTGGAAGAAGGTGGTCCTGGAGTGTGAAGATTTTTGAAGAGTCAGGGTTTAAAAGGAATGGTGACTTCATAAAATTCCTTTGGTCCTAAACCAAGAACTTGGCAAAGGACATTAGAGCCAGAGGAATTTTGGTGGTCATCTAGTCCAGCCTCTCATTTTTCATAGGTCATTAGGTTTTGTGATTCAGTTCCTTAACTGTTGAACTCCTTCTTTATGTCCAACAGGATTCTTTGCTGATGTAATGTACAAGAATTTTCTTGTTCTAGTTTCACATGAAGATAGGGAACAGCAATCTAGTCATCAAACTTTATTAGAAGCAAAAATTCAGTTTCCTTTGTTTATTAAGGGGTAGGATGACCCCAAAGCCATCACATCTACACTCTAGGACCTTTGTCTAGTTTGCCCTTCAAGGAAATGGAATCAATCCCTGAGCCCCTTCATGGGTCTGCTACAGGTCTGAACAAGGTTGGATGAGCTTTGTGTTACCTGAACACTCAATCTGTGGGAGCTGAAAATCTTTTGGTTTGAGAGCAAATGATATGAAAACAATGATGATAGGTGATAATGAAAATAGTGACTTGAACTGACACAACTCTTTAAAATTAACAAAGTACTTTTCTTACGACAGCCCCTTGATGTAATTACCTAGTATTTCTCTCATTTTGTTGATGAGGTAACTGAGGTTCAAAGATATTAAATGATTTTACAGAAGAACCTAAGAGTGGGAAGGAATCTCAGAGCTCATCTAGCTCACCCTGCTCCAGAACTGGAATCTCCTTTATAATGTTCCAAAACAAAGAGGAGACCATGCCTTGTTTGAAGTCCATTAGGTATGGAGAATACACCACATTACGAGTCAAGCCCTTTCCAATTTGGTACAATTCTAATTGTTATGGAGATTTTTTAATCAAGTAGAATCCCACATTTCTGGAATTTCCACTCACTGTTCCTGCTTTTTACCAGTAGAGTAAAGCAGAATTCAATTTAATTCAAGAAGCATTTATTAAGTGTCTGATATTTATAAGGACATGTATTGGATAGAACAAAGATGATAGTAACAGAGTTTGAGCTGCAAAAGGACACAGAGTTTATCTAGGTCCACCCACTCAAAGGAAACTGAGGTCCAAAGAAGTTTAATAACTTGCCCAGGTTGACCTGGGCATCCAATGACAGAGCCAGGATTTGAACCAAGATTATCTGATTCCAACTCCATTGTTATTTCTACTGTCACATGCATATATAACTCCAAGAAAAAGTGAAAGTCCCAAGAGAAAAGTAATTCCTGTGCTCAAGAAGCTTATATTCTACAGACAAATATAATTTCTCTTCTGTGAAACCACCCTCATGTATTTTAATATGATTATTCTCCCCCCCCCTTAATGGCAGGAATTCCAATATACATCATAGGATCATAAATTTTGAGCTGGAAGTGACCTTTCTATGAGATTCTTTGTTGTTCAGTTGTTTAACTTGTGTCCCATGCTTCATGACCCCATTTGGGGTTTTCTTGGCAGAGATACTAAAGTATTTTACCATTTCTTTCTCTGGATCATTTTACAGCTGACAAAACTTTGGCAAACAGGGTTAAATGACTTGCCCAGGGTCTCACAGCTAGTAAATATCTGAAGCTAGTTTTGAGCTCAGATCTCCCTGACTCTGGACCTGATATTTTATCCACTGTGCCACCTAACATCCCAAGATGGGATCTTAGAGGCCATAAATTCCAATCTGCTCATTTCACAAATAAAAAAAAAACTGAGATGTCCAAAGGCTAAGTGACTAGTCCAAGATCACAAGTACAGCAAGTATCTAAGGTACAATTTGTATCAATATCTTCCTCTTTGCAAGGCCAAACAACTATTAGTCCTAGGGAGGTCATGTTGCCTCCTGAATCATGAAACCAAAGCACTTCTGAAGCACTCACATATTTCTAGAGTTTTTAGATTCTTCTTCTAGAGTCACAGAGTACTTGACATATAATCTCATTTAAATCTCACAACTATTCTAGGGGGAGTGCAAACAAGATTGTGCATCCATATTTCAGAAGAGAGAGACATGGAAATCAGAAAGCAATTTGCTCTTGACCACATGATTTAGATGCAGGAGACACCTCAGAAGCTATCTAGGCTGGCTGTCTCATTTAACAGTTGAGGGAACTGAAGGCCCAGGAGATTATGTAAGTTGTCCAAGGTCACACAGGTAGTTACTAAAACAGGTAGTTTTAGATGCACAATTTGAAATCAAGTTTTGTGACACCTGAACTAGTGCTCTTTCCACTGTAGTATTCTGACAGTTCCAATGCACTTAGAAACACAGAAATCTTGTAAATGGGCTTTGATTTCCAGGTGGTTCAGGGAAAGCCATCATGGGGGCACAGGGTCTCAGCGTGGAAGATGTCAGCCACTAACACTAACAGTCTGAAGCTCCTTGTTACAGGAGATTTTGAACATGGCCAGCACACGGGTACGGATCTGCTTAGTCTTGGCAGCATAGATGATGGGATTGATGACAGGTGGCACCATTAGGTAGACATTACCCATGAGCACATGGACAATGGGGTTGAGGTTATTCCCAAAGCGATGCACCACAGATAGACCAATTAATGGCACATAAAATGTTAGAACCACACCAATGTGTAAGACACATGTTCCAAAGGCCCTTGCCCGTTCTGTCCTAGATGGCAGCTGTAGCATAGTACGTATGATCACAAAATAAGAGAGAAAGATGAGCACAGCATCAACACCCATAACCAGCAAGATGGCAGTAAGTCCATAAACCACATTGGTCATGGTGTCAGCATGGGCCAGCTTCATCATGTCTTGGTGCACACAATAGGAATGGGTAAGGATGTTTGAGCCACAGAAGTGAAGCCTTTTGATGAGCAGTGGAAATGGGAAGAAGAAAAGGGAACCTCGCACCACAGCTACTATGCCTATCTGAGCTGTGACAGTGTTGGTGAGCACAGCTGCATGTCTAAGAGGGTGGCAGATGGCCATGTAACGGTCAAAGGCCATGGCCAAGAGGACAGTGGACTCAGTGGCTGAAAGAGCATGGATAAAGAACATCTGAGTGAGACACATATCAAAGGTGATCTCCTGAGAGTTGAACCAGAATAGAGCAAGGATCTTGGGTATGGTGAAGGTGGAGAGGGCCAGGTCAATAGCTGCCAACATGCAAAGGAAGAGGTACATGGGGGCATGTAGGCTGTGTTCTGTTCTCACAATGAAAACCACTGTGCAGTTGCCCAGCACTGCTACAACATACATGGACAGAAGAAGGAAGGCTATCCAGAACTGGGCAGCTTCCAGGCCTGGGAGGCCTATAAGAATAAAGGTGGTGTGGGTGAAATTGCAGGAGTTCATGGTTGGTAGTAAGAGACAGAGCTTGAAGAAGGGTCCCAGCACCTACAGGAGACAATGGGAAATAATAAGAGAGAGCAGACCCAGCTGCCTCTTTCAAGTGCTCCTGCATCACTTTCTTACAATCTGTTCTTTTCTTCCTCTATGATCTCAGAACACCAGGACTATGTCATGGAGAGTAGTGACAGATCAACTGATTCTTACTGAGATATGGACCTCCCACAGTCATTTTTATTTTAAATGATAATGATGAGGTTTCAGTAAGGTTGCAGTGGGTCATGTCTAAAGAATTTCCAAGACTCAGGCCGACTCCAGGCCAGTTGGAAAGATTTAATATAGTTAAGAGGTTCGTGCTGTAGGGGGTGGCTAAGTCTCTTTGAGTAAATAAGCCCCTCAGTAAGGCAAGACACACAATCGTATAGAGAATATGATGCTGATTACATAACCAAGATTTACATACAATTATGGGAATATGATTGAAAGGAGGGGTTTGTTGAGGGATTAGTTCATGGAGGAGGTCTGATGGTTAAACATTCTGGTCATTCTGCTCTCCAGCTGGCTAGCTATTGTGGTCCTGTCTTGGACTAAATGGATGATGTGATTGTGATTGCACACCTGTTCTCATGGGAAAGGGTCTGGTGGGGTGTGTGTGCGTGTGTGCTGAGTTTCTATCACATAGGTGCGCCTTCTGTTTCTGTGGAAACTAAGAGTTCAGGGGCACACTTGTTGTTCCAGTGCAGTGGTTCTCAACCTTCCTAATGCTGCGACCCTTTAATATTTGTATGTGGGCATATGTGCATGTGGGTGCACCCGCCTGGAGACAGAGGAGTGGTGTCTCGGCTCCTAAAACCATAGGAAATATGTGTTTTCCCATGGTCATAGGCAACCCCGTTCAATCCCCAAAGGGGTTGCGACCCACAGGTTGAGTATCACTGTATCTAGTGAGCGCAATGGGGCATAAATTAGGACATTGTTGGGGGGGGGTGGAGCTGGGTAGATACAGTGGACCTGTAGTAAAGTTTGGATATTGGGGCTGAGGGGCAGTTCTGTTAGGACTCCATCAGAAGTTCTGAGAAAAAAATGCATGACTCAAGGGAAATAACCTGAATCTAACAGATCAATTTCAGGAATTTTGGAGCACATGGGTGAAGGAGAGAATTTGAGGCATGGACACTATTTGACAACTTTGAAGACTGGCTTCTGCTTATTATGCTGGTGTCTGGTGTGTACCTTGCTCTCTACATACCAGCAAAGTACACCACTGCCATCTGTCTTGTGTTGAGACACCGAGTGGAAAGGTGTACCTGTGAGAACTCCCAGAGAACAAGGGCTGTTAAAATGGCAGCTACACCTTATATGGAATCCTGGAGGGAAGACTCTGCTCAAATTCCAATCACTTTCCATTCTCATGGTTTCCATCCAATTGAAAGACTAATTATGGAACTCATCCAAACTCCTGAGCCTCATAAATAACCCCTTATTCATTCCATGTACCTCATTCATTCATCCAAGAACTATTTCCATGCCTATCTTCCACTGTTCTTCTACATATTCTTTATTCTCCAAGCAAATTGCCACTTTGTGTAGTGGAAATAATATTTGCTTTATAATCAAAAACATTTAGATCATAATCTTGGCTTTGTTTCTCCCTCACGATGTGACCCTAGTCACACAATTGTCTCTTTTGGAAAAGAAAGGCCTTTGGCTAGATGGTTTCTCATCTGTCTTTCAGCCATAAATCCTATAATTCTACTCAGGTTCCCCAAACTCATGCAATATTTCCTACCTCTATGTTTTTCTCTTATGCTAACTTTCTCTCTTTACCCACCCCCCTCCTGCTATCTCTGATTTCTGAAATCTTAGCTATCCTTCAAACTCCAATTCAAATGCCACCTTCCTCACAATCCCTTTCCAAATCAATCACATTCTCTCTATTCTCTTACTCTAAAAGACCTTTTTGTTTATAATTCTCTGATGTTGTTTACCACATTGGTCCATGGATCCAGACCTGTACTAGGGGAGGGGAAGTCAGGGTCTTGACTCAGAGGGTGCCACCTTCTCCATTAGTTGTAGCCACAGAAAATTTAGCTAATATCACCACATGTCAAAACATCAAGGATATTATTTTCCTGTTTCTCAAACAACTCATTTAAGGAAATAACTTTCTTGCTTCTTAGCCCTAACTTTTTCTGATCTTAATATTGTAAGACTTTTTTATGAGGGACTCTGATATAGTAGTACATTTACAAAAAAATCCCTTTACCTTCAAGTCTCACAGTCAATTTTTTTTGGAGTTAAGTCCTCTGAAAACTAATCCAAATCTGATTCGCATTTACATATTTGTTCAGGCTCAAAGCTTACAACCCCATTTACCCTGTTCACTAGGCTCAGGAGGAGGTCATCTGAGGTATGGAAGTCTTTCATCTAGGCTTCGCTCCAGAAGCAAACAAACAAGAAAATGCTTTTCTTCCAATTCCCAATGTAGGCTGAGGGCAATTTTTTAAACATTGGCAAAGCTTTAGTATCTTTTATTTGCCCACAATGACTCAAGAGAATGGAGGATGGAGAGAAACGTTGTCACAACAAACTTGACGGATGTGAAAGTCTGATGGAGGAAAATACAAAAACTGAGGGAAAAAAATGAGAAGCACGTTTTTAAACTTGTCACTAATTCTCTTTTCCATCATCCCACCCTCTCTTCAACCCTTCCCTTGCCTTAGCCTGCTGGCATAGCTGCTCTCTCATCTGATGCTAGTTCTCATTATATTTCTGGGTCAAAAGAGATGATGTTTCCTGAATAATAAGAAATGATGCCTTTTCCCTTTCACTTTTTCTGTGATTGCTTGGCCCTAAACTGCTCCCTTCCTAGGCAGGTAATAGTCTTCTGATTTCTTCCTAGGTTTTCTTCTATGCCTTGCCCCAGTCCCAGAATTCCTAGCTATAGATCTATTTGGATCAGCATCATTTAATATTGTATGTGAACATGTAAGGAAATGTATTTCCAGTTTTTTATTCCTGGAGCTGTAGTGTTTCCAAGATACTATTTATGTTGCTATGATGTTAACTGTCTACTAAATCTGGAGTTTAATGTTCAAATCATGCTGTCCTTCTGACCTAGAACGATGGGAGACAAGCCTCTTAGGTCTGGAGAAAAGAGATTAAAACCTATGTGCTTATCATTTGGCATATATGGGTAGGGGCCCTGCCAATCTTCCTTACTGCTGGTAGTGGTATGATTGAGAGAATGCAATTTTGGAGACCAGGTTTAAAAGGGGGGAAGATTAGAGAATTAGGAGATATAAAAGTGAAAGATTAGACTCCCAAGATTTTAATTAAATGCTCTCTAGTTTGTATCTAGGCTCTGAACATCAATAAATCAGTTGATGAGCATTTATTAATCACCTATCATATGGCAGGCACATTTTTAGATGGTGAAGATACAAAGATACCATTGAAATAACCTGTTATTCCCCCAGAGCTAACATTCTACATGTGGAAATAAAAGGTAAACATACCATCTATATAAAATACAATGCATTAGTCTGTTTTTATTCCCTATTCAACATTGTCCTTTTGACACTGTTGTGTAGGTAATTGGTATAAGGTGGTGAGATACAGGGCCCCTTTAGCTGAGAAGGGTCAGATAGAATCTTTTGGTTTAGAGAATCAAACCAGGTGCTGCAGGGTTAGGTTTAAGGGCAACAAACACATAAACAAAAATAGTTATTTCAAAAAGTGGGCAGGCTGGGAAGCCTAGAGAACAAGATGCCTCTCTGGGATCACATCTTTCCAATATCTGTGTATCATCTTATAAGACTATACGCTTTTGGTGCAGGAGTGATATCTAATTATTCTCTGTGGAGTAGTCAGTATGTCTAGCATAGGCACTTAGGAGATGCTCATTGAATTAATTTTAAATGAATCTATCCTCCTATTAAGAATTCTTTTCCTCCTGGCCCTGATTGCCCCATCCTTTCTACTGTTATACTTTGAGTACCTAGTACAGTGGTTCTCAACCTTCCTGATGCCATGACCCTGTAACACTCATATGTGGGCATATTTGCATGTGGGTAGACCCACCTGGCGACAGATAGAGGAACAGTGTCTCGGTTCCTAAGACCATGGGAAATATGTGTTTTCTAATGGTCTTAGGTGACTCCTATGAAAGGGTCATTTGACCCTCAAAAGGGTGGCGAACCACAGGTTGAGAACCATTGATCTAGGACCTTGATCTCTCCTACAGTTAAATGGGGCAGGCAGGTGGAGCAGTGAATAGAGTGCCAGACCTGAAGTCAGAAAAATTAATCTTCTTGAATTCAAATCTATCTGAAAAACACTTATCTCCATGACCCTGAGTAAGTCACTTAACCATGTCTGCCTCAGTTCTTCATCTGTAAAATAAGCTGGAGAAGGAAAAGGAAAAATACTCCAGTATCTCTACCAAGAAAATCTCAAATGGGGTCTCAAAGACCCTGACATGACTGAAATAATTATACAGCAGAGTTGAATGAGGCCTCAGTGACCCACTTCAGTCCTTTCCATTTTGTTTCTTCCAGTAGTGATAAAAAGACAAGTTCAAATGTCTGCTTTTCCTATTGTCACCGGGAAAGTAGAAGACATTTAGGTTCTAGCTTTCAGGAAAGAATGGTTCATGCCATTAACACAATAGCTTGTCATACACACACACACACGCCTGATTTTTCCTTTCTGGCTCTATCTCTAAATGATTTAACCATAAGAGTGTTTTCCTATGGCCTCCTCAAACTCTCTCTGTCTGTTCTCTTTAGCTTTCTGGCTAGGGGTCTCTAAGGTGGTAGGGAATTAGTAGGTGAAGAATAGGGACCCAGATGTGGCTCCTATTCCCTGAGATTTAAATAAGAGGAAACAAACCAGAAGCCTCAGGGATTAAGGTTTGGGTAGGAGCATACATGCATTTCTGACAGGAACCAGTCCACACCCTTACTTAGAAGGACAGGGGTTACATTTAGGATCAATCCTCTCCTTTCAGCAATGCTGCAGGGGGCAGCTATCCTGGAAGCAGGAGCAGAAATCAAGTAACATTTGAAGGTCTTCTTCAGTGCCAAGGTTCCACCATACATTTCCATCCCCTTGTCTCTGAACTGCTGCTCTTAGTGGTGTTACCTGTATTTCTGTAGCTGTAGTGGGAGAGCCTGTCATTTTGCCTCAAAGAAGAAGGAGTGGAAATGGAAGGAAAGATAAAGCAAAATGACCTTGATTTTTCAGAGGGGAGAACTTGAGGATATGGAGAAGAGGGGTTCAGAGAAGATTGTGAATTCTCTGGAACCATAGAACCAGAGCCAAAAGGGCCCTTAGTGATCATACAGTTCAAATATCCTTCTCCCACCCCCACAGATGCCCCATCCCTAGCCAGGTGAAAGGCAGTGTGGTGGAGCAGATGGAGTGATGGACCTGGAAAGATATGGATTTCAAAGCCTGTGTGAGGCAATTATTTCCTGTGTAACCATGGGCAAATCTTTTAACTTCTCAGCCTCATTCATCTGTAAAGTGAGTATAATACAGTGGTTCTCAATTTGTGGGTTTTGACCCCTTTGGGAGTCACCTAAGACCATTGGAAAATATGTATTTCTGATGGTCTTAGGAACAAGACACCGCTCCTCCATCTGTCTCCAGGCGAGTCCACCCACATGCAGATACACCCACATATGAGTAATAAACAGTCATGGCATTAGGAAGGTTGAGAACTACTGGTATAATATCACCTAACAGGGCTATTGTGAGCATGAAATAATGGATGTAAGTCACTGTTGTAAACCTTAAAGTACTATGTAAATGCAAGCTATTATTAGTTCACATTTACTCCAGCATATTCCATTGAACTGACAATAATTATGTTAGCAATAACAACAGTAATACTGTTCTCACAGTGTCTGACATATAGGGAGTGTTTAATACTTATAAATCAATATTGATTAATTGGTTGATTCCTTACAATACCCCTAAGGATGAGGATGATGGAAACAACCTGTATGTATATAAATCTTTGCACCTTACAAATATTACTTTATTTTGTCCTCACAACAAACCTAGGAGGTAGGGGCTATTTTTTACCCCTATTTTACAGATAAGGAAGGTGAGTTAGTCTCCGTTTAAGCAAATTGCTCAGGGTCACACAGCTGATAAATATTTGAGGCTTGATTGGACGTCGGGTCTTCCTGACTTGGCACTCTAGTCTCTATCCACTTCCACACCTACTGGCCTATTGTTATTACTACATTACTGCTACTAGCTGCCTAGCATTTATACAGGATTTTAAAGATCTCCAAAACGCTTTAGAAAAATCATCTCTTTTGGTCCTCACAACCACTCTGGGATGGAAGTACACATAGTAATCCTATTTTACAAAAGAAGGAACTGACATGGAGGGAATGAAAACTGAGTTTAGAATCAGAAGACATAGGTTCAAATCCTGACTTTGACACATAACTTTGTGACACTGAACATTGTTATTCAACTTGTTCTCAGATTCCTTCATTGTCAAATGAGGGGGGTTGAACTTCATGACCTCTGAAGTCCCTTCTAGCTCTGTTATCTATGATGCTAAGAGCCAGGAAATTGGTCCCTCTTCTTTTTTTTTTTTTTTTTTTTTTTTTTTTGCTTTTTGGAGGGGGGAGGGCAGAGTAATTGGGGTTAAGTGACTTGCTCAAGGTCACACAGTTAGTAAGTGTTAAGTGTCTGGGGTCACATTTAAACTCAGGTCCTCCTGACACTAGAAGGCCAGTGCTCTATTCACTGTGCCACCTACCCACCTGGGTTGCTCTTCTTCAGACTCTAACTACAGTCGACTTTTCACTGTCTATAAAGTCACTCTCCTGTCCCCTATCCCTTAGTCCAACATTCTTCCCCAGCTCTCATTCCCCAGTTTTGTGACTGTTCACATGGTGGTCAGAAGAAGCGACATAAGGACATGCTCAAAGTCTCTCTTAAGAACTGTGGAATTGATTGTGTGACGTGGGACACAGGGGCACAGGACCCCTCAGTATGACATGCTCACATCAGAGAAGGTGTTGTGATCTATGAGCAAAGTAGTGAACTGAAACAGCTCAAAGGAAAGGAATGCAGGATGTGCAGATTTGGAGAATCCACCCTAGATGTTCACTCGGACTCTGTGCCCAACCTGTGGTAGAGCGTTCTGAGCTCCTATTGGTCTGATCAGTTACAGTTGGATACATTGAAACTTGACTCTAGCATAGTGATGCCATTTTGATCCTCTATGAGAACGCAGAACAACAACCAATTTACCGTTCCCTAATCTGAACAAACCTGGTACCTTCAGCCCTGAGGAAGAGGGGGCTACTATACATCATGAGCAGTCTTCACTTAGATCATGGGAGGTTCTCTGCTGCTCAATCTCTTCCCAGGCTATAGCTGAGTTCTCCTGGAATCCTTTCCCCAGAGTGGAGCCTTTTATTCCTCAAGGACACATTGGAATTGCATTACAAATCCCAGTAAGGCAGTGCATAGCAGTTTAAGAATCTGATTCTCTCTGAGGCACAAGTGATTGATACCCAGTTCAGTACAAAGAATAGTTTGGATAGGAGCGGGGAAAGAGAGAAAGAACATGATGAAATGGAGTGTCTGTAGTTGGGATGGAGTCATTTATGGGTTAGGAGGAGGATAGGAGGCAGCCTTTTTTGTTATAAAATAATCCTGAATTTGGAGTCAAAAAACATTGAAGGCATGGTACCCTGTCTCTAGAGTAGTTGGATTTTTGGTTCAAATCTTGTTATGCTTAGCTATTTTACCTTAGCTGTTTGACCTTGGGTAAGGTAACCAACTTCCTGGATTTCAGTTTCTTCATCTGCAATATTAAGATGATTGGTCAAGATGAGGTCCTTTGTAACATCAGAGCTCTGATCCTGAGATTCTGAGACAGACCTGTTTTCAAACCTTGGCTCTGCTAATTACTACCTGTCTGACTTTGGCTAAATCATTTAAACTCTCTTGGTCTCAGTTTCTTCACTTACAAAAAAAATTATTGTTCTTTTCTTATTTTAACATTGTGATCCTGTAAAGGCACAGAGCCAGCTGAGAGTATTACCATCCCTTCTTTTTCATCAGGCAAAGATGTAGCGCCATTACAGAATCCACATGGACAGATCCCTTAAGTCCCTTATAGCTCTCATACCATCACTCTGAGAGATTTAAGTCCACAAAGTAGTTCAGGAAGTCAGGTCTTTTCTCTTCACCTTTTCCATAGAATAGGGGCTTATATTTTCTCTATTTCTCTTACTTCAGAGCAATTTTCTTTCCTGATTCTCAGCCCCCATTCTGCCACTGTCTCTCAACATCTCTCTATAGAGAATGACCCTCACACCAAGACACCCTGCCATCTACCTTCTTCCTTACTTTTTACATCCAAAGCAATCCCTCTTTGTATTTCTGCCAATCTTTCATCCTATAGCTCCCAGTTAAGCTATTAACCGAGGCTAACTACAGCTACTGTATTCCTCCTCCCCCTGTTCCCTCAGACCATACCAGAAGGTACATATGAGATACTTCTCTCTCAGCCTCCCCCATACATGTCAACTGTGATGAGTACACTTCAATCCTGGCCTCCCTTCAGTTCTGGAGTCCCATTCCATTTTGGTCACTGAGAGCTTCAATGTCCTGTCTCTTCCTTCTGCGACCAAGCAGGACTGGCTTACTCACCAAGAGAGCAGCACGTACCAGCCCTTCATGAGGAGAGTCATCTGGTTCACCATGTCTGTCTCCAGCTTTCTTATGACATTGCCAAGAAATCCCCCTGGGGTTTGAAGAGAGGAGGGATGTTGCTAAAAATACTGTGTGGTGTGTGTATGTATTCCCAGATGACTTTCAAGGCAGAAAAAATATATTTCTATGCTAGTCTGTTCTTTGCTCTTAGTCAACTGTCAAGTCTCTTTTAACCTATAGGATTAAATCTTCACAGTTGCTCTTTAATACCTCAATTCATTCTACCTATCTAGTCTTGGATTCATTCATTCAAATAAACGAGCAAACACCATGTTTTTTATTGAACATCTACTCTTGTCACAACCTTGCTTGGCATTGTGGTAGATTAAAAAAAAAGTCAAGTTCCTGCTGTCCTGAAGCTGAGAGTCTCACCAGAAGGTCAGGCAGAAACACTTTAGAGGTCAAAGGAAGTTGATGAGAAATTAGAAAAAGGACGAATGCCAAAGATGGGGAAATCCTTGGGAGTTATGCAAAGAAAAATAACAAAAACCCTTAACATAGGCGGAGCCCTAATGTCTCATTGACCCAGTCTTGAAACAAGAGAAAAATGGGACAAAAAGATCTCCATTTGGTACAGGTGAGAAAGGGGCTGATGAGGTAAAATAAGGAATATGTTTACTTGGTGACAAATGTGGGGTTAAAGCCGAGTCCCTGGTATCCAAGCCTCTTTTTTCAGTCACCAGACCAGAGCTACTCAGCAGCACAAGACAGCTGATTTTATCAGTTAGAAAGGCACTCAGAGGCTGTCTAGTATTTAATTTGGCCACCAATGCCCAAATTAAAATATGTTCTACAGTATTTCTGACACTTTCACCAAACTTCATTTCTTACTTTTCCCCCTCCTATCCCCTTCCCCTAGAACATATACAATACACAAATACAACATTCCCATATCTGATATGTGGCTATGATTCTTCCTGTCTGATACGTCTACCCTATCTTCTTCATCCCCTTAAATCCTACTCATCCTTTAAGACTCAACTCAGTTCCTACCCCCTCTCTGCGGTCTTCCTTGACAATTTGATCCTATTCTCTCTTTTTCCTTGATCTACCTCATCACATTGTTTCTGTATCATTGCTGTGGGTGCCTAGTTATGGTCAAGCTATCCTTTTATGGTACATTATGCTGAATTCTCCATTCTCCTCCCCTCTCCCACATAAACTCATGCTCTATGGCCCTTGCCTTCTTTTATTTTTGAAATGTTGATCCCTGGAGATACAGGAGAGAGGAAGACAGATGGAAGAAATGGAGATAGAGACACACGGAGACATATTGGGATGGGGACAGGCCAGAGACAGAGAAATAAAGATAAAGACAGATATAAATATAGAGGCAAAGATAGGCAGACAGACACAGAGAGAGCAAGAGGCAAAGAGACAGAGACTAGAAAAAATTCTAATGTTCTGAGCACATTAGGGGGAAATTATCAATCTTTTCTCACTGTGGGGGTGGGGGGAGGGTTGCGGCAAACCGTCTCTATAAAAAAATAAGTTCTGAAATTGTGGAGAGGTAGACATGACAAGAGAGCCACAAGAAAAGTAGCTAATGATTAGGAACATAAGGGAAAGGGAAGAGATCAGAGACAGAATTGACCCGAAAATAAAGCCCTTAGAGGACAAAACTATAGGCCACCTATGAGAGTGTCATGAATCCTGAGCCTGAAATTAGCTCAGAGACCAGGAGAAGATGAGAAGCAATGGTTAATTCCATTAGTTTGGTAAACTGGGGCAAGTTGACTGTAGGACTGATTTCTCCCACACTGTTTTCCATTTGTTTCTAATTGATGCAACTAACTCTTTTTACTCCTTTCCTATAAGTGTAGTTCCATGTGCTTGAGACCCCAATCCTCTCCATGATCCATCCCCCCAATACACCACCACCACCACCACCACACCACCACCACCACCACACCACTACCACCACAACCATCACCACCACCACATCTAGGAAGACAGTGGGTAGTGGCAAAGGAGGTAACTGAAGGCATACGACTTCACATAGAGATGAGAAATCTATCTGCTTTCCATTTGAATTTATGTACAACAAACTATGAGATCACATTTAGGTGATGTGAAGGAAAGAAGGCATCAGCAGAGAAATAAGAATCACTATAGAATGATGGCTCATGAGCTGAATTCAGACTTGTTGATTTCATATTTTCATATTTGAGCAACATTTCATTTTGTCCCTTAGACAGATTTTTAACTTGACCAACAAGTATTTCCTGAGCATCTATACTAGAGCATCTATACTATACTTCAGGAAGAAGGTGGGATTTTATTTTATGCTTGGGTCACCAAGCTAATACAGGTTTTATATACACACACATATACATATATGTACACACATATATGCATGTATATACATATACGTACACACACATATATATGTGTGTGCATGCATATATATATATATATATATATAAAATCATGTAAAACTCAGTTCCATGTTAGTCAGGGTGTGAAAGAAGAAACAGGCCAAGAGAAAAGAATCATCCAAAAGGTAAAGAAAATGAAAATAGTATGATCTGATCAGCATTCAGACTCCTTCGGTTCTTTCGGGATCTGCATAGCATTTCCCATTATGAGTCTTTTGGAACTGTCTTGGATCATTGTCTTTCATAGCTAATCATGGCACAATGCTACTGATTCTGTGTACAGCGTTCTTCTGCTTCTGCTCACTTCACTTTGCATCATGTAAGTTCATGTAGGCCTTTTCAGGTTTTTTTCCTGAAATTCCACCTGCTCCTGGTTTCTTAAAGTCCAAAAGTATTTTGGTTTTTTGTTTGTTTTTTATGCTCTCATGGGAATACAGACCTAGTAATAGTCTTGCTGGATCAAAGGGTATGCACAGTTGGATGGCCCTTTGGGCATAGCTCCAAAGTGCTCTCAAGAATGGTTGGTTTAGTTCCCAACTCCATCAACAGTCTATTAATATCCCAATTTTCCCACATCCTTTCCAACATTTATCATTTTCCTTTTCTGTCACATTAGCCAATCTCATAGGTGTGAAGTGGTACCTCAGAGTTGTTTGAATTTGTATTTCTCTGATCAAGAATAATTTAGAGTATTTCTCCCCACAGCATAAATAGCTTTAATTTCTTCATCTAAATACTGCCTGTTCATATCTTTTGACCATTGATCAATAGGAGAATGGCTTGTAATCTTCTTGATTTGATTCATTTCTTAATATATTTGAGAAATGAGCTCTTTACCACAGATGCTTGTGTAAAGATAGATGCCCAGCGTTCTACTTTCCTTCTAAACTTGGTTTCCCTGATTTTATTTGTGTAATTTAATTTACCCAAGAGCAATTGTAAAGCACAGATCATTACAGGACTGAAATAAAAAAAAGTTGATTTCCAAGTGTTTAGATATGACTTTACGCATGTAGAAAGTGTCTCTTAATTGTCTTCATAAAATGGTGTGGCAAAAACTATATATAGACCAACATCTTACACCAAGATAAGGTCAAAATGGGTACATGATATTAAGAGAGCGTGGAATAGTTTATCTACCAGATTAATGGATTAGGGAATAATTGAGGACCTAAGAAGATATGGAGAGCATTACAAAATGTAAAAAAGAAATTTTGATTACATAAAATTTAATTTTTTCCCACAAATAAAACCAATGCAACCAAAATTGTAAGGAAAGCAAAAAAACAGGGGAAAATTTTGCAACAAATATCTCTGAGAAAGGCCTCATTTCTCAAATATATAGAGAACTAAGTCAAATTTATTTTAAAAAAATACAAGTCATTCCCCAATTGATAAATGGTCAAGGGATATGAACAGGAAGTTTTCTGACAAAGAAATCACAACTATGTATAGTTATATGGAAAAATGCTCAAAATCACTTTTGGTCAGAAAAAAATTCAAATTAAAATATATCTGAGGTATCACCTCACAACTATCAGAGTAGTTAATACGACAAAAAAAAGGAAAATATTGGATGTTGGAGGGGATATGGGAAAACTGGGACACTAATGTACTGTTGGTATAGCTGGGAACAGATCCAACCATTCTGGAGTGCAATTTGGAGCTAGATCAAAAGGCTATAAAACTGTGCATTTCCTTTGATCCAGCAATACCATTGCTAAGTCTATATCCCAAAGACATCCAAAATAAAAGGGGGGAGGAACTATTTGTACAAAAATACATATAGCCCATAACTGGGGAACGCCTAAACAAGATGTGGTAAATGATGGTAAGATAATATTATTGTACTATAAGAAATGACAAGCAGGATGATTTCAGAAAATCCTAGAAAGATATACACAAACCGATGCATAATGAAGTGGACAGAACCAGGAGAACATTGTACTCAACATCAGCAATATTGTTAGATGAAGAATTGTTTCCTCATTTCCCATTCTACTAAAGAAGGTAGGATTTTAGCTGGTATTTGATGATCATGCTTGGATGACATAGAGTCTTCTCCTTAAGGAACAGCCAGTCCAGTCTCCCTGCATTGCAGAGGATGGGGCTTTGGTGGTGGTTGTTGGGTGAGGGACTCAAGCAGTACTGTTTAGCAACATCTTGGAATGCGATCCTCCAGATTTTCCATGTGATCCTGTACTTAGGTACTTCCTAAGCAGCCACTGGGTAGATATTAGCAATCAGAGTTTCTTCCTTGCCCACTCTGGGCCAAGTACTGGAATAAATAGGACCTCCCTCTTATTTTTACAACAGCCCTGTGAGGTACCTGTTATAAAGCCAATGTAATATTCACAGAGCCCACAATGGCTATAAATATGCTGCTAGTTGTAAATAACAAAATATAACAAACTCTCTATGTGGAAGACAGAACCAAAACATTTATTCAAACACCACAAAGTAGAATCCCAACACCAGGAAGTCAAATCCATCATAGCAACCAAGAACTTGGTACACATAACCAATGCAGTGAGCACCTATATCTCCAATCCTTCCCTCTAGCAAGCCTTCAAAACAAAACAGGCCCCCTTAGGCAAAAATGCCCCTCTATCACTCACTCACTCAGCTATTTTGCTTCAGCTCTGCTTGCTTCCAGCTCCTCCCTGCTCTGCCCTTCCCATTACACCCTTTCAGCAAGCTCCTCTCCCCTTCCATGTGATTACATTTGGCCTATTAAGAGCAGGGAAGGTCTTCAAATTCATATTACCATTACACCTGTCTAGTTTTCTTCCCCATTTTTTCAGGTGGAGATACTGAGGCTCAGGCACAGCTAGAATGGGTCTTGGGCTGGATTTGGAACCATATTATATTGACACCAGACCCACCTCTCTGACTAAGTACTCCTTAACTGATATTAAGCAGGGGAAATAGTTTCCTTTCTTTGGGGATGATTGTTTTTGTTTTTGGCTTTCTTTTGTTTTAAATAAGCATCGTCATTGATAAAGGAGGGATTTGTCCACAGCAAGAGTCATCTCAGGGCTATGGCACTGTGTGTTGCTTGAAGGGGAAGGGTGTAGCTGGGGCTTTTGGCAGCCGTAGAAGTACCCTCAACATGGGAGCAGGAACTTGTGCAACAGGGCTGGTGCTCTATTCACTTGACCACCTAGATGCCCCCAATAGCACTGGAAGAGGCTTCATGATGCTTATTTTCCCTCCTCATGCTCTTGGGCAGTCATTCCAGTCCAGTGGAGTAGTGGAAGAAGTATCACGAAAATCTATTTTCTTTTTTCTGGGTAGGCAGTCAAGACCTTAAAGTACTAGAGAGTCATGAAGGGAATTTGATGGCCCCCTTCCCATCAATTAGACCCTGGATTTTATCAGAAAGTCTATGCTGCCTTTTCATCTTGAAAATACTTGCCTCCCTTACCTTTTCTTTCCCATTTTTTTCCTTTTCCTTTCCATGATTTTTTCTCTTCTCTTTTCATTCCATCTTTCTTTCTTTTCTTCCTTTTTTAATTTGTTTCTTTTCCAAGGGAGAACAATTTCTTTTTAGGCAGAAATAATTTTAATTTATTGATGTTGTTTTCCTTTTCTCAATGCCAAAAGTCTTATTCAATGGATTTAGTGTCTCATGACTTGTTTGGAAGTTGACATCAGGAAGACAAACAGATCAGGCCAAGACTAGATTTGAGGATTTTTCTGTCTGTCTCCAAAGTTTTGAATGTCAGTGAAAGGACAACCAATTGCTTTGTGTTGATAGGCCACAAGGGGTCAGTAGTAATTACTGGCTATAGGATCTTGTCTATTACCCTTCAAGGATGGGGTCTGAAGCAGCCCATTGGCCTTGAATACCTTGTCTGAGTTGAAACACTTGTTGATTGAAGCAGACTCTCAGAAGGGAGTTGGATAAGGTCCTCTTGAGATTTTCAGTGCAGGTAAGTCATTCTGTCATAGCATGGGTCCCATTTGAATGCATGTATTTCTATGAGAAAAGTGAGAAACTGTCCCAAAAGAGAAGAAAAAGGGATGATTTTGAGTGTCTGTCCTAAGGAGATTCAGGAAAAATTAGAAAGATGGGAGATATCAGGGAGAATCTTTGGCTCAACAGCTCTCCAGGGGGACAGGAGAAAACCATGTGCTGGCAGTTCCAAGATAACATTGGTTCCTTTCCTCCAATGTCCTTGTCAGCACAGGGTGATCTACAGTGACCCAAGAGAATCCAGATGCCAGTTTTTGTTGGTCCCTGAGACAGCATTCACCTTCTGGTTTCCATAAAGAAACCATCCCCAAATTAACCTCCATTTCAATGGTTGTGGACCACGGCTTCTCCAACTTGGGTCCCCTATAATTTACCTCCACTCAGTAGTGCTGCACTTATTCTGAGCCTGAGAGCAGTAAAGGAAGAAGGATGAAGAGAAGGAGACGGGTAGGGGGAGGAAGAGGAAGAAGAGGAGAATGAAGGGGAGGAGGAGAGAGAATAACAAGAACAAAATTTGGGAGGTGCGAAGGAATAAAGAAAGAAAGAGTTACAAATAATTAAGATAAAAGATTACAAGTAGCCTTCTTTCAAAGGCGTTATGAGGTAATTTCCCCGATGTTAATAACATACGGCCATTCTGTATCTTTCAGTACAAATTTTAGCTTTGTGCCTTATTTCTCTATTTCTATGGGGGTAAAAGAGGAGACACTTTTACAGTGAATGGAGGTATTCAATCAGTGTGGATTACTTTTTACTGTCTTGTTGGAGGGTGCAATTTTAAAAGAGAACTTTGAAGAAGGGAGATTTTTTGTCTGTCTTTTTATGTCTCTTTTTCTGTTTAATGGGTCTTTAAAGAGCTAAAAAAGATTCTTAGAGATCATCTAATCCTATACCTTTTTCTTGCAGAGGATGATACAGGTTCTTTTTTAGGAGACAAAGCCATATAATGAATGAGTAAGCTGAGAATCTAAATTAGTTTTCCTGCTCCTGCTTTAAGTCTTCAACTGTTTTCAAAAAGTTCCTAAGTTGAGCCGATATTGATATTATGATATAGCTTTTTAATAGGTTTTAAAATATTTCTTGAAAGGATAAACAAATGACTAGAATGAGAGCCTTGAGGGAAGAGTTTGAATTTCTGCATTAGTAACAAACTTATAACCATAAGGTCAGGAACATGATTTATTCATGTCTTCCTTGCATTATCAAGCAGAGTTCTACTGGATCTGAATTCTACCAGATTCTATTGTGTCCTGGGATCCTCTTCCTTTTGACCTGCTGTTCCTCATACTGGGAATGCTTTTTCTCCTCACCTGCACCTCAACTTCCCTTGTTTTTGTTTAAATTCAACTCAAATTCAGCACCTTCTGAAAAAGGTATTTTCAGTGCCCCTTCCCTCCTGCTTGTGCTTTCCTTCTGAGTTTACTTTACATTTTTCCTCCATATATTTGTCTCTCCTTTTGAAGAGGGTGCCCAAAGGGGGTTAGGGCTGCCTGAGACTCCAAAATACTAACATGTCGGCTCCTGCGGAAAGAATTCCACTCAAGTCTTCTCAGCCAAGGAAAAAAGTAAAGTTTATTTAAAGTTCACTTGTATTGGACACAGAGCAAGTCTGTGCTAGAAAATTCTATGGCTCTGTCATACAGAGTAAGTCTGTGCTAAGCTATCCCATAGCACTTTCACCCAAGTGGAGGGAAGATGGGATTCTATATACAGAGGAATCTAGGGGTGGTTCAGAGGAGGAGCCTGGGAGGGTCTTCAGGAGGAACCAATGAGTTCAGACTCCAGTAATGAGTTTGGGGAGGGTCCTCAAGTGGAGTTAATGAGGTCAATGCAAGAGTAGATTGATATTTTGATAAGCTCAAGGGTGGGAAGCAGACGGACAATGGAGGGCCAGGCCAGCAACAGGTTTGGGCCCAGCCACAATGAAATACCTATGGCCTCTGCAAATGCCTCCTGAAGATTCAATCAGACTTCAAGAGGTTTCCCAGAGTATGTACCTCAAAGATTCAAGTAGAGCTCAAAAAGGGGGGAGGGACTCCC
>CM053596.1:69967130-69978374 GCA_028646575.1 Pseudocheirus occidentalis
TAGTTCTGTGATGGGGGAGATGAATGGAAAAAAAAGGGGGGAGAGAAAGAGGGAGAGGGGGAGAGAGAGAGAGAGAGACAGATGTGACATCCACTAAAAAGAGCCCAATAATTGTATTCTGAAACCACTGAGATAATCATGCACCAACTATCAGTCTCACCATATTCCTTTCACTTACTGCAAAAGTTCCTATTTGACTTTGAACTCTGGCTAGACTCTTGGTTGGTAGGTGGTCCAGGGCATAGACAAATGAACCTGAATCTAGGAAAACCTGTGATCAGATTCTGTTTCAGACGCTTACTAGCTCTATGAACCTTGATAAGCCACTTAACCATTCTCAGAGCCACTTAAGCCTATCAAAGGGCCTAGGGGCAGGGAAGATCTTCAGATTCCCATAACACAACCCTGGAAAGTAGGTATTATCATGCCCATTTTACTGAGGAGAAAACTGAGTCAAACAGCAGTTAAGTGATTTACTCAGGATCATATGACTAGTAAGTATGTGAGGGCATATTTGAGATAAGGTATCAGTGATTACAGATCCAGTGATTATCACTGTGACACCTAGCTGCCCAAATAAATGCTAGCTATTATTATCCTTAAAGTATGTGTCCAAATCATCCTGTTTGGGGGATGGAAAGGATTTTGATGCCCTCAATACATGGGGTCTTTAGAGGATATGATTAGAATGTTTCCCTTTGGGGAAAAGTTTGAAAAGGATATGGGAGAGAGGGTGGTATTAAAGAGAGATGGGCCCTTCTAGAGGAATTAAGAATGGAGAGCATTGCTAGGATCCTATACTTTTACTTTCTCCTCTTCTCAATAAAAGTTTTCAGTGACCCACCCCTAAATAACAAAGTTAGGAAGGAGACCACTTTTTCAGGAGTTAGAAGTGTCTCCTGGGTCTTCATTTGGAGGTGGGGGAGCCTTTTAGTAACAGCTCAGAAAGGTCTGAACTCCCACTTAGGGTATAGTGGCAAGATTAGAGATAAAAATATTTGTTTCTAGATCTTTGACTTACTACCTATGTGACATTGGACAATTCCTTTTCTTCTTCAGGAAAATGACAGCAAATACCTAAGATTCTTTTCAGCTACAAATCTTAGGATCTTCTTAGCTCAGTGGGCTTAAGGATTGATTGAAGGGATATCTCTTCTCTCTTTAGCAATGCTCTCATGTAATGTCTCCAGCTCAAGCTAAATCTCTGTCAAGAAAAGAACCTGTGTTTCCTCTACCTCCCTGAATCCTGGCTCTGTCTCTCCTCTGCCCTGTGTCTGTTCACTCCTCTGTTGGCCTCCCTGTAGCCCTGAGAACTTTTCCTGACTATAATGGGAGAGCATAAAAGACTTTGCCTCATAGGCTAGGCAATTCTGTTAGCCCCCAGAGAATGGGAGTAAGGAGTGTTTTTTTTTTCTTTTCCCTTGCAATCCAACCAATCTTGAATTCAATGTTGATAGCAGGGACTTAGGCTGAAGGTTGCTTCATGAAAGTCTGTCCACAGAAATCTCCCAGTTACCCTGACGCTGTGTCTGAAATTCTACCAAAGAATGTTTATTTCTTTAGGTAATTTTAGGTAATTTAGGTAATTTCTTTAGGTCTTCATCCCCATTTAAAAAAAATTCTCCCCCAAATCTCTGGGAGATAGGATCATCTTTTGCTTTCCTCCTATGTTTGGAGTGTTTAATTACATCCTCATTCTCTTTTCATAGGAAACTAGGCTGTTAGAGATAATCAGCCATATGGTTTTGAGTGTACAAATGGAGAAACTGAAGCTCAGAATGAAGTGATTTTTTCCATGTCACATAAGTTAGTGACAGATTTTCCAGTTATGTAAGTTAACTGAGAGACAAGTTGAGAGAGTTCAGAAGAATGGAGGGGCACAGAAAAGAAGTTGGCTGGGTAACAAAGATGACAAACATCTCCAGCTCCTTAATTTTGAAAGAAGGTGGCCCTGGAGCCTTAAGATATTTGAGGAGTGAGCGGATTAAAGGAATGGTGACTTCATAAAATTCCTTTGGTTATAAACTGAGAACTTGGCAAAGAACATTAGAGCCAGAGGAATTTTGTTGGTCATCTAGTCCAGCCTCTCATTTTTCACAGCACATTAGATTTAGTGATTCAGTCCCTTAACTGTAGAACTCCATCCTTATGTCTAACATGATTCTTTGTTGATGTAATATACAAGAATTTTCTTGTTCCAGCTTCACATGGAGATGAGGAACAGCAATCTAGTCACCAAACTCTATTAGATGTCCTAATTCAGTCTCCCTTAATTGTTTTCAGGCTGAATGACCCCAGAGTCATCACTTCTATACTGCAGGATCTTTGTCTAGATCACTTCAACCCCAAGAGGCTCAGCCTTTCATGGAAAGAGAATTCCCAGCCCCCTTCATTGTTCTACCCCAGGTGTGACCAAAGTCAAAATCAATGAATAATCAGTCTGTGGAAGCTGATAATTAGGATTTTGTTTTGTTTTGTTTTGAGGGGGCGCATATAATAATGATTATTGATGATAATGCAGATCTTCAACATAGTGCTTTCCTTTTTAAATTTGTTTTTTATTTTAAACTTAAGAAACAAAACAAGCACTGCCAAAATAAAGTTAAATAGAAAATAATTACCCATGAAACTGCAAATCTATTATGTTCAGTCTGTCTTTACTTTTAAGTATATAATAAAATTGTCATGTAGCTTTCTTTTTTCTCTCTCCCCACCCAAGAAATGGCTACCATTAGATACAAATATGAGTGTATATGTGTGTACGCACATATACATTATACATATGTACATAACCATACTATACATACTTTTATTTACCATTTCTTTCTCTGGATGTAGATAGCATCTTCCTTCATCAGTCCTGTGTGCTTAATTTGTTTTTATAATACTTAAAATGACTTAGTTGCTCAAAGTTGGTCTTAAAACAATATTGTTATTACTATGTACATCGTTCTCTTGGTTCTACTACTTTTTTTCTTCTTTATATTGTGCAAGTCTTTCAGTGTTTTTTTTTCTAATATCACTTAGCTCATAATTTCATATAGTACAGAAGTATTCCATCAAAATCACACACTACAACTTGTTTAGCTATTCTCTAATTGATGGGCTTCCCTGAAATTTCCAGTTTTTTTTTTTACCACCACAAAGAGAGCTTCTATAAATATTTTATAACATATGGTATCTTCCACTTTTCCCCTAATCATCCGGGGAAATATTTCTGATAGTGGTATTGCTTAGTCAAAGGGCATAAGCAGTTTAGTAACTTTAGGTATAATTCCAGGTTGTTCTCCAAAATGGTTAGATCAGCTCACAGTTCTCCCAACGGTGGATTAGTGTCCCAGTTTTTCCACATCCCCTCCAACATTTGTCATTTTTGTCTTCTATCATTTTAGCCAATCTGATGGATATAAAATGATATCTCAAAGTTGTTTTAATTTGCATTTCTCTAATGAATAATGATCTAGAGCACTTTTTCCTTTTGACTACAAATTGTTTTGGTTTCTTCACTGGAAAATTGCCTGTTCATATCATTTGACCCTTTATCAGTTGGAGAATGATTTATATTCTTTTATACTTGCCAAAGTTCTTTATCTACTTACCCAACCCTCTAGTTTTCTGCTTTCTTTCTGATCTTGGCTACATTTGTTTTATATGTAAAAAAAACCCTTTTTAATTTAATATAATCAAAATTATCCATTTTACTACTTATGTTATTTATTATTTATTCATAAATTGTTCATAAATTTATTCATAAGACAATATGTTCCATGTTGTTAAAATTTTCTTGAATTATATCCTTTTATATCTAGGTCAAGTATCCATTTTGACCTTGTCTTGGTAAATGGTGTAAGATATTGGTCTATGCCCAATTTCTGCCAGACTGCTTTCTAGTTTTCTCAAAAATGTTTTTTACCAAATAATGAATTCTTATTCATAAAACTTTTGTCTTTGCATTTATCAAACACAAAGTAACTGCGCTCATTTGCTGCTATAAATTGTATGTCTACTTTATTCCACTGGTCTACCTTTCTATTTCTTAGCCAGTACCAAATAAATATCATTATAATATACTTTTAGATCAGGTACTGCTAAATAAAGTGCTTTTCTTACAATAGCCCTATAATCTGGTATATTATCCAGCATTATGTCCATTTTACAAATGAGGTAATTGAAGTCTAAACATATTAAATGACTTTATAAAATGACAGAACCTAAGAATTGGAAGAAACCTCAGAGGTTATGTAGCTCAACCTATATCTGACCCAGAATCTTCTCTACAATTTAATCCAAAAAAAGAGGAGGAACATTTGCTCTCTTCTTGAAACCCACTAGTTATTAGGAAGTCAACCCTTTCCAATTTGGGACAGCTCTTATTGTAATGAAGATTTTTTTTTTACGTAGATCATGCAGAATTTTGCATTTCTGCAACTTTCACCCTCTGCCTTTAGTAGAGTTAAGCCAAATTTGATTTAATTCAACCAGCATTTATTGTATCATATATACAAATGCATAGCCATATATGTGTGTGTATGATATATATGTATTACACATATTGATATCCTGTATTTGTATATATTAAGATATATGTTTATGTGTATACATATACATAAATACACACATACCTACACACACACACATGCTATTGTATTATGCACAAGGGATAAAATGAGAATCATTGGGGTAAAGTGCTTCCACTGGAAAAGAACTCAGAGGTCATCTAAGCCAAACCACTCAAAGGAAACTGAGATGCAAAGAAGTTTAATAAGTTTCCCAGGTTCACCCAGATAACTAGTAACAAAGTCAAGATTTGAACCAAGATTTTCTGACTCCAAATCTACTGTTCTTTCCTCTACCACTCATGCCAAAGTCACAGACAAAATGAGAGTCATAAAAGTAAAGGCATTCTTGCCCTTATGGAGTTTATCTTCTAGGAGAAATCTAATTTGTTTTCCATGAGATGTTCCATGAGAAAATTTGGGTGAGATACATATCAAAGTCAATCTCCTGAGAGACCCATTCAAATAATTAAAGATTAGTACCCACCCTTATAAAAAATAGGTTCTCCTTTAAACCAAGCATGCATGATTACTTAAATCAGTGGGCACAACTTTTGAAAGTATAAAATGAGGAAGAGGGAACTGAATTCCACTTCATTGTCAATGGTTCTCCTGTAGGTCATAGTATCATAATATAGATTTAAAGCTTGAAGGCCTCTTAGAAGATATAATTTCCAGCATAGTCATTTTCCAAAGAATAGAACTCAGGCATCCAAAGGGTAAGTTAACTTGTCCAAGGACACACAACTAAGCGAGTGTCTAAAGTAGAATTTGAACCCACATCTTTCTGATTGCAAGGACAACCTTACTATGAGTCCTAGGAAGTCATGGTGCCTTTAAATCATGAAATCAAAGAACTTTTGAAGCACCTATTTACATATTTGTAGAGTTCTATGTACTCATTTTCTAGAGTAATAGCACACATGACATATGGTATCATATGAATCTCACAACATTCCTGGGAAAGGGCATGCAAACAAGATTGTGCATACCTATTGCAGAGATGAGAGAGTAATTTGCTCATGGCCATGTGATTTAGATCCAGAAGACACCTCAGAAGCCATCTAGTCCAGCCCTCTCATTTTGCATTTGAGGGAAGTGAAGACCCAGAAGGTTACCTAATTTGTTACACAGGTTTTAATTTTAGATGCAGGATTTGAACCAAGATTCTGTGACATCGGAGCTAGTACTCTTTCCACTGTACTATTTCAACAGTTCTGACGTGCTTATGAACATGGAAATCTGTTAAAAAGTATAAAATTTCCAGGTGGTTGAGAGGAAGCCCCATGGGGATATAAGTTCTTAGTGTGGAAGGTGCTAGCTGCTTCCAACGGCCTGAAGCTCCTTGTCACAGGCTATCTTGAACATGGCCAGCACACGGGAGCGTATCTGCTTGGTCTTGGCAGCATAGATGATGGGATTGATGACAGGTGGCACCATTAGGTAGACATTACCCATGAGCACATGGACAATGGGGTTGAGGCTATTCCCAAAGCGGTGCACCACAGACAGACCAATTAGTGGCACATAAAATGCTAGAACCACTCCAATGTGTGAGACACATGTTCCAAAGGCCCTTGCCCTTTCTGTCCTAGATGGAAGCTGTAGCACAGTACGTATGATCAGGAAATAAGAGAGAGAGATGAGCACAGCATCAACACCCATAACCAGCAAGATGGCAGTAAGCCCATAAACCACATTGGGCATGGTGTCAGCATGGGCCAGCTTCATCATGTCTTGGTGCACACAATAGGAATGGGTAAGGACATTTGAACCACAGAAATGAAGCCTCTTGATGAGCAGTGGTAGTGGGAAGAAGAAAAGGGAACCTCGCACCACAGCTACTATGCCTATCTGAGCTGTGACACTGTTGGTGAGCACAGCTGCATGTCTAAGAGGGTGGCAGATGGCCACATAACGGTCAAAGGCCATGGCCAAGAGGACAGTGGACTCAGTGGCTGAAAGAGCATGAATGAAGAACATCTGGGTGAGACACATATCAAAGGTGATCTCCTGAGAGTCAAACCAGAATAGAGCAAGGATCTTGGGCATGGTGAAGGTGGAGAGGGCCAGGTCAATAGCTGCCAACATGCAAAGGAAGAGGTACATGGGGGCATGTAGGCTGTGTTCTGTTCTCACAATGAAAACCACTGTGCAATTGCCCAGCACTGCTACAACATACATGGACAGAAGAGGGAAGGCTATCCAGAACTGGGCAGCTTCCAGTCCTGGAAGGCCTATAAGAATGAAGGTGGTGTGAGTAAAGTTGCAGGGGTTCATGGTTGGTATTAAGAGACAGAGCATGAAGAAGGGGGTCAAATCCCAGCACCTGCAGGAGATAAAGGGAAATAATAAGAGACAGCAGACCCAGCTGCCTCTTTCCAGTGCTCCTGCATCACTTTCTTACAATCTGTTCTTTTCTTCCTCTATGATCCTGGAACTTCCAGAGCCATGTCATAGAAAATAATGTCAGATGAACTGATTCTTACTAATATATTAACCTCCCATAGTCCTTTTTGCTTTAAATGGTAGCTCAAGGAGAGAAATGCTTACCTCAATGGAAAGAGTCAGATTCAGACACAAAAACTTGGGCAAAGGAGAAAATTTGAGGCATGAACAGTATCTGGAAATTTTGCAGACTGGCTTCTGCTTATTATGCTGGTGTTTGGAGAGTACCTTGCCCTCTACCTATTGGCTAAAGCACACCACTGCCATTTACCTTGCATTGAGAAACTGAATGGAAGGAGCACCTGAGAGAACTCCCAGAGAACAAGGGCTGTTAAAATGGCTGCTACACCTTGTATAGAACTGGAGGGAAGACTGCTCACATTTCAACCATTTATAATCTTCATTAACTGCTATAGCAGGCTCCTATGTGGTCTCCCTGCCTCTAATCTTTCATGGAGGCTGTGGCCAGAGTCATTTTCCTAAGGTACAGTTTGATCATATAACTCTTCTCTTCAAACCTACACACAAAGATGATTGTCTGAGGAAGCAGTCAGGTTTGGAAATCTAGAGAAAATATCTAGTTGGGAATGCATCTTTGAAATATCTCCATGTTGTCATATGAAAGGATAAGCTTCTTGTGAGTAGGAATAGTGCCTGATCCTGTTCTGTAGAACTATAGTATCTAATAAGGCACTTAGGTGATATTTATTGAATTAATTTAAAATTAATTTGTCCTCCTATTAAGATTTTTGTTAACACTGGCCCTGATGTCCTCATCCTTCTTGCTGTGATAGTTTCAGTGAGACCTCCTTGATGTTCTCCTATAGTTGAATGAGTCCTTAATGACCTACTTCAGGCCTTTCCATTTTGTTCCTTGTTGCAATCAAAGGAGAAGCTGAAATGTCTGCTCTTCCCTTTGTTATCAGGAAAGTAGAAGACACTTAGGCTTTTGCTTTCAGGAAAGAAACTCCATTATTATATTATCCTGTAATATGTTATCCTGTCATATATTTCAAGGCCCTCTCCAAATGCTGTAACAACAGAAATACTTTCTTCCAGCCTCCTCAAACTATCCCTGGCTCTTTTTACCTTCTGCTTTCTAGCTAATAGTGCCTGGGACTTAGCAGATGAAGAGTGGGACCCAGATGTGGCCTATATTACCTGAGACTTGAACAAGAGAAAAAAAACTAGCAGCCTCAGGGATTAAGGTTTGTGTAGGAGCATACATGTATTCCTGAGGGGGAGCAAACCACACCCTTACTTAGCAAGACAGGGGTTACAATTAGGATCTATTCTCACCTTTCAGCAATGCTGCAGGGGGGCAGCTATCCTGGAAGCAGGAGCAGAAATGAAATAACCTTTGAAGGTCTCTTTCAATGCCAAGATTCCACCATACATTTCTATCCACTTGTCTCTGAACTGCTGCTCTTAGAGGTGCTCCCTGTATTTCTGTAGCTGCAGTGGGAGATCCTGTCATTTTGCCTCAAAGAAGAATGAGTGGAAATGAAAAGAAAGATAAAGTAAAAAGGCCTTGATTCTTCATATGGAGGAACTTGAGGATTTGGAGAAGGGTCTTCCAGCATGATTGTTAGTTCTCAGGGACTATCCATCGACCTAGTCAGTGCCAGAAGGGCTCTTAGTGATCATTTCCTTCAAACGCTCCTTTCATCCCCACCTCCCAGCCACGTGGGACGCAGTATAGAAGAGCAAGTAGAATAATGGACCTTCAAAGACGGGTTCAAATCCTTCATAAGGCACTTATTGCTGTGTGATCACGGACGACATTTTTAACCTCTCATCAGTGTAATATCATCTATTGACAGGGCTTTTGTGAGCATCAAGAAGATAATGTATGAAAGATACTTTGGTTGACCTTAAAGTATTATGTAAATGTAAGCTATTATTAGTTTATATTTGCCACAGCATGCTAGAGTGGACAAATAATAATAATAGTATTAGCCATAATGGCAATGACAGTCATTATTATTTTTATTAGCACAGTGCCTGGCATACGACAGGATGAGCTTAATAAAGATTTACTGATTAGTTCATCCATAACAACAGCCACATTAACGATAAAAACAATGATGGCAGAAATAGCTTGCATTTGTATAGGGCTTTGCACTCCACAAAGCTTTTCCAATTTTATTCTCACAGCAAACCTAGGAGGTAGGTGCTATGATCCATCACACTTTACAAATGAGGAAAGTAAGCCAGTTAGACTTGCTCAAGATCACACAACTGGTAAATATTTAAGACTCTATTAGATTTCAGGTGTTTCTGACTCCCAGTCCAGTTTTCTATTAACTGTGCCACTTGCTAGAACAGCGGTTCTCAACCTGTGGGCTATGTTCAATTTAAATACATTCTGCATATCAGATATTTACATTACAATTCATAACAGTAGCAAAATAGCAGTTATGAAGGAGCAATGAAAATAATTTTATGGTTGGGAGTCACCACAACATGAGGAACTGTATTAAAGGGTCACAGCATTAGGAAGGTTGAGAACCACTGTGCTAGAGAGTATTATTATTGTTTATTGTTATTATTTATAGTACTACTACCACTACTATCACTACCGCTGCTGCTGCTATTGTGACTAGTTAGTTGACATTTATATAGGACTTTAAAGGTTTGAAAATACTTTGGCAATATAAACTCTTTGGGTCCTCACTACCACCCTGAGATACAAGTACTTGTAATAACCTTATTTTACAGAAGAAGGAACTGACTTGGAGGAAATGAAAATCGAGTCTGGAATCAGAAGACCTGAGTTCAATCTCTGGCTTTGACACATGACTTTGTGATGCTGCATGTACTATTTTACCTGCCGAATTCTCAGATTCCTTCATTGTCAAATGAGGGGGTTTGAATTAGGTGACCTTTGAAGTCCCTTCTGGCTGTATCTATGATCCTAAGAGCCAAGAGATTGGCTCCTCATCTTCTGTCTCTAACTTTAATGGTCTTTTCATTCTGTATAAACTCTCTCTCCTTTCCCTTGTCCTTTAGTCCAACATCCTTCCCCAGTTCTCATTCCTCACTTTTGTTCCTGTTCCCCAATCTGAGCACACCTAGCATCCTCATCCCTGAGGAGGGGGAGCGGGGAGTATACATCATAGCAGTCTTCATGTATAGCAAAGAAGGTTCTCTGCCTCTCAGACTCTTTGTAGGCTATTGCTGAACCCCCTAGAATTCCTTCCCCGGGGCAGAGCATTTTATTCCTTATGGACACATGGGGATCACATTACAAATCCCAAGATGGTGGCAGGGCATAGCAAATTTTCTCTAAGGCACAAGTGATTGATACCAAGCTTAGTACTAAGAATAGTTTGGATAGGAGGAGGGAAAGAGAGAAAGTACATGATGAAATGGAGTGTCTGTAGTTGGGATGAAGTCATGTATGGGTTAGGAGAAGTGGAGGATGAAGTCAGGTGTGTTATAAAGTAATCCTGAATTTGGACTAAAAAGAAAAAAAAACACTGAATGCATGATACCCTGTGTCTGGAGTAAATGGATTTTGGTTCAGATTCTATCTCTAATACTTAGTTGTTTGACCTTAGGTAAGGTATGAAACTTCCTTGGATCTCAATTTCTTCATCTGCAATACTAAGATGATTTGACAGGATGGTTTCTGAGGTCCTTTGTTGTGTCAGAGCTCTGATCCTGCAATTCTGTTTCTTAACCTTGGCTCTGCTAATTATTGCCTTTGGTTAAACCATTTAAACTGTCCCTCAGTTTCTTTACTTATAAAATTTGTAAGGTGGAAAGGTGACGATAATTAAAGTTCCCTTCTAGTCTAAACATCGTGATTCTCAAATGGCACAGAGTCAGCTGAGGGCATCATCGTCCATTCTTTTCCATCAGGGAAAGATGTAGCATGGCTGCAGAATCCATATGGACAGGTCCCTTAAGTCCCTTACAACTCTCACACCATCACTCTGAGAGAGTTAGGTCTACAAGACAGTTCATGAATTTAGGTCCCATCTCTTTCTCTTTTCTCCAGAATAAAGGTTTATGTCTTCTCTATTTCTCTTCCTTTGGGGCAATCTTCTTGCATGATTCCCAGTCCTCATTCTCCCACTCCCACTCAGTTTCTCTTTATAAAGAATGACCCTCAAACCAAGACACGCTGCCATCTACCTTCTTCCCTACTTTTTAAAATCAAAAACAATCGCCTGGGGGCAGAGCCAAGATGGCGGCATAGAAGCAGCAAAGCACCACAGCTCCCACACAAACA
>CM053596.1:69978874-70017049 GCA_028646575.1 Pseudocheirus occidentalis
GGCCTTAAAGTGGGATCAATGTTCTGGGCTGGGGGGTAGGGACAAAAAGGGGAGAAAATTTGTAACTCAAAACCTTGTGGAAATGAATGATGTAACCAAGAAAATAAATTGAAATTAAAAATTTTAAAAATATATATATATAAAAAATAAAAATAAAAAAAAGCAATCCCCCACTCTGTTTCTACTAGCCTCTTGTCTTATAGCTTCCACCTCAGCTATCAACCCATCCTAAATATACTGATGTCTTATTCTTTCTCTTCCTTGTTCCTTTAGACTACATAACAGATAAGGCTAAGCCCAGACAGTACATATGAAATACTGTTGTCACTCAACCTACCCCATGCATGCCTAATGTGATGAATTGATGCTTAATCCTGGCCACCTTTCAGTTACTCTTGGACCCCCATTCCAATAAGGCAGTCCTATTCTTGTTGTCTGCTACCAACCCAGACTGACTTACTCACCAAGAGAACAGCACGGACCAGCCACCCATGAGAAGAGTAATCTGGTTGACCCTATTTGGCTCCAGCCTTCTTATGATGTTGCCAAGAAACCCTCATGGGGTTTGGTGTAGGGAGGGATATTGCTAAAAATGTGATGTTTGTTTATGTGCATGCACGGTGGTGGTGGTGGATTCCCTAGAGTACTCTGAAGACAGAAAAATACATTTCTATGATAGTTTGTTCTTTTGCATTCATTAAACTGTCAGTCTCTTTTAATTTATAGGATTAAAGCCAAACTTTTCACAGTGGCCATCTAATGCCTGAATCCATCCTACAAATTTCATCTTAGATTCCATATCCATTCTTTCATTCAACTAAACAAATAATCAACCGAACAACATATCTTGATGAAAATATACTACATTCACAACTTTGACACTGTGACAGATTATTAAAAAACACAACTGAATGAATGAATGGGTAAATAAAAGAACAAGTAAGTAAGTAAATAAATAAATAAAGGTTCCTGCTATCCTGATCTCAGAGTCTCATCTGGAACTAAGGTAGAAAAACTAGAAATTTTAAAGTCAGTTTGTGAGAAATTAGAAAAAGGAAGATTGTTAAATATCTTATCTTCCATATAGTCCAAGAGAACAAGGGAGAGAAAGAGTAAGACAGTTGTAGTTAGGATGGTTTGATAGCTGAGATGGGAGCTATAGGACAAGACGTTAATAGAAACAAGGGGTGGGGGGGCAGGATTGCTTTGGATTAAATGCTAAATCTCCCAAGGCAAATCTTTGGGAGTTATACTGTGGGAAAATAACAAATATCCTTAATACAGGTAGAGTCCTTTCTCCCCTAATCTCTCATTGACTCAGTTTTTAAGCAAGAGAAAATGGGACAATAAGATGCTTATCTTTATTTGACAGGTGAGGGAGGGGCTGAAGAGGTGAAATGAGGAATGCAGTTACTTGGTGACAAATTTGGAGTTCAAGCCAAGTCCCTGGTTCTTCTCTTTTTTTCAATCACCAGACCAGGCCTACTCAGTAGCACAGGATAGCAAACTTTCAGTTAGAGAGATGGGACCTCAGAGACCATCTAGTCTAACTGAGGCCTGAATAGAAATCTTTTTTTTACAATATTTCTGACACTTCAGTGAATCTGGATTTCTTTCTGTTTCCCCTTCTAACCCTTTCCCATGCAAAAAATACACATACAAAAGACATATTCCCATTTCTGTGCTGTGACTATGATGGTGCCTGTCAATTATGCCTACATTATCTGCTTCATCCCCCCCCAAAAAATTTCTACTGATTGTTCAAGGCCCAACTAGGCCTCTACCTCCTATTTGTAGCCTTACTTGACAGCTCTACTGCACACTGATTGATCTCTTTCCTTGATCTGCCACATCACATTATATCTATAGCCTTGCTATGGATTCCTGGTCTTAGTCAATCCATCATTTTATGTTATATTAAGCTCAATTATTCTCCATTACCCATTCCCCTTTCCACATATACCTGTGCCCTTTGATCCTTGCCCTGTTCTATTTTGCCTCCATTGGGGGTAAGGGGAGGGACAGAGACAGAGGCAGATACAGAAACAGAGAGACAGAGACAGAGAGATAGAGACAGCCCGGCAAAGAAATAGGGAGAGAGTCTAAGGAACAGAGACATTTTAGTAGAAAGAGACAGAGAGACAGAGGAACAGAGAGACAGGAAAAAAGCTTTCTAATGTTTTCAGCACACAAGGGAGCAATTACCCATCATCTCTCACTGCAGGTCCAAGTGAACTGTTGCTAGAAACATGGAAGAAATTCTGAGATTGTACAAAGGAAGGTATGATCTGTATTTGGTGGCATCCACAGTTGGCTTTCAGTCTTCCCTTCATTGTCCATGTATTCAGATTTCCTTTTTGATAACAGAGCCACAAAGCAAGTAGCTTATGATTAGGTGCACAAGAAGAAGTAGAACCAGAACCAAACTGGCTGGAATATAAAGGCCCGGGAGGGCAAAACTGAAGATCAGCTGTGAGAGGCGTGCATCCTGAGCCTGGGAAGATCTCAGAAACCAGGAGAAGATAACTTGATCCATGATCCATCCCTACAGCAGCGGTTCTCAACCTGCGGGTCATGTTCAGTTTGTAACAATGAAAATACATCCTGCATATCAGATATTTATATTATGATTCATAACAGTAGCAAAATTACAGTTATGAAGTAGCACCGAAAATACTTTTATGGTTGGGGGTCACCAAACATGAGGAACTGTATTGAAGGGTCACAGCATTAGAAAGGTTGAGAACCACTGCCCTACAGGTTGGTGAATTGGGGTGCAGTGGACTGATTTCTCCCACAGTATTCTCCACTTGTTTCTAATTGGTGTAGCTAACTCCTTTACTCCCTTTCCCACAACCATGGTTTCATGTGGTTGGGTCTTCAATCCACTGCACACGCGCGCGTGTGTACACACACACACACACACACACACACACACACACACACACACACACACACACACACCATAAAATCTGGGAAGACAGTAATTACTGGCAAAGGAGGTGTTTGAAAGCAAGTTGTTCCAATGTAGAAATGATTTATCTCCTTTACATTTAAATTTATATCCAATTAACTCTGTAATCACGGAATGTTATGGATCTTAGAGTTGTGAATCAAAGAAGCCCTTGGCAGAAAAAGATGAATCAATATAATGGGAGCTCATGAGCTGATTTTATGCTAGTTGATTTCATATTTTGAGCAATATTTCATTTCATTCCCTAGATAGGCTTTGAATTTAACTAGTGGGAATTTGTTCAATCTGCTTAGGACCGAAGCATGGTCTTTTCCTGCTATGAGCAGTTCTAGATGGGGTGGGAGAGGGGTTGGAAGAATGATCTCTGTGGAAGCTGAACTATCACAGCCCTTAGGGAGGCATATTCTCTAGAGAGAAACTGATAAGCCTACTTGACAAAGAGAGCACCACCTGGTGGACAGTTTGAATATTGCCATCCATTGGTAGATAATTATGGAGACAGTCTTTTTTTCAGTCAAGGATGGCCCCACTCTGCCTACAAGACCCATAGCCAGACGTGGTCACAGGTATAACATCTGGTCTCCTTAAATAGACTATGAGTTCTTTGAGGGGAGATGTTGTTCAGTCATTTTTTCAGTCATGTCCAACTCTTCCTGATACCATGTTTTTTTTGTTTGGTTATTTTTGTTGTTTTGCTTTGTTTTGTTTTTTGCAAAAACACTAGAGTGATTTGCCATTTACATCCCCAGCTCATTTTACAGATGAGGAAACTGAGGCAAACATGGTTAAGTGACTTACCTAGGGTCACAAATCCAGTAAATTTCAAGCCCAGATTTTGAACTCATGAAGATTAGTCTTCCTGAATCCAGGCTTGGAACTCTATCCATTGCACCACCTACCTACTCATACAATATCATACTTTTCTCCAATTAATTATCAAGTGTTTCCTGAGCACCTACTATGTGTCTATTTATGTGAAGTTACTAGCCTCAAAAATAAAGGCTTATTAAAGGCAGCACCCACTTTTAACAATAGTGCATTGCTAGGAGTGACAAAAAAGATGATTGAGTGCATAAAAATAGGTAATTAAATATGGCAAATGAAAGAACCATATAGAAAACCTGAGTTGATTTGAGTGGTACTTTGAAGTTACTAGAAGAATATGACAAATTATATTGCATTGGAGGGGGCAGCTTGGTGGCACAGTAGATAGAACAATAGGCTTAGACTCAGCAAAACCCATGTTCATGAGTTCAAATCTGGCCTCGGATACTTACTAGTGGTGTGACACTGAACAAGTCACTTACTCCTGTTTCCCTCAGTTCCCTCATCTGTAAAATGAATTGGAGAATGAAATAGCAAAACATTCCAGCCAGAAACACTTCATCTTTGCCAATAAAACCCCAAATGGACTCATGAAGACTTAGACATTACAAAAATGATACAACCACATTGTATTGGATGGATTCTTGGAGGAGGAGCTATTATTATTATTTCTAGGAAAAACATAGGTATAAATTTCATAGGATGACAAGTCACTGAGGGACTGAAATTTGCTCCTATTGAGTACTCACAAAGAGGACATCACATGTCCAACAAAGAGCCCAAGTATATGCAGCTACACTCTGTTAAACTTATGGAGATTCAAAGAAACTAATGTACTACCTATTACTTAGAAGAAAATCTAATGGGGTGATAACAATAGTGAGAATTTACATATCATTTTAAGTTTTACAAAGCTATTTCCATGTATTTTCTCATTTGATCCTTACAACAGCCCTGTGAAATACGTGGTATTATTATGCCAACTTTATAGATGAGGAAATTGAAGCCTAAAGATATTGGGTGACTTGCTCAGGGTCATATAACATAGCCTTTTAGGAGTAGGAGCAAGAGGACCAGAGCTGCTGTGCCCCCGATGACAATCACCATCTCTGCCTTGCCAAATCTTAAATTATGTTAGAATAGAGATTTTTTTAGTGGCTTACAGAATAATGAAATGGCCAAAGGCCATAGCTAGGAGCTCTAGGGACTCTGTTAAGGGGAACGCCACATGAAAAACATTTGGTCAATGCCAAATGCCCTACCTCTGAAGTAGGATTTAAATTCAAGTCTTCCTGACTCCAAGTCCTGGTTCTAATCACTGTGGCACCTTGCTGCCCCTGATAAAATGTGTATATAAAAATAACACAGGGAAAAGATTGTGGGGTATAGAAAGAGGGAGAGGAAGGGTTCCTTTTACCCTCTTATTTTCCTGCTCAGTAACCTCCCATAACTCCTAGGTGGCAACAAGATGGAGTTCACACATATTATCTTTTCACCAAAAGGTCTTGATTATCACCAGTCTTGCTCAAACAATTCTGAAATAGCAACATGGTACAATTAGCAAAATTCTGGACTTAAAGTCATGGGAATGGTGCAAATGACAAATCTAACACTACTCAATTCCCCCATTTGTTGCACATGATAATACATGTTCTCCCTACCTTTTATGTTTATTATGTTCATTGTAAGATGCACATTGGGATGGCCATCCTAAAAGTATTACAGAAACATGGAAAAAGATGCTATTTCTCACTTTCTCCTTCATGAATGCTGTGCTTAAGTCAGAGACCTAATCTTTATCCTCAAACACCCTTATGATTTTGATTATCTTCCTGCACCTAAGGTGAAATGCTTTTTCTATAACTCAGAATATCCATTTTCCCAACCCCAAGTATTATCCATATTTTCAGATCCAGCTTAATTTGCATTTGCTCCTCACAGACTCCCCTGATAACACTGACTGTAGATCATAGAGATCTCAGCTTCGTCATAACTCATGGTTATCTGGCCCTAATCTACTTGTCTGGTCTCATATCATATTGTTTTATTATATGTGTTCTTTGGTCCAACTAATCAACTTCACCCCATTCTCCAAAATGCCCTAAACTTTCCTTCCTTTGAATTTTCACTTTTAACAGTTTTATCCTGGAGTGTTTTTTTTTCTGTTTCTCTGCATATTCAAGTTTAGGCCATCTTTCAAGGATGATCTTAAATGTCACCTTATTCTTGAAGTGCTAGCCTTTTCTGATAGCTGCTGCCGAGTTATTTATCTCCTGCATTTCACGGTAATCTGCCTGGACTGGCATTTAAAGCATCTAAGTATTTGTGAGGATGGGGTTTGAAGTAGAGTTGAAAAGGCAAATGGAAAGAGGGTGAGAGTGTTTTGCCAGCCTCAAAAAGATCTAGTAAATGGTACAGGCCAGGGGAATTGGCATACTGCCTGAATCCTAGAGTAGAGAAAGTGCTGAATGAAACTGAATTACACAACACCTAGCAATGAGAAGCTAGAAAAATGAGAAGAGGAAAGCCTGCATTTCTTCATAGCTTGCCTCAGAGGTCCTTTAGTGTCAGTCCTTCAGGATGATGGACCTGTTTAATACACACAGGACTTCAGTTAGTTTCCCCAGAGGCAACCCAAAATAAGCTTGATAGAATGTGCTGTCCACGTGTCATATAGTCCAGGTTGTTCTGGTCTCCCACTATCTAAATTTGAATGAAATAAGTGTGTTTTTTTGTTTGTTTTTGCTTTTTAGAGGGGGAAAGGCAGGGCAATTGGGATTAAGTGACTTGCCCAAGTCATACTGTTAGTGTTCAATGTCTGTGGTTGAATTTGAATTCAGGTCCTCCAGACTTCAGAGTGGGGGCTCTATTCACTGTGCCACGTAGCTACCTCAAGAAGAGATTTTCTTGAGAGACAGGATAGCTACAGCTTCAGGTAACAGAAGCATCCTTGAGGTTCAGTAGTAGTGCAATTTCTAAATGGTACAGAACTTATGCATGGCTGGATACAGAGGTAACAGAGCTACAGAAGCTTTCTTGGAATAAGAAGAGTTCTTAGTTTAAAGTTAGAATTGGAGACGCTGGACTTGAGGGACATTGAGGCACAGAGTAATGACTAGGAAGAACAATCTCTGAGTTTTCCTTTCATTGAGATTGTGAGTTAACTGGACACTGCAGGTCTTGAGTCCTTTTTTCCCATTTGACTTCCTAAAAGAATGGGCTGTCTTATTCTTTAACAATCCTGATTTTTTCCACTAAAGATCTTTAATGTCTGGCTGCTACTTATAGTTCTAGAGAGACTCTTTTACTCCTTGGAAAATGAGGGACTCATAACTGTCTATAAACTGTCTACTAACTTGGGTATAAGTCCTTCCTGCAGTTTGTCTGTGTATAAATCAGTTTGTTTTCTGTTCCGTGCCTTGTAAGCTTGTTCATTGCAAGAGACATAAGTAAGCCAAATGTTGTGGGGTTCTCTTTTTTGTAAGGAAAATGTGATTTGTTTCAGATAATAAATCCTAGCTTTGCCATGAATCCATCATTCTGTTATATACTCAACTAGCATAACTCTATTCGCCCTGGTGTCTCTAAAGGCAGTCATTATTGTTAACTTTCTTATTCTTTGGCCTCAGGGAGGCTACAGTTATGCAACCAGATGACAGTTGATGGAAACTGACCTTTACAGCCTTCTCTATATTTCCAATAACCTTCCTAAATTCCCTTGGGAAGGAATAGTTTGAGGATCGCTTTGCGGATTTGCTTGGTCTTCACGCTATAGATGATGGGATTCATCACTGGAGGGATGAGTAGGTAGACATTGGCTATGAGTGTGTGTACATAAGGAGGGGCATATTTCCCAAATCTGTGCACCAGGGACAAGCTGATCATGGGGATGTAGAAAATGGCTACAGCACTGATGTGGGAGATGCAGGTGCTAAAGGCCTTCTTGCGTTCTTTGGGAGATGCAATGCTGAGAATGGAGTGGATGATCAAGACATAGGAAAGTAGGATGAAGACTGAATCTACCCCAGCAGTGAAGATGACAATTGCCAATCCAAATGCACTATTGACTTTAGTATCTGAACACGATAGCTTCATCACATCAGGGTGGAAACAATAGGAATGGTGGAGAACATGGCTATGACAGAATGACAGACGTTTTAGGAGCAGGAGCAAGGGCACCAGAGCTGCTGTGCCCCTGATGACAATCACCATGCCTACCTTAGCAATCCTTGAATTAGTTAAGATAGTGGTATATCGCAGTGGGTTACAGATTGCAATGAAGCGGTCAAAGGCCATAGCCAGTAGCACTGAGGACTCCATGAAAGTGAAGCCATGAATGAAGAACATTTGGCCAATGCAAGCATCAAAGCTGATCTCTCGGGCATTAAACCAGAAGAGGCCCAACATAGTGACCAAGGTGGATAAACACAGGCCCAGATCAGTGAAAGACAGCATGGAGAGAAAATAATACATTGGCTCGTGGAGACTTGGCTCCGTGATAATGACAAAGAGAATCATACTGTTTCCAGAGAGAGCAATACCATAGAGACAGCAGAAAGGGATAGACAGCCACACATGAAAGCTTTCCAGTTCAGGAATGCCCGTGAGAAAGAAAGATTGAGGGTAAAACATGGTGTTGTTGAAAGGTGCCATGCTGAGTAGAGGTGACAGAATTATCTTGGTCATGCCCTGAAATGGAAAAGGAAAATTAAAAAAAAAAACATTCTTTGAGACAATGGTTGTGACAGAGTCATTTAGAATCACTGACTGGCCTTGTCCACTTCTTTTGTTTGAGGCAATTGCAGTTAAGTGACTTGCCCACGGTTACACAGTTAGCAAATGTCTAAGACCATTTGAACTCAGGGCATCCTGACTCCAGGACCAGTGCTCTATCTGGCACACTACTTAGATGCCCCACTGTACACTTCTTGAAGACAAAGGTTGATTCTTTAGGGCAAAGTCCTCCATTACACATAGGGCTTTCACTGTAAGGACTATCCTTTTCTTAGTTCTGAAATCTATTTGGGATAAGGTTACACAGAATGAACTGAGACGCTTATACTGAGGCTGTGCTTGTGATCGTGAACTAAGGCTTACAGTTGGCATAAGCTGATAAATAGATGTAAAGGGTTGAGGTACTTTTCCTAAATGCTAGTTATATTGAACTATTAAGGAACTAGAATGCTTGGAAATCATGTCTCCACCAACCCCCCCCCAATCATTTTTAAGTTGTGAGCAAATGAATATTAGTATTAGTAATGTGCTAGGAAGACTAGATACCCATGGCCAACATTTAATTAGAAAGTACTCATGCTTAACCTAGTCTGTCTGTCAAGAGGAAGTCACTACGCCCTGATGAGGCCCAGTTAGACCACAAATGAGGTAAGAAAGATTTTTCTCCCCTGAGGGTTAACTTTTTAGGGAAAGCTGATTGTCACACTGGCCAGTATCCTGGAAAAGCAGGGAACTGAGACCAAAATCACATAGAAATCTGTAGGCCAGGGGAGCAAAATATTGTAGTAGTAGCACTTGTAATCATAATCATAGTAGAAAGAGTACGACTTTTATAAAACGTTTAAAAATATATAATGTACTTTTTATGTATATAGGGTGTCTCAGAAGTCTCAGTGCAGGTTTAAACCCTACACTAAGGGATACCTTGTATATATAAAAACATATTATACATTTTAAAATGCTTTATACATGTCTTGTTTTATTATTTTATTTATACTAAGAGCTTAAACTTGCATTAAGACTTTTGGTACATCCTACATTATTTCCCCTTGATCATCTCATAAATACTACAGGCTTTATTATTCCCATTTTGTAGCTGAGCAAATTGAGGATCTGGGACTCAAGGTCACTGGAATAGTATTTTTTTTTTTTGGCAAGTCTCTTAGGGTTAAGTGACTTTCCCGGAATCACGCAGCTAGTGAGTGTCAAGTGTCTGAGGCTGGATTTGAACTCAGGTCCTCCTGACTCCGGGAGTCAGTGCTCTATCCAATGCACAACCTAGCTGCCCCTGGAATAGTAAATGTTTGGGACAGGATTTGTACCAAGGTTTCCCTGACCACAAGTCAGGAAGTCAGGATCCCTTTTCCTTTAAGATAAAATCTAAGTTTAGGAAGAAAACTTTTAGAAGAAAGTCTTCTTGTAGGAAGTGGAACTTCAGCTGAGTCTTGCCTCAGTTTCCTCATTTGTAAAATAATTAGGTGACCAAAAAGATCTTTATCAGTTCTATATATGTGATCCTATGATCACTGCAAGGCACTATGGAGCCCAGCCAGGTTCTGGTAAACAGGGTGGTGAGGGGGAAAATATTGGACTAAAAGGATCTGAATTCTAGTACAGAGTCTTCCATTAACTTGCTACATGACCTTGGGAATCTCATTTACCCTTTCTGAATGTAACTTTCTTATTTGCAAAAAGAAATTGTTAAACTAGATTGACTGATTAAAAAAAAGGTTTAAGTGCCTGAAGTATGCACTAAGCTAGACATTAGGGATATAGAAAAGTCTACAATGTGACTGAACTTCAGAGGCTTAGATTTTATTTGGGGAAAACAATATGTGCAAATTAAAAGTAGATTCAAAGTAATTTATGCAGGGAAGGACCCTCTATCAACTAAGGAGGAAAAGCTGTTAGGATAGGTTTTCGTCATTTAAATGATCTCTGACATCCCTTACAACTGCGCCATTTTATGATTCTCTCTCCTTGTTCCTTTTTACTTGCTGAATAGCAATTACACTCCACTAATCTTCCATTAGCATGAGAAGGAAAGTCAGCAGCATCCTCTTCAGTAGTTTCTTAGTAATAGCTAATAACAAAGTAAAAGTGAGAATTTCCAGTTTCCTGTTGAAGTATTATTATTATTTACATAGTAATAGTATTGTTACTATGTAACTATTACTAAAATATTATTTACATAGTAATAAAAGTGACAATAGCAGTAGTGGAATTAATATTGAGATCTAGGAAGACATGAGGTAGTATAATCCCAATCCTCAACAAAGAGAGAAATAGAAATTTGGAAAGAAAATACACAAAAAGAGGAAAAATTCTTCCTAAAAACCTTATGTCATTAAGATAAAGATGAAATTTAAATAGGACTAAGGGTAATCTTACTTTAGTGCTCCCCTGAAAGATGCAGAATTTCAGGAAATAGAAAATCCCTGCTTTCCTATTGTCATCCATGTCAGAAAGAGGCTGTTGATGCTAAAGTAGTCCCTCTAAAGGGGATGAAGCAATTTCTATTTCATTCTCATTTTAATGTCATAGCCTAAAACGTGTCAGGGTCAGCAATTTTTCCCGTTTCCAATGGTCTTGTGCAGTTTCCACTTCTCTGTAGGCTGAAGATATGCAGTACTATGCTCTTTTATCTCAAAAGTGTCCTAATGGAAATAATCATAACTTATGTTTCTATAGTATAGTAAAGTATTACTAGGAAAGCCCTTTGAGTTAGGAAGTACAAGAATTATGATCTCTATTTTTAAAATAAGGTAACTAGTTGAGAGGTTGCGTGTCCCAGGACATATAGGAATAAGTGTTCCATTGAGGATCTGAATGCAAGTTGTTCTGGTCCCAAACTGCCCCTTACAAATTCTCATTGCCAGAAACAAGTGACTATTTAAAAGAAGAATCTAAGTCTCTTTTATGCAAATAGACACTCTGATCTCACTATGTACCACTCAGTAATGACTTTTTAGAGGCCTAAAGTGCAACATCCCTCAAAGAAAAAGGGTAGAAATAGAATGGACAGTACAATTTTCCATTCTTTAAATATTACCATTTTCCCCAAATCACTACCAAATGGAAATGATGGTGACAGTGATGTGATGATGACAATGATGACTAGAATTTACATAACACCTACCATGTGCCAGACACTGTGCTAACAGCTTCACAAATAACTGTCAGAAGTAGGTGTTATTATTATCATCCCCATTTTGCAGGTGAGAAAACTAAACAGAGATTAAATGACTTGACCAAGGTAATAAAACTAATGAGTGTCTGAAGCTTGATTTGAACTCAGATCATCCTAATTCCAAACTCAGTTCTCCAAGCTCTAGGCGCTGTGCCACCTAGTTCTTCTAATTAATTTAGATAATAAACTTTTTAAACTCAGTGACCTTGCTGGAAGGTTTAAAATCTTGGTTATTCACACCTTTTTGATAATTGCTTTGTTTAGATAATGCTTTGATTTAATAATACCTTTATGTTCCAGCATGCCCAACATCCCCTCCCTCATCCACCTACCTACCAAAACCTGATCCAGGCAGAAATCTTTAGCTCCTCCCAATTGGAGCTCCTGTTTAAGGGACCATAATTATATCTTTTTATAACATGATTATATGTTATATATCAAAAACATTATATATTAATGTTAATTATATGTTAATATATTAATAATGTAATATATTACATATTATCACATATATAATATAGATATATAATATATAACATAAATATAATATATTTATAACATGATTATATATGTGTGTGTGCATAAAACCAGAGTTAATGTATATAATTAAACATTTATCAAAAGTGACCATTGTGCAGTTCTAAAATTGTAAGAGTTGTCATTATTTTAGTCTATTTTCATTTTCTAACTCATATTCTGTGAGTACACAGGTTAATTCTCAAACCAATATTAATCTTTGTGACTGATTCCCCCAGAAGCTGCTCCATTTTCACAGACAAATTTCTCCAGTTCATCTAGGATAGTCACAGAATGCTAGAATGGGAAAAGAACTCCAATAACATTTAGAGTAACCCTAACCTGATGCTGGCGTCTCTTTGTAACCTCCTTGATGATGACTGACCAAAAAATCATAGGATCATCCACTGCACACTGTCACAGACTTTAGGAGTTCACCTCATTGTTTTTTTCTATCCAGTTGCTCTCCAAGATTTTGTGGTTTCCAGAAACTCATCATTTTGCAAGACGAAATCAGCCTTAGAATGTTACATATTTCTATGTTTGGAAACACTCTTTGTTGTGTTTTAAAGTTAATGACTTGTCCTGAAGATCTCATAGATCTCTGCTCCAGAAATTTTCCAGTGGCCTTTGGCCAATTTTCTTAAAATTGTGAACTAAGGGGAGGGCGGCAAGGGTGGGGGAGGGTTGCTGGAAGTACACACTTTTGTAAATGGACAGGGATGGGCTAGAGAACAGAACAAGTGGGAGATAGGAAGGAGGGACATATAATCAGTCTCTCACAATATGCCCACTGTGGAGTTTACACAGCCTGTGTTTAATTGCTTGTCCTTCTAGTGGGGGTGGGAGATGAAGGAGGAAGGGAAAGAATCTAGAATTTAAAGTTCTATAATCAAATGTTATGTGTGTGTGTGTGTGTGTGTGTGTGTGTGTGTGTGTGTGTGTGTGTGTGTATATATAATGATAATTATTATTAACTACATCCAACTGGGAATTAAGATAAAAAGGTACTGTGGTAGGGAGATTCATCCTGCCCTACCAGAAAGTCAGAGGGGAGAGGGGGAGGACATAGGAGAGAGCAGATTGGGGGAGGGGTTATACATGGCTGTTTTGAGGTGTTGGGTAGGGGAAAGATGGGGAGAAAATTTGAAACTCAAAAATCTCATGTAAATTAATGATGTAAACAAGAAAATAAATGAATACAAAAAAACTGTGAACTAATCTATAATATATTTAGGTTTTTTTTTAGAAGTAAACCCTGAAAGGCAAACTAAATTCATCCCCTGGAGTTGGGAGTCTGTCTTACTCTGAAGGCACTATAAAGCATTTAAGTCTTCAAGCCTAGTATATTTAACTGATAGCTGTTTCAATATAAATGACCTCCTTTTACAATCCTATGTATTTTATTTTACACACCTAAATATATTATTCTGTGAATAGGTTCCAACATATCACAACACTGATATCCATCACAAACACAAACAGACACACACACACACACACACACACACACATTAAGAACACCCTTCCTTACTACCTGCTCCAAGTCAACAAATATTTGGTAACATGCTTGAATATTATATCCCAAACCTGTAGAATAAAGCTATCATATACTACCCACTATCAAAAAACACCCCATATCATCTCTAATGCTGAAGTTCCTGTACTTTGAGATTCTATGTACTGACCTGGTGTCTGGAGATGTTGTAAAGATCCTGGAGTGAGTGAGCAGTATTTATAAAGTCTCATGCTCCAGCATGAATGAACTAATTTTCTCAGGGGAGATCATGTTACTTAGGAAGATGGTTATTCATGTGAATGCTCTTAAAGTTTTTGACCCTTGTGACTTATTTTACACAGCAAGTTCCCTTGAGACTTTGTGTAAATTCACTGGAGAAACAGAATGAATCTAATTCTATCTTTCCTCCACCCTCAGGGAAATGGGTTTCCTGGCATAATCTGAATTTCTACCTCTCTTTATAATAAAGGAATATATTTGGAAAATAGTGGAAATGAGTGACCCTTTTTGTCACTATCCCACCTTAGGCTCTGTATCATTCCTAGGTCTATTTTACATCTAAGAAACGGGGATATTGGGAAAGATTTCACAAAAAGGGGAACAGTGGAAATAAACCTTGAGGAAAGTCAAGTATTCTGAGTGGCAATAATAATGATTACAATAGGACAACAACAACTATCACAGCAGAGGAGATCAAAGGCATGTGGGCATGCGAGGAGTGTATGTCTTCCCATAGCCCAACTAGCTACTGACATTGCAACAAGGATGTTTTCATTTAGGCTGCAGAGAATCAGCTTGCATTCTAATACCTTTATTCAACTATAAAAATGGCTATTTTTATTCACTTGTACAATAGTCTATAGAACATTAAATAATAATAGCAGGACATTACTTTTTCCAGAACTGCTTCTTACTGAATCCCATTTGAAGGATGCAAAGAATGAAATGATGATGAACAGAAAGAGGATGCTAATTAGGCAGAGAGACAGTATATGGTAGCAAATAGAAATCTTGGCCCAGATTATGGCAGATCTAGGTTCAGGTCCTGCTTCTGATACATATTGGTCCTATGTTGCTGGGAAAGTCACCTAAACTTTTAGTGCCCTGGGTAGCTATATGGTACTGGAAGTTCAAAAGTAAAACAAGAACAGATTTGCATCAGTAGAGATATTTTCCTTATTAGAAATTTTCATTTCACAAATAAAATTATAGGTCCAAGCCAAAAGAAAATTAGATAATGGTAAATGACATTGACATAGAAAGGAAATTGATTATAAATTGATAAAAATTATATAATTATAATAATCAGTTTTAGATTATAATTTATTATTAGCTATTGACTCTGTTAGTGGTTAGTCAAAACCACTTTGGGACTCTGTTTAATTAATTACAAAATGGAAACAAATGCATTTGCATTATAGATTTGTTGTGAGGATACAAAAAAAGTAATAAATGTAAAGCACTTTACAAACCTTAAGAGTCATTTCAGTGGGTTGTTTTATAATCACTATTATATTATTATCAGCAACAGCCTGGAAACTAGCTTATGAAAATATATGGAGTCCAGAGATGACGTGTAAAGTTCAAGAAACAGCAAGTAGTCTAGTTTAGCAGGAAAGTAGAGTTTGTGAAGAATACGATGCAATAAAGAAGGTGGATGCAGTAGAAGCAGGACTGTGGACAAATTGACATTCCAGTCTGAGTTGGTAAGAGGCAATGGAGAGCCACTGAAGATTTTTGAGAAATGGGAGTGACATGGTTAGATCTGTGTCGTAGGAAGATTGTTTTGTCAGTTGTGTGGAAAATGGATAGAAGAAAAGAGACTAGAAGCAGAAAGGCCAGTTACAAGGCTATCTTTATAGGATAAGAAAGAGGTGATAAGGACCTTAACTAGGGTAGTAGCTACGTGACCTGAAAGTCTGATCTTATGAGATGTTATAAAGGTAGAAAAATAACTCTTCGACAGCAACAGAAAAGAAAGATGCAAGAAAGGTTTTAGTGAACCTTGCTTACTAGAAAGACTGCAGTATCTTCAATATAAAAAAGACTTGAAGAAATGGTAGTTTAAGTAACAATATACCGTATTTTGGATATGCTGAGATAAAGATGTCAGTGAAATATCCAGGTGATTTTTAGCAGGCAATTGGCTACTTCTAGTCGAGAGTTCAGAAGAGTTATCTGGATGAAATCTGTAGATTTTAGAGTCATCTGTGTAGAGATAATAATTGTACCCGCTGGAGCTGAAAAGCTCATGAATAAGGAGAGCATAAAGAAATTTTAAATAAAGATGATACAGGATAGAGTCTTGGGTAATAGCCATACATAGAGAGTATAATATAGGTGATGATCTAGCAAAGGATTCTAAGAATAGTTGAACAGGTAGTAGGAAAGTCAACATCCTTAAACCCAAGGAAGCAGAGAATATCCAGGAAGAGAGAGTGATTGGCAGTCTTACAAGCTATAAAGAAATCAAGGAGAGAGAGAACGGAGAAAATGCAATTGGATTTAGAGTTTAACAGGTTGTCAAATTTGGAGGGAGGATATTCATTGTTTTGGTGGCATCTGGAAGATAGAATGAAAGGGGCTGAGAAGCACATACAAGATGAGATATCCCGGATGATGAGTATAAATTGTTTTTTTTAATAGTTTGGCTATGAAAGACAGAAGAAATATAGAAGATGGTGTTGGTAAGGGAATGCAGCGTGAAGTAAAGATTACTTGTGTATGGGGGAAAGGAAGGACTGGAGCATCAGATAAAGTGGTAGAAGGTAGCAAAAAATAGAAAGTGATAAATAGAATAAGCTCCTGGAAGAGGTAGGAGGGAATTGGATCCAATTTACAAATGGAGGCCTTAATTTGCACAAGGAAAAGGATCATTCTACTTCATGAATGAGAACAAAGGGAGAAAGAATGGGGAGGCTGATGTTGACTGACTTTAAGGAGGAAGAGAGAACAAGGAAACAGACCGGACTACAAGAATACAACAGAAATTGTCTATTACGTGTTGAAAACTCTGAAAGTAAAAAAGGTAGGTCTGAGCAGCAGTGACAGCTAAATGGCAAGTTTTAAGAGTGACCACTGTGTCTGAATGAAAAGTTTTAAGAAGCTTTAATAGCATGTAATTTAGTTTAGCAGCTGGGCTATCTCAATGCTGTGAGAGGGGGGAGAAGGGGGAGAAGGGGGAGAAGCCCTTCTTTATTTTATTTTTATTTTTTTATTTTTTTGCTTTTTGGAGGGCAGTTGGGGTTAAGTGACTTGCCCAAGGTCACACGGCTAGTTTTTTTTTTTGTGTGTTAAGTGTCTGAGGCCGGATTTGAACTCAGGTACTCCTGACTCCAGGGCCGGTGCTCTATTCGCTGCACTACCTAGCCGCCCCGTAAAGCCCTTCTTATATACAGTTCACCTTAACTGGTTTGCTAACTAATCATTGCGCAGGTGCAAGTAATCTGTTACTGAGGCCAGGGGAGGGTAATTACTAAGCATGCTGATTTCTAATTTCACAAGAGTTTCATTTAACTTCCCTGGCTAGTTTCTTGATTCCTATCTGTTGTCTATAGCTTAACTAGTTCCTGGCCACTTCATTCCTTCCTTTGTTTTAGGAAATAATCCAATCATGGATTCTTGGCCACTTACAGGTGTTCAATGCTTATGCAGGACCATAAGTATGACAGACTGGACCTGCTTCTGCACATAGCCTGAGAGATCGGGGCTGGCTAATGATGTTACAAGGGAGGTCAGCCCGAGTGATCAATTAAACAGAGATTCAAACCAATCTGACCAAAATACACATAGAGTCTGCTAATATGCAAATGGAAATGCAGGAGGTAAGGTCAGTGGTGCATGCCATCCAGGCATTGTCAGGAGCTCAGAGGATGTGGTTAGATGACCCTTGGTGCTTATCAATTTCAATGGCAGCAGCACACAGGTTAGCATAGGGTGATTTAGCAAGGTCATAGGAAGGGGAGAGAGAACACAAACTGTCTGTCCCTGCATATCCCTCAGTGTTATTTTTGTTGCGGAATGCCAACTGCAGGTCTGAGCAGAGGCACACAAGGAGATTTTTACATACTGAAGTTACAAAAGCTTTACAAACAAAGTTACTGAAGTTACAAATGTTATCTTTCGCAAATTCATAGAAACATAAAGATCTGTTCAAAACGTCCAGCCCACTTTGTCTGGGTATGCAGGCTGTATTCTATTCTCATGAGAATCATTAACTTGGTCACGCACTGTGGTCACTGAAACCTGCTTGCTCTTTTCAAGGTTGCACAATGAGAACACAGAGCAATAAGCTAAAGTTGTAGCAGTTCTTGTGCCAGCCTGGTTAAGATTCTTGGAAAAGCTGTCTGTATCTGATGTCTTTTTCAGGTCCCCTGGCTCAGATGTTCTCAATTCTTTAGAAGAATCAATCTGATCCTGTTGTTTTCTTCCAAATTTTAGGATCAAGTTACAGATCTTTCTGTTTCCTAATATACTAAAACCCTTTTAAAAAACAGATTATCATTTATCTGGAGACAGGAGGGGCTTGTACAAACCCCCATTTGTCCCCAAACCTTATCTGCCTTTCTCATTTACAACCTTTGTCTATCTTTCCAAATCCCTCAAAGCCATTATTCAGATTATTCAACCTTCCTTTACATTTGTTAACCACAAAACAAGATGGTTCACATCTGTTACTGGCTACTTGCTGTGATCATAGAAACTTTCTATAGAAGAAATAAACAGGGGGCAAATGACATTCCAAAATATGACAGGATAAAACATCTTTGGCTCTGTTTAAATTCAGGTAAAGTCACAGATATCCAACCATGCAGTTTCAATACCGCCTCATAGCTAGACTCAGAAATAGATGGGAAACACTCCTTTTCAAAGGAACTTTGTGAGTAAGGCTGTCCAGAGGGATCCTATCCCAGACAGAGACTGATGTTGTCTCTTTGGCTTTTACCAAATGTAGACTTCCACCAGTTCCCATTCCCTCTGAGTAGCTTTTGGCATTTACTGATTTATGCAGGGAACTATATCCAAATCCAAACACCAAACAAAATTTATTGCCCCAAATGCCTTTTACCTTAACAAGTGTCCCTAATCACAGCTTAAAGAGTCAGTTTGTCTTTAGTCTAATGGAGCTGCAATAAGCAATGAAAAATTTACCAGGTTTCACAAACATAAAGAATTCCATTTACTATCATTCCTTTCCCTTGCGGAATGACTGTGCCTAATGGAGATAGTTTCTAGGGGCTTTGGCAGTTTTACAACATAAGGAAAAACTGAGAAGGACTTTAGGGAGGGGCTGGTGGCCATCAGACCCTGCTTTTTCACAATCTTATACTTGCAGGGAGACTGTTCAGAATAACATTTTTATCAGTCTCCTCCTTCTTACATATACTACCAATGAACAACTTTAGGTTTTAGCATTAAAACAGTTGCCCAAACAATCTTACAAGTTAAGCATATGATTTTTCAAAGTACAATACTCTAAAACATTGCAAAAAACCTGCTTTTCTTACAACACAGATGATATAAGATTTAAACTTTGAAATAAACCAATTAATTACCAATATGATGACTTTAAAATTCCACATGAAGTTACACAGAAATAAAGTGTTCTTGTTGTCATATAACCTATCAACTTATCACTAGAAATCAATTACATTCTAGAAGCTCGCCTAGATGGTGAATGTGGTGATTCATAATTTTTTAGACAAACATAAAACAGAAAATTCAGCTTACCAAGTGCAGAGACTTTTCTCCTCTCCCCATATTGCAGAGCCTAGCTGTGAATCCAGGGGTTTGAAAGGAGAGGTTCATCTGGGTACATGGGGGCCCAGGGCTATGGCAAAGGCTCGTGATATAGCTATTATGTCTCCTCCCCCCTTTTTTAACCCAAAATAATTTGGGGGGAGGGTACTTTTCAAAACTGACTGGAATGAATTCAATTGCTTTACACCTATACTCTGACACACCAAAACTTTTCTTTTGCAGGTGAGGCAGGAAAAAAGGTTAATTGCTGATCTGCATGCCTCTTCACGTCTCTCAACATTCAATTTGGAATGCAGAGGGAGGTTTTTAACCAATCAGGGAATGCAATTAAAAACACAAATTACAGAGACCTAGAGATTGGGGTAAAGGGAGAGACCTAGAAAATAAATCTGCTACTTCTTGTAGATGAGGTGGGACACCTGGCTCTTGCCCACCTCGAGGAGTAAGGGATAGTAGACCCGGACCTCTGTTTGCAGGAGGTCCCACATGTGGAAGGGGAAAGGGATCCTTCCTCACCAAGGGGGACCTCCGCTCCCCCTAGGGTTGTTTCTGTTTAGGAATTTCCTTGGTGACCAAAACCTTAACTCATCCCCACTCAGCTATGTAGAAAGACCAAAACAGAATAGGAGAAGGGCACATATAATTTGACCTCTTTCCATCCCATATATCCACAACTCATTAAGCAAAAACTTTACCTTTTGGGTGAGGCAAGCCCTGAGAAGGGAAAATTCCTTATTTTGCTTGTCTGCTTTCTCTTTCTAACTTCCTCTTTTTCCCAATCTCTCGATGAAAAAGCAGGGTGGCAGGGGAGTAAGGGATTTCTACTTCTAAACCACAGACTGTTACAGGGATACTTAACACAAGACAAAGACACAAGCCACTTACAACAGGACAAGCAACAGATGAACAGACAAAACAGACCTGACCCACAGACTTATCACAGAGACACTTAAGTGAAAAAAACAGCACAGAGGCCCCCTGGAGGCCTAAACAGGGGTTGCAAATGGTATCTTGGTGCTAACCCAGTAGGAGCAGTTTCTCTGCGTCCAGTCTGCTAACCTATCCTGTTATCAAAAAGAGTACTCACCAGATCCACTGCCAGCACAAGGCCTTGGCAGGAAAAAAGGGGTCTGCCAGCGCAAGACCTTGGCAGGAGTGCTCCACTCCCAGTTTACTTGGGTAGATTTCCAACCTTCCCAAGAGAATTTAGAGTTTTCATGGGCAGAGAAAAAAAACAAAACAAAACAAAAAATAAAACAAACTTCTCAGTGGCCATTCCCCTCTAGCTCATTTGCTGACCCTGCCTGCTCAGTCTGGGAAGAAGCACTGATGATCACTTGAGATGGCCAAAGGCCATTTTGCTGGGGTCTCCAAGTGAAATGGCAAGTTTTAACAGAGTGATCACAGAGTCCAAATGAAAAGTTTTAAGGAGCTTTAATAGCGTTTAATTTAATTTATCAGCTGGGCTGTCTCAATGCCAATTAGAGGAGAATGAGAGAGAGCAGCCCCAAAAACAGAAATGCAGGATTATATACAGTTCACCTTAATCGGTTTGCTAACTAATCATTACACAGGTGCAAGTCATCTGTTACTGAGACCAGGGGAGTGTAATTACTAAGCCTGATGATTTCTAATTTCACAGATTTTCACTTAACTGTTTCCTGGCTAGTTTCTTGAGGCCTATCTTTTAATTAGTTCCTGGCCACTTCAATAGGTTGAAAGAAAAGGGAGAAGCAGATAGATTAATGATTGTGGTAATGATGAAGAATGCATTTTGGAGGAATGAGACAGACAAAAATAGAAGGATGGGAAATCATGATCAAAGAGAAATTTCAGAATTCAGCATTATGGAGGTAGCACAGTTATGATTAATAGTAAGGTGTATGACTGGTGTAGACTGAAATGTAGAACATGGGAATTAAAAATCTTGATAGACTCAGGGGCAGGATACTTGAGTTGGCATCTGTGTAAAAATGTGCGTGTGTGCACATGAAGGTGGCGTTTAAGGCAGAGAGAAAGGCTTACCAATGTACTGATCTTGAGAAATATGTCTGAATGACCTTGACTGAGACTGGTTGATGACTATTACAACTAAATGGACAAAGTGTTATAAACAGATCATGTGAATCTCAGAGGAGGAAAATACTAAGTCATGAGAGCTGAGTCAAGGTCTGAGAGTCGCAAAAAAAGAAAGAAATTTCAGTGTTTCCTCTTTTTCCTTGTTCAGTTTGTTAGGCATTAGATAAATAACTTTGTTTGGAGGAGGATGGACAGGGAAGTAATGTATTCTACATTGAAGCAGGTTTTTATAAGGACAAGAAAGAATGTTAGAGGAAGTGGTCTAAGATAAATGAATGTTTGGCAATGAAAACATGAATTTCAGAAGACACATGGGGATAGAATGGCTGGGAATTATTGGGTCTGGAAAAGGGGAAGGACTGAGGTTTGCAGGATTAAAAGTACCAAGAATTAATATCAGGAGAAGGATAATTTTACCTTGATAGATGGTGACTACATTAAAAAGAAGAAGAGAGGCGAGTTGGCTAGCTATAAGCACGATGTACCAACAAACCCAAGGGGCTCATCTTCTGTTGTCATACCTTTTTATCATTTTGCTACTGTCCATGGGGTTTCCTTAGCAAAGATACTGGAGAAGCTTCCTATTTCTTCTTCTAGTGGATCACCTTTCATAGACATCTCCATTATGAACTGCCATTTTGGGTATCCTTGAATGGCATAGCTCATAGTTTTATTGAGCAACACAAGCCCCTCTACAACAAAGCAGTAATCCAGGAATGGTCCATAGCACAGGGGAGGTATAAAGAGATAGCATATGATTTTCCCACATAGCTTAAGTATCATTAAAAAGAATAGAAGGGAAGAAAGAGAATATTCACTTGTTAAGGAGCCTATATTCTAATTGATGGAGACAACTATTATAGGAGGATTTAGCTCCAAGGCAGTTTAAGCTTGATATTTTTGGGGTGCAAAACTGAGTAAGTTAGAAAGACCCAGGAGTTTTTAGAGTAAAAAATTAGGGTAAATATCAATGCCAGGGGGCCTGTACAGTAGACCAGTATATAACCAGCAATGCATGAAATATATGATATGAATATATGTAATAGATTTTCATAATGTGTGTGCATATATATGTATATATGTGTATGTGTGTGTTTCTGTGTATTTGTGTATATGTGTATCTCCAACAAGTTGAATATAAGCTATACCTTGAGCATAGGGGATGTTTTTCATTAAGTTTGTAAATCCCTAGCTCCTACCATCATACTACCTTCTACATGGCTGAAGCTCCACAAAAAGAACTGTTAAGAGATATACACATAAGTATTGCAACAAATGGCTGATTAGTGATATATCAAATAGGTCAGAGGAGACTTCAGTGTGTAATGGGACCTAGAAAGAGTTTTGAATAAGATTATATGCACCTTGAGTGAGAAGAGAGGAAGAAGATCTATGTTCAAAGTAAAGAAATGATGTGTGGATTTGTGAATGCTACATTACCATAGAAATGGTCACGTTTCATTTCAATTGCATATTTTCAAGAAATGAGAGAATTTTATGAGTTTAAAAAGTCCCTATTCAAAGTAAAATACCAAGACAGTATTTCACATTTATATAAAGCTTTAAGACTTGTAAAATAATTCCCTCACAACATCACTGTGAGGGATTTAGCAGAAGTACTATTATCATTCCCACTTTACACATGAGAAAACTACATCTGTGAGTGGAGAAGGCAGTGAATGTCTGAGGCAGGATGAAAACCTTTGTCTCCCAGCTTTTAATGCAGCCTTGTTTTTAATATACTATTTTTCCTCTCCTTGTGCTTCTTATTTTTCAGTGTGGGATAAAATGGAGGAGGAAGGCTCCAACAATTGACTCAAAATTTTTAGCAGAAGATTTGTAAAAAAAAGGAAGCCGGGTAGAGAGCTGGATTGGGATTCAGGAAGAAATGAGCTGAAATTCTGCCTCATACATTTAGTACATATATGACCTTGGGTAAGTGGGTCGTTTAAACTCACTTAGCCTCATTTTACTTATGTGTGAACTGGTGATAACAATAGAACCAGCTACATAGAATTGCTGGATTAAGTGAGTTAACATATGAAAAGCATCTTTCAAGCATTAAAAATGTATATAAATGCCAGTTACAGTTGTTTAAAGTCTTTTTCTGTGCAGTTCTGTCATTACTTCAAATGCCCCTTCTTACAAAAGGGTGCCAAGAGAGAACCCTACTCCTAACACCCAAATCAATCAGAGAATGGAAAACAGAGAATGGTCAAGTCAATAAATTTATAAAGGAAAGACCCTGCATCGCTTTTACATTTCCTATGTATCAAGTGATGACATAGAGAGAAGCAAAGCTTATTGACAGAGAAAGGGTATTGGGATCCCAGTTCCCTTGGGATAGTTAGCACACACACTACTTATGAACATAATAAACTGTCCCCCTGGATTGGCTTTCCCTGTAGGTAAGTGACTCCCACCAGGATAAGTCCTGACCCCTTATTAACACTTCCCACTCCAGGAATACACTTGGCTTAATCTTGGACTCTTTGGTGCCATTATGATGACAAAGCAAGATACGACTGTTATTTCTTCCACAATAAATAGGTTCTGTAAGTCAAACTGTTGCTGATGTGGTGAGATAATAGTTGGAATATTGTATAAAGAGAGTGTTGAGCTTGGGATACATAGATTCCTATGAACTGTAAGGAAAAGATATTTGACAGGGCAGGCTACTGGAGAGTGAAAAGGGCAACAAAGTTAGGTTGTAGAATCTTGTCTTCTCTGGAATTCTGAAGAGACATCAGTCCTCTTCACCTCTATGTTACTAACCTGGTAGCCTGTCATATGTTAGTGCAGCTATATATGGCATGATCCTAATACGTTTTTATTTTTATGGTATTAGGTTTAGACCATGTACTTTTTCTTTGTATTTTTTTTGGAGGGGAGAAAGCAGGGCAATTGGATTTAAGTGACTTGCCCAACGTAGCACAGCTAGTAACTGTCAAGTGTCTGAGGTCAGATTTGAGCTCAAGTCCTCCTGACTCCAGGGCCAGTGCTCTATTCACTGTACCACCTGCCTGCCCTAATAGCACTGGAAGGGACTTCATGCTGCTTGTTTCTCCTCTTCATGCTAATGGACAATCATTGCATACCTATGGAGTAGTGGGAGAAGTGTCAAGAAAATTAGTTTTCTTTTTTCTGGGCAGGCAGCCAAGACAATACGAGATAGCCATGAAGGGACCTTGATGGCCCCATTCCCATCAGACCCTGAATTTTATCAGAAAGTCTATGCTGCCTTTTCTTCTTGAAAATACTTGCCTCCTTTACTTTTTCTTTCCCATTCTTTTTTTCTTTTTCCTTTCCTTTTCATTATTTTTCTCTTCTTTTTTCATTCCATCTTTCTTTTCTTCTTTTTAATTTGTTTCTTTTCCAAGGGAGAACAATTTCTTTTTAGGCAGAGACAATTTTAATTTTTTGTCCTTGCTGTTTTCCTTTTTCTTTCCCTGCTGTTAATAAGATAACATCATTCTTAATCTTTTAGTATAAATTTTAGCTTTGTGCCTAATTTCTCTGTTTCTATGGGAGTAAAAAAGGAGACACTTTTACAGTGAATGGAGTGCTTCAGCCAGTGTGAGTTATTTTTCACTGTCTTCCTGAAGGATGTGAATTTAAAGTAAAACTTTGAAGGGAGATTTTTATCTATTTATCTATTCATCTTAGTATATCTCTTTTTCTGTTTCATAAATCTTTCAAGAGTTAAAAAGATTCTTAGAGATCATCTAATCCTATTCCTTTTTTTACCGAGGAGAATACAAGCTCTTTCTAAGAGGCAAAACCATATAGTGAATGAGTAAGCTGAGAATCTAAATTAGCTCTCCTGCTCCCAATTTACGTCTTCAACTGTTTTTCAAAAGTTCCTAAGTTGGGCTCAAATTGATATTATGACATATGTGTTCACCAAGGTTTAAAGTATTTCTTGAAAGGATAAACAAATGACCACTAGAATGAGAGCCTCAAATTGAGAGAAGAGTTTGAATCTCTGCATCTGTAACAAACTTGTAACCATAAGGTCAGGAATGTGATTCATTCATGTCTTCCTTGCATTTTCAAGTGGGGTTCTTCTACTGGATCAAAATTCTACCAGGTTCTACTGTGTCCTGGGATGGTTTTCCTTTTCACTTGCTGTTCCTCATACTGAAAATGCTTTTTCTCCTCATCTGTTCCTCACCTTCCCTTGAGTTGTTTAAATTCAACTCTTACCTTCTGCAAAAGGCATTTTCAGTGCCCCTGCCCTCTTGCTTGTGCCTTCCATTTACCTTCCATTTTTCCTCTATATATTTGTCTCTCCTTTTGCTAAGGAGCACAGAAAAGGAAAGTAGTTCAATCACAGAGGGAGGGAGGGAGAGAGAGAGAGAGAGAGAGAGAGAGAGAGAGGGGGGGGGGAGAGAGAGAGAGAGAGAGAGAGAGAAATTTGACATTCATTGCAAAGACCCCAGTAATTGTATTCTGAGACCACTGAGATAATCACACACAAAATAGCTGCCTCATCACATTCCCTTCACTTAATACAAAAAGTTCTCATTCTGCTTTGAACTCTGTGCTTTTGTCTTTGCTAGGATCTTGGTTGCTAGGTGGTCCAGGGGATAAACAACTGAATCTTAAGTCAGGAAAACATGTGTTGAAATTCTGTTTCAGATGCTTACTAGCTTAGTAAGCCACTAACCATTTTCAGTCTCAGTTTCCTCATCTTTAAAATGGGAACAATGATACCTATCTTTCAGGATCATTATGAAGATAAAATTACATGCTATTTCTAAACCTTAAGGCATTATATTATAATTGCTAACATTTATATACTGCTTACTAGGTGCCAGGCGCTGGGCTGAGATTTACAATTATTATTTCATCCTCATAGCAACACCGGAAAGTAGGTATTATTATCATGATGTCCATTTTACTGAGGAGGAAACTGAGTCAAACAGCAGTTAAGTGACTTACTCAGGCCATATACCTAGTAAGTATTTGAGGGTATATTTGGGATCAGGTATTAATTAGTGATTCAAGTGATCTTTCACAGTGACACCTGGCTGCCCAAATAAATGCTCTCATTATCCTTAAAGTATATGTTCAAATCATCCTGTTTTGGGAATGGAAAGGACTTTGATGCCCCCAAGACATGGGGTCTTTCAGGGACATGTTTATAATGTTTCCCTTTGGGGAACAGTTTGAAAAGGATATGGGGGAGAGAGTGGTATTAAAGAGAGATGGGCCCTTCTAGAGGAATTAAGAATATAGAGAGCATTCCTAGGATCCTATGGTCTTACTTTCTCCTCTTCTCAATAAAAGTTTTCAGTGACCCACCCCTAAATAACAAAGTTAGGAGGGAGACCATTTTTTTAGGAGTTAGAAGTGTCTCCTGGGTCTTCTTTTTTTTTGGGGGGAGCCTTTTAGTAACAGCTCAGAAAGGTTTGAACCCCTAATTAGGGTATAGTGGCAAGATTGGAGACAAAAATATCTCTGTGTTTCCAGATCTTCAACTTACCACTTATGTGACATTGGACAATTCCTTTTCTTCATCAGGAAAATGACCTCAAATGCCTAAGGTTCTTTCCAACTACAAATCTTATGATCCTCTCAATTCAGTGGGCTTAAGGATTGATTGCAGGGATATCTCTTCTCTCTTTGGCAATGCTTTTTCATGTAATGTCTCCAGCTCAAGCTAAATCTCTGTACAGAAAAGAACCTGTGTTTCCTCTACCTCCCTGAACCCTGACTCTGTCTCTCCTCGGCCCTGTGTCTGTTCACTTCTCTCTTGGCCTTCCCATAGCCCTAAGAACTATTCCTGACTATAACGGGAGAGCATCAAAGACTTTGCCTCATAGGCTAGGCAATTCTGTTAGCCCCCAGTTAATGGGAGTAAGGCATGTTTTTCTTTTCTTTTCCCTTGTGATCCAACCAATCTTGAATTCAATGTTGATAGCAGCCACTTAGGCTGAAGGTTGCTTCATGAAGGTCTGTCCACAGAAATCTCCCAGTTACCCTGACACTGTGTCTAACACTCTACTAAAAATGTTTATTTCTTTAGGTAATGATAGTCTTCTTCCCCATTTTCAAAAAAATTCTTTTAAAATCCAAAAATCTCTGGGAGATATGCTCATCCTTTGTTTTGTTCATATCTTTTGGTGGACATCTAGTCCAAGCACTCATTTTTTCATAGGGTGTTAGGTTTAGTGATTCAATCCCTTAACTGTAGAATTCCATCTTTATGTTTAACATGATTCTTTGTTGATGTAATGTAGAAAAATGTTCTTGTTCCACCTTCACACAAATATGGGGAACAGCAATATAGTTATCAAACCCTATTAGATGTCCCAGTTCAGTCTCCCTTAATTGTTATCAGACTGAATGATCCCAAAGTCATCACTTCTATACTGTAGGCTCATTGTCTAGGTTACTTCAACCCCATGAGTATCTGCACTACACAGAAAGAGAATTCCCAGCCCCTGTCATTGTTCTGCCACAGGTGTGGCCAAAGTTGAATTCCATGAACAATTACTCTGTGGAAGCTGATAATTAGGATTTTTTTGTTTTGTTTTTTTTGGGGGGGGGTATATAATAATGATGACTGATGATAATGGAGACAGATTTTCAATAAGGTGCTTTTCTTTTTTAATTTATTTTTTATTCTAAATTTGAGAAACAAAGCAAGCACTTCCATAATAAAGTCGAATAGAAAATGATTGCACATGAAACTGCAAATCTATTATGTACAGTTTGCCTTTCCTTTTAAATATATAATAAAATCACTGTGTAACTTTCTGTCTTTTCTCCCCCTCCCACCCTAGAGATGGCTACCGCGACACACATATATGTATGTGTGTGTGCATATATGTATATATGTATACATATACATACATAAACATACTGCACATACTTCATTTTATCAATTCTTTCTCTGGATGTAGATAGCATCTTCCTTCATAAGTACTTTGTAATTATTTTGGAATTTAGAATATTTAAAATAACTTAGGTGCTCAAAGTTGTTCTTAATATTGCTGTTATCATCTACATTGTTCTCTCAGTTATACTAATTTTGCTCTTCATTATATCATGCAAGTCTTTCCATGTGGTTTTTCCCTAACATCATTGAGCTCATCATTTCGTATAGTACAGCAGTATTCCATCAAAATCCCATACTACAACTTGTTTAGCCATTCTCTAATTGATGAGCTTGCCTGCAATTTCCAGGGTTGTTTTTTTTTTGGCATCACAAAGAGAACGGATAGAAATGTTTTATAACATATAGGATCTTTCACTTTTCCCCTAATCATCTGGGGAAATAAAATAGTGGTATTTCTTAGTCAAAGGTCATAGGCAGTTTAATAACTCTTTTGGTATAATTCCAGATTGTTCTCCAAAATGGTTGGAGTTCACAGTTCCACCAACAATGAATTAGTGTCCCAGTTTTTCTACATCCTCTCTAACATTTGTCACTTTCCTCCTCTATCATTTTAGTCAATCTCATAGGTGTGAAATTATATCTCAAAGTTGTTTTAATTTGCATTTCTCTAATCAATAATAATACAAAGCACTTTTTTATATGACGATAAATTGTTTTGTTTTCTTCATTGGAAAACTGCCTGTTCATACTCTTTAACCCTTTATCAATTGGAGAATGATTTGTATTCTTATAGATTTGCCAAAGTTCTTTATATATATATATATATATGAGATATAAGGCCTTTATCTGAGAAACTTTATAAAATTTGCACACAAACCCTCCAATTTTCTGTTTTCCTTCTGGTCTTGGCTACATTTGTTTTATTTGTACAAAACCTTTTAAATTTAATATAATCAGAAATTTGTATTTTACCACTTATAATCCTATTTCTTGTTTATTCATAAAGTGTTCATAAGTTAAATAATTAATATGTTTCATGTTCTTCAAATCTTGAATTTTATCCCTTTCTTTATATGTAAGTCACATATCCATTTTGACCTAGTCTTGGTAAATGGTTTAAGATATTGGTCTATGCTCAATTTATGCCATACTGATTTCCAGCTTTCTCAAAAAATTTTACCAATGATGAATTTTTATCCATAAAACTTTAGACTTATCAATCACAAAGTAACTGTACTCATCTGCTGCTATAAATTGTATGTCTACTTTGTTCCACTGCTAAACCTTTCTATTTCTTAGCCAGTACCAGATAGTTTAAAAAAAATTTTTTTTTTGCCTTTTTTTGGAGGGCAGTCGGTGTTAAGTGACTTGCCCAAGGTCACATAGCTAGTTTTGGTGTTAAGTGTCTGAGGCCAGATTTGAACTAAGGTCCTCCTGACTCCAGGGCTGGTGCTCTACTCCCTGTGCCACCAAGCTGCCCCCAGATAGTTTTGTTAGTGATTGCTTTATGCTATGCTTTCATGTCAGGCTCTGCTAAACACAGTGCTTTCTCTACAATAGTCCTACAATCTTGTATTATCCAGTATTATGTCCATTTTACGAATGAGGTGACTAAGGCTCAAATATGTTAAATGACTTTACAGAAGGATAGAACCTAAGAGTTGGAAGGAATGTTAAAAGGTCATTTAGCTCAATTTATATCTGACCCAGAATCTATTCTACAATTTCAAAAAAGAGGAGGAACATTTGTTCTCTTTTTGAAACCCACTAGTTATTAGGAACTTACTACTTTACAAGTCAACCCCTTTCCAATTTTGGGAAGATCTAATTGTAATGAAATCTTTTTTATATACATCAAGCAGAATTTTGCATTTCTGCAAATTCCACCCTCTGCCATTAGTAGAGTTAAGCAGAATTTGATTTAATTCAACCAGCATTTATTTTGTCATATATACAAATATATAACTCTATATATATGTGTGTGTATATGTACATATATATGATATGCATGCATATGTACATATTTGTTTTTATGTGTGTTTATTGACATGGAGTACATATATATACACACATATACATATGTACACACATACATACACATAAACATGTCGTTGTTTCAGGCACCAGGAATAGAATAAGAATCATTGTGGTGCAGTGCTTCCACTAGAAAAGAACTCAGAGGTCATCTAGGCCAACCCACTCAAAGGAAACTGAGACATGAAGAAGTTTAATAAGTTTCCCAGGTCCACCCAAAAAACTAGTAAAAAAAATGAGGATATGAACCAAGACTTTCTGACTCCATATCTCCTGTTTTTTCCACTGTATCACGCTTGCTAAAGTCACAGACAAAATGAGAGACACTAAAGGCATTCTTTCCCTTATGTAATTTATATTCTATGGAAAAGTCTGATTTGTCTTCCATGAGACCCCTTCAAATAATTAAATGTTAGTACCCACCCTAGAAAAAAATAGCTTCTCCTTTAAATCAAGCATATATCATTACTTAAATCAGTGGCCACAACTTTTGAAAGCATAAAATGACAGGAAGAAGGATTTGTATTCACCTTCAAAGGGAACAGTTCACCTATAGGTCATAATATCATAGTATAGATTCAGAGCTTGAAGGCCTCTTAGAAGCTGTTATTTCCAACCTAATCATTTTCCAAATAATAGAACTCAGGCATCCAAAGGGTAAGTAACTTGTCCAAGGACACACAACTATCAAGTGTCTAAGGTGGAATTTAAACCCACATCATTCTGATTGCAAGGACAACCTTAATATCAGTCATAGGAGGTCATGAAATTGAAGAACTTTACCAACTTTACCAAAGAACTTTAAATCACGAAATCAAAGAACTTTTGAAGCACTAACTTAACGTATTTCGAGAGTTCTATGTACTTTTTTTCTAGAGTCTCAACTAACATGACATATGATATTATGTGATTGTCACAACTTTCCAGGGGAAGGGTGTGCAAACAAGATTGTGCATACCTATTACAAAAATGAGAGACCTGAAGTTCAGGAAACAATTTACTCATGACAGCATGATGTAGGTCCAGAAGACACCTCAGAAACCATCTTTTCCAACCCTTTAATTTTATATTTGAGAGAAGTAAAGACCCAGAAGGTAACCTAATTTGTCACACAGGTTTTAATTCTAGATGCAGGATTTTAACCAAGGTTCTGTGACACCAGAGTTAGTCCTCTTTTCACTGTAATGGTCTAACAGTTCTGATGCACTTATGAACATGGAACTCTATTAAAAAGTATACAATTTCCAGGAGGTTGAGAGGAAGCCCCATGGGGACTTAAGGTCTCAGTATGGAAGGTGTCAGCTGTTCCTAACAACCTGAAGCTGCTTGTCACAGGCAATCTTGAACATGGCCAGCACACGGGAGCAGATCTGCTTGGTCTTCGCAGCATAGATGATGGGATTGATGACAGGTGGCACCATTAGGTAGATATCACCCATGAGCACATGGACAATGGGGCTGAGGCTATTCCCAAAGCGGTGCACCACAGATAGACAAATTAGTGGCACATAAAATGCTAGAACCACTCCAATGTGTGAGACACATGTTCCAAAGGCCCTTGCCCGTTCTGTCGTAGATGGAAGCTGTAGCACAGTACGTATGATCAGGAAATAAGAGAGAGAGATGAGCATAGCATCAACACCCATAACCAGCAAGATGGCAGTAAGCCCATAAACCACATTGGGCATGGTGTCAGCATGGGCCAGCTTCATCATCTCTGGGTGCACACAATAGGAATGGGTAAGGACATTTGAGCCACAGAAATGAAGCCTTTTGATGAGCTGTATTATTGGGAAGAAGAAAAGGGAACCCCGCAGCACAGCTACTATGCCTATCTGAGCTGTGACAGTGCTGATGAGCACAGCTGCATGTCTAAGAGGGTGGCAGATGGCCACATGACAGTCAAAGGTCATGGCCAAGAGGACAGTGGACTCAGTGGCTGAAAGAGTATAGATGAAGAACATCTGGGTGAGACACATATCAAAAGTGATCTCCTGAGAGTCAAACCAGAATAGAGCAAGGATCTTGGGCATGGTGAAGGTGGAGAGTGCCAGGTCAATAGCTGCCAACATGCAAAGGAAGAGGTACATGGGGGCATGTAAGCTGTGTTCTGTTCTCACAATGAAAACCACTGTGCAGTTGCCCAGCACTGCTACAACATACATGGACAGAAGAAGGAAGGCTATCCAGAACTGGGCAGCTTCTAGGCCTGGGAAGCCTATAAGAATAAAGGTGGTGTGGGTGAAGTTGCAGGAGTTCATGGTTGAGACAGAGCCTGAAGAAAGGGGTCAGATCACAGCACCTGCAGGAGATAAAGGGAAATAATAAGAGAGAGCAGACCCAGCTGCCTCTTTCCTGTGCTCCTGCATCACTTTCTTATAATCTGTTCTTCCCTTCTCCTGTGATCCTGGAACATTCAGAGTCATGTAATAGTGTCAGTGTCAGATGAACTGATTCTTACTAATGTAATAACCTCCCATAGTCATTTTTGCTTTAAAGTGTAGCTTAAGGAGAGACATGCTTACCTCAAAGGACAGCGTCATATTCAGACACAAACGCTTGGGAAAAGCAGAGAATTTGAAACATGAACAGTATCTGGAAATTGCTTATCATGCTGGTGTTTGGATTGTACCTTGCCCACTATATAGCAACAAAAGCACAGCACTGCCATTTGCCTTGCATTGAGAAACTGAGTGGAAGGAGTACCTGTGAGAATTCCTAGTGAACAAGAGCTATTAAAATGGCAGCTACACCTCATATAGAATCCTGGGGGGAAGACTCTGCTCACATTTCAACCAGTTTCTATTTGCATGGTTTCCATCCAGTTCGAGACTGATTATAACCTTCACAAACTATTTTAGTATACTCTTATCTGGCCTCCCTGGCCCTATTCTTCCATGTAGATCATGGCCAAATTCATCTTTCTAAAGCACAGTTTGATCATATCACTTTTCTATTCAAACATACAAATAAAAATGGTTATCTTAGGAAGCAGACACGTTTGGAAACCTGGAGAAGAACGTCTAGTTGGGATTTCATCTTTGCAATATCTACATATTATCATACAAAAGGATTAACTTTTTGTGTGTAGAAGCAGTCCCTGATTCTTTTCTGTACAATTGTAAATATCTATCTAACTAGGCAGTTAGGGGATATTTACTGAATTAATTTGAAATTAATTTGTCCTCCTATTAGAATTTTCGTACCATTGACCCTGATTTCCTCATCCTTCTTGCAGTGTGAAGTTCAGTGAAACCTCCTTGATGCTCTTCTATAGTGGAATAAGGACTCAATGACCCACTTCAGTCCTTTCCACTTTGTTCCTTGTGTAATGATCAAAGGAGAAGCTCAAGTGTCTGCTCTTCCCTGTTGTTACCAGGGAAGTAGAAGACACTTAGGTGTTTGCTTTCAGGAAATGAACTCCATTGCTACTACTACTTCTACTACACCACTACTGCCACTACTATCGCTACTCCTACTCCTATTACCATTACTACTACTACTGCTGCTGCTGCTGCTGCTGTTGCTACTATTGCTACTAGTTAGTTTACTTTTATATAGGACTTAAAAGGTTTGAAAAAACTTTAGGAATATAAACTTTTTGGATCCTCACTACCACCCTGAGATATTTTAAACTTATTTTACAGATGAAGAAACTGACTTGGAAGGAAAGAAAACTGACTCTGGAATCAGAAGACGTGAGTTCAAACTCTGACTTTGACACATAACTTTGTGACACTTGCATGTTATTTAGCCTACCTACTTCTCAGATTCCTTCATTGTCAAATGAGGGGAGTTGAACTAGATGACCTCTGTTGTCCCTTCCAGCTCTGTATCTATGATCCTAAGAAGCAAGGGAATGACTCCTCTTCTTTAGACTCTAACTGCAGTGGTCTTTTTCACTATCTATAAAGTCTCTCTCTTTTCCTTGTCTCTTACTCCAATGTCTTTCCCCAGGTCTCATTCCCCACTTTTGTGACTGTCCCCCAATCTGAACAAACCTGGCATCCTCAGCCCTGAGGAGGAGGAGGAGGAGGCTACTATACTTGATAGCAATCTTCACTTACTGCAGGGAAGGTTTTTTTCTTCTCAGTCTCTTCCAAGGTCATTGCTGAACCCTCTAGAATTCCTTTCCCTTGGCAGGGTCTTTTATTACTTACAAACACATGATGATCACATTACAGATCCCAGGGTTGTAGTGGGGCATAGCATTTTAAGAGTCTGATTCTCTTTGAGGCACAAGTGATTGATACCAAGCTCAGTACTAAGAATAGTTTGGATAGGAGGAGGGAAAGAGAGGAAGAACATGATGAAATGAAGTGTCTGTAGTTGGGGTGAAGTCATGCATGGGTTAGGAGGAGGGGAGAAGGAAGTCAGATGTGTTATAAAAATACTCCAGAATTTAGAGTAAAAAATAAAACACTGAATGCATGATACCCTGTCTCTGGAGTAATTGGATTTTGGATCAGATTCTGCCTCTGAGGTTTAGTTGTTTGACCTTGGGTAAGGTATGCAATGTCCATGGATCTCATCTTAATTTGCAATATTAAGATGATTGGACAAGATGGTTTCTGATGTCCTTTATTGTGTTGGAGCTCTGATACTCCAATTCTGAGACCTGTTGTCAAACTTTGGTTCTGCAAATTACTGTCTCTGGGTAAATCATTTAAACTCTCCCTCAGTTTCTTCACTTATAAAATTTGAAAGTTGGAAAGATGACGATAATTCAAGTTCCTTCCTAGTCTAAACATTGTGATTCTCAAAAGGTGCAGAGTCAACTGAGGGCATCATCATCCCTTCTTTCCCATCAGGCAAAGATTTAGCATGGCTGCAGAATCCATATGGACAGGTCCCTTAAGACCCTTACAACTCTCATGCAATCACTCTAAGAGACTTATGTCTACAAGGCAGTTCATGAATGTAAATCCCTTCTCTTTCTCTTTTCCCCAGAATAAAATCTTATGTCTTCTCTATTGATCTTACTTAGGAGCAATTTTCTTTCATGATTCCAGTCCCCATTCTCCAACTCCCATTCAGCTTCTCTCTATAGAGAATGACCCTCAAAGCAAGACACCCTTCCATCCACCCTTCTCCCAACCTTTTTAATCAAAAGCAATCCTTCCCTGTGTTTCTACTAAACCTCTTGTCTTATAGCTCCCCTCTCAGCTATCAACTCATCCTAACTATAGCTAAATTATTCTTTCTCTCCCTTGTTCCCTTGACTGACATAAGAGAGAAGGCCAAGCCCAAACAGTACATATTATATACTACTATCACTCAGTCTCCCCTTTGCGTGCCCAATGTGATGAATTGATGCTAAATCCTGGCCACCTTTCCATTATTCCTGGACCTCCATTCCACTAAGGATTTCCTATTCTTGTCCTCTGCTACCAACCCAGACAGGCTTACTCACCAAGAGAGCAGTACAGACCAGTCACCAATGAGGAAAGTAATCCTGTTGAGTCTATTTGCCTCCAGCCTTCTTATGATGCTGTCAAACAACCCTCATGGGGTTTGGTGTAGGGAGGGATATTGCTAAAAATGTGTGTTTTTATGTGCATGCATATTGGTGGTGGTGGATTCCCTAGAGGACTTTGAGGGCAGCAGAATACATTTCCATGGTAGTTTGTCCTTTTGCATTCAGCAAACTGTCAGTCTCTTTACATTTGTTGGATTAAAGTCAAAATCTTCACAGTGGCCTTCTAATGTCTGAATCCATCCTACATATTTCTTCTTGGATTCCACACCCACTCATTCATTCCACCAAACAGAAGACCAACCAAACAACATATCTTTGTGAACTTATACTGCATTCACAACTTTGTTTGGCACTGTGACAGATTATAAATAATATTAAATAAACAAAGAAATGAATGAATGGATGGGTAGATGGATGGATAAATTAAAAAAAAACTAGTAAGTAAATAAATAAAGTTCCCTGCTGTCCTGAAGCTCAAAGTCTCATCTGTAACTAAGGTAGAAAAACTCGGAAGGCTACAGTCAGTTGTTAAGAAATTAGGATAAGGAAGATTGCTAAATATTCTATCTGCTATATAGTCCAAGGGAAGAAAGGAGAAAAAGAATAGACAGATATAGTTAGAATGCTTTGATAGATGATATGGGAGCTTTAGGACAAGAGGCTAGTAGAAACACAGGGAAGGATTGTTTTGGATTAGATGCCAAATCTCCCAAGAAAAATCCTTTGAAGTTATGCTGGGAAAAAATAACAAAAATCCTTAATTTAGGTAGAGCCATTTCTCACCCAATCTCTCATTGACCCAGGCTCAACCAAGAGAAAATGGGACAATAAGATTATTATCTCCATTTGACAGATGAGGGAGGGGCTGAGGAGGTGAAATGAGGAATACAGTTAGTTGGTAACAAATTTGGTGTTCAAGTGAAGTCCCTGGTATTCACAGTCTTTTTTTTTTGTTCAGTAACCTGACCAGGTGTAAAGCCAAGCTCTAGCAGCTTTCCTGAGGACAGCTGCTGTAAGTAGCTTTAAGTTTCTGATCACATAGTATAGTGAACTCTCTATTTATTCAGCAATAAACTAAAGCAAAATATTCACAGAAACCAAAGTACAGCATCCAAAATAAAATAACGTAACAAGTGTTTAATAAGGTAGTCACATAGTCTTTAACAAAAGATATCATTTAGAAAGTACTTAACTCAATCATCCTTAAGGAGCAATCATCCTTAAGGGGTACAAAGGATTAAATAGAAAGGGCTTCCACTCCTAGTTCCCATTGTCTTAATCTCTTCAGTCATCAATAAGTACCCAAATAAAAGTCCTTTCATCTTGACTAGAGGTTGACTTCCAAACTCCATGGCTTCTCTTCCACACTCTCAGCTCTTCCCTGGATTCACCCAAATGTTGCCTGGATTCACAGGTAGGCAGCTTTCAGCTCCTGTTCAAGTTCATGTTACAGCTCCTGTTTCAGCCAGAAGCCCACAGTGACAAGTCCACTTAAAGCTCTTTGCAGTTTCTTTTTCTGGGAAGACAAAGCCCAACAGGGCCACAAAAATATTTACACACATCAAACTTAGCACAATTACAACAATATTCACACACATTGCTGGCATTATCATCTCAATTCATTTTCCTTTCTGTCTGTGAAGTCAACACAAGTCAAAAGATAGAATGCTTCTGTCTGACAAAGTAACATGATAAACAGACAGAATTCTTCTGTCTGACAAAGTAACACAATCAACAAAGTGCCAACACCACCAGTGTTCTCCCTCTCAGTTCTGCTTGTTTCTAGCTTGTGCTCCTGCTTTTGGCAAGTTCTTCTCACCTTGTTTTTCCATGTGATGATGTTAGTTCCCAACAAAGACTTGACACAATCATAAACAAGGCTCAAAGGCACTTGAAAAGATAAAACAAAGAGCTAAGAACTTGAATAACTGAAACAAGGAGGTAAGTACCATCTTTCCTGCCATTACACCAGGACTACTCAGTAGCACAGGGCAGCAGACTTTTAGTTAGAGAGATGGGAAGTGTAATGGTAATCAATTTGTTTGATCAGATACTTAGGGCTAACTAGATCACATACTTAGGGTTAAGTAGATCCTAGTAACTTAGGGTTAAATATAGAACTCTGTCCATTGGTGAAAAGGTGTGAATCCCCTGTTGATGTGGAAGAATGCTATTGGCTGAAACACTCCCCTGTTGACTTGGGAGAAGGCCAGTGTTT
>CM053596.1:70017549-70027688 GCA_028646575.1 Pseudocheirus occidentalis
CTCTGTGGAACTCTGCTTCCTGGAGGGGGAAAGCTCTGTCCCAAATCGCTGGGGCCCTCACAGCTGCCATAGCTATTAGTGGGATGCTGCAGCCCCCCCGCCCCAGCTTTGGCTCACTGAAAGCGCACCCCAGGATCACCACTCAAGACTATGATCCAGATCCAGTCCGCTCAACGCAAGAGCCCTTGGCCCTGATGGATCGCGTCAGCCCCCCTGCTATCTGCAGGCCGAGGGCTCTGAAACAGCCCAGTGGAAGCCGCTGCTTCTCCGTTCCTGTTGCTACAGCTGCCTTCCACTGCTTCCTTTCCCTGGGAGCAGTTTAGCCGGACCCGCTCTTCTCCTCCCCAGTTAGCAAAATCCAATGACCTTTCTCTTAGCCTTTTTGTCTTCTGGCCTGATAAGTGTGGTAACTGTGCCTCCAGTGCAGCTGATCTGCTATCCTGTAGACGGGGCTCCCAGCCCAATGCCCCAGGGCTTGAGCCTGCCGGGTTTCAGCTGGGGCTCCCAGACTGCTGAGAAGAGCTCCACCTGCTGAGCTGCCTGTAACAACAGACGTGCTTTCTGTCTTGTGGAGAGTTTTGGAGCTTAAAAATCTGTTTAGAGTCCCATTTTATGAATTTTTTAGCGTGTTTGTGTGGGAGCTGTGGTGCTTTGCTACTTCTACGCCACCATCTTGGCTCTGCCCCTCTAGTCTTTACTTTAAAAAGTATCATTTTATTTATTTTGACAATTTACATTTTCAGAAATGGCTCTTAATCCGACAAGTGGTAAAACACCATAGATTTTATATTTCAGCATTTTACCAGAGAAGTTTAAAGCACAGATTTTTTTACAGTATAAATCTATTGTTCTAAGGAAAGCTACACTGCTTTTCTGTACAAATGTTTAATTTTTTATCTGCCGAAATTCGTCTTATCATTTAGAACTTTCTTTATACAAAGAAGAGTCATTTCTTTTGTATCAGGAAAGCAGGACAATAGTGATAGATTTCTTCCAGTCCCTCATCTGTGGATAATTTTTAATGACAAGTATGATTGGAGATGAATAGAACTTTGATACCCTAACTGAAATAAGAGAGTAAATTCAAGTAGTAACAATGGACACAGAAGGACCATAAGACTCTTTGACTGGTTTGGTGTGGCTTTAGGTTTAGCACAAAGGTTCTGAAATATCTCTTGAGATTGTACTAATGGAAAGATGTTTAACAACTGCTATACAGCAGATGGCAGTAGGGGAGACCCAATGAAGAGAGACTCCATGGAGATCGGAACATTCAGGGGGTAATAACAGAGACAAGGCACTAGGATTCAGGGGAATTGAGAAAGACTTCTTGCAGAAAGAAGGAGTTTAGCTAAGGAACCAAGAAAGACAGTGTGGCGACAAGGAGGGCGACTTTTGTAGGTCTGGGGAATAGAGAGTGAAAAAGCATGAAAAATGAAGCATCTTGTGCAAGGAACAGGAAGGGGGCCACACTGTCACTGGATTGTAGAGTATGTGGAGGGATAAAAGGATAGGAAAGTCAGAAGGATAGGTAATGAAAGGTTCTAAAAACTAAATTGACCCTGCAGTTAATAGGGAATCATCAGAGTCTTTTTTTAAAGAAAGACAAAGGCAGCTGAGTGAAGAATGCAGGAAAGTCAGAAGAAATCAAGCAGGTACTCCTATTCACAGCTATTGTAATAGTAGTGTAATACTATGGTTGTGACCATAATAATATGGCTATGTCCAGAGAGGAGGAAATGTCAGAGGAGAGAAGAAGGGTATGTGTGAGAAAGTCTATGGAGGTCAAGTTGAAAGAACTTGATGATACACTGGATATGAAGGTTGAGAATGAGTATTTGAGGATGAAACCTATTTTGGAAGCCTGGGGAGCTAGGAGGATGGCGGTGTCTTTAACAGGGGGAGGGAAATTAGGAAGTGTTAGAATTTAGGAAGAAAGTAAGTTCTGTTCTGGACTTGTTGATTTTAAGACATCTATGTGACATTCAGTTCAAGATGTTTGACAAGCAGTTGGAGATGTAAATCTAGAGATCAGGAAAGAAGAGTGTGATTAACAATGTCAAAGGCTGCAAAGATAGGCTCTTCTTCTGTCAGGGCTAATTAAGAAAATAAGAGCTTATGAACCAAAGTGTCCTTTAAGTGCTCACAAGAGAAAGCACACGACTTCTTTCTAGACTTTAAGCTACATCTAGGTTTTGCAGAGGTTAAGGAATCTGGATTTCCTGTCGTCATGACTCACACAGTCTGATTCTATACATAGTTTTACCTATTTGCTTTGTGAATAGTGGCTGGGGATCACTTTCAGAAGGAATCCTGGGAAATAGGATGCTGGAAAGACTACAGTAGGTCAGAAAACTTCAAACTCTCAAGATTTTCTTCCACAAAAAGAAATAAAACACCTCTAGGTGGAAACAGAGCCCTGAAAATAAATAAGAGTAAGAGCAGAACAGGGGTCCTCTTGGGACAATCAGAGAAGATCTGAAGAAAAAGAGGAATATTATAGTCAAGTTCTGAAACTCCCAGGTCAAGGACAAAATATGAGCAACAAGAAAAATAATTCATATATGACATATGAGAATTAGAATCACACAAGACCTAACACTGAAAACACTAAATGAATGATTACAGGTCTTAGAACATTATATTTTGAAGAGGAAAAGAACTAAACCTTCAGCTGAAAAATATAATATCCGGCAAATCTAAGCATAATCTCAGATGGAAAAAGAGAATTTAATCAATTGTCAGACTTTCAGGACTTTGTTAAAAACAAAAAAGCCAGAATTCAATAGAAGATTTGATGTACAGGAGCCAAAAGAAATATAAGGTACCTACCAATATGTAAAGCCAAGCACAAGCAGATTCCCAAAAGAATGCTACTGTGAACAGTTTTTAAGATTTAGATTGCACAGTAATAATGAATACTCTGTTTATTCCATTACAAATCAAGATTCAGTACAATATTCACAATATAATATTCTTAATATTACATCTTATTACAGAAAGTCACAATATAGTGTTCATAGCAGGTTAACATTAGAATGGCCACACAGTTTTCACTACAGTGGCCACAATATTTAGAAAAAGGAACAAAAGAATTATCACCCGGTTTCCCTAAGGGGGAAACTGTTCTCACTTAAAGATTCAATCAATCAATTCACAACATACCAATCTTCTACTTATGGGGCAACCATTAATTTAATCTGTCACTCATCTAGCAGTCAGTCACTAAGCTAGATTCCCAATTACTAAATATCATTAGTCACTAATACAGTCATTAGAAAACCACACAAACTTTCCACCCCTTGGTTTCCAGCAAATCCCAGTTTAGTCCAAGGGGAGGCCTTTTCTTCTTCTTGACTCTGGGTGGTCTTTTTGATTCCATGGATCCTCTTCCCTGGTCCCGGCTCCCTCCTGAATCTGCCAAACAGTCACCTGAATTCAGAAACAGACAGCTGCCAGGTTCTCATCCAGTCCACAGAGGTAGACAGCTCCCAGGTCCTTGTCCAGTCCTCAGGCCAATCCCTAGCACGCACTGAACTTCACAGAGTCCAGCACATCTCAAACCCTTCACCATTTCTCTTTCCTGGAACTCAAGGATCATCCAGGCCATGAATAGACAAAGTCTTATCCTGTTTATGTTTCTTCAGTCTTCTAGCAGTTTAGCTGGCTCTAGGACCCAGAAGGAATATTGGACTTCTGGATGGCTTTCACCAGATTCTGGTCTCAGGAAAACTCCAATTCAGTTTTCAGTCAGCTTCCAGATACTGGGAGAGAAACTTCCCCCCCCCCTTTCTTTCTTTCTCTCTCTGCCTCTCTCTCAGCTGGCTTCAGTCTCCATGAATCTTCCTTCACTGAGGAACTGATTCCAATTCTCTCTCTGTCTCTAGAATTCTTATTTATATACAGCAATGGCCTCCTGTCTCAGCCAATAGCCTTTTCCCAAGTCAACAGGGGAGTTCATACCTTCTCAACAATGGACGAGGTTCAAACCTTCCATACATAGCTCTAAGTTACTAGGTGCTACTTAGCCCTAAGTTACTAAGAGCTAAGTATCTGATAAACTTATTGCTATTATGCAATGACCAACTACAAGGGACAAAATGAGGATAAAATGTGTACCTTTTATGTGCTTAAAATGTAAAATCTATGTCTAAGATTGTTACTAGTATCTAGGTAGCTTATAATAAAGACTGGGTTAGACCTGAGTGTGAAATGACTACCAAAATTAAAGCTGTTCAAGAACAGCTAAAAGTGTCATTATCCTATACAAATGAAGTTCAAGGGGAAGAACCAACACAGAAGAATTAGATGGGGGATGGGGGCTATTAGTTCTGGAAATCTTTCATTTGGAATCAATTTAAGTGGGGAAAACACATATACATCTAGAAGAGAATGAGCCTTCTAAATTTCAAAAGAATAAGATTCTAAGGGGATAGGGAGGGGGAGAGGATAAAGGAAGGATATTTAGAGAGGAGAGTGAGGGAATAGGTTAAAAGTTGGATATATAAGTGATATACATTGAGGGGAATGTGAAGATAAGGGAGGGTAGTGCTGGAGTGGTGGTAGGTTAAGTAATAGGAGGGCAAGGTAGAAGGTAGAAGGAAAGTAAAGGTGTTAGGAGAGATAAGAAAAAATATGCACAAGCATAACAAAATTAGGAGTCAAATCTCTTAGGGAAAGTATATGTTTATATGTGTGTGTATACATGTATACATATATTATATGTCAATATCTATATACAAATATATCCCTGCTCAATTGTAGCCTTGGGCTAGTGGGTAGGGGGGAGGAAGAAGGAAAAAAGAACAAAGTAAAAAGTGTACAGTAGAAAACAAAAGAAAACCTATAAGGAAGCAAAGAAACGATGGACAGTTTTCAACGTAATGCACAGTGTTTAATATATAAGCTTTCTTGAACTGATATGTTTTATACATACATACATACACACACATACATGCATACATACATATATACATACATACATATATATATATATATCTTCTTGTATTCTGAATCCTCTCCTGTGTTCTGTTGTGCATGTGTCATGTTTTCTTATTTTAAAATTTATAATGTTTCTTTTTTTTCATATTGTGTATTTAAGTTTTAGTTTTTGTCTAAAGTAAAATAATGATGATGATGATAAAAAAAAGTAGCGTTGGAACTGAGCCACAATGAATGCCCTCTTTCAATAATCGTACAAACCTACATAAAGAAACATACATAGAAAACTTGCAATTATCTAGAGTTTCTACAGATTTTCAAAAAAGAAAAAAAATCAGTTAACAATTCAACAAAAAGTTTCCATGCACCTTTTTTGACCAAGTTTCACATACTTGCAGGTTCCACAGGAGATCAACATAGACTTGAATTCTTCATGGTCAGATGAGGTTTGTCCTGCCTTAGCTCCTCCTAGAATCTCTCTGAGTGATTCAACCTAAAGAAACAGAATACCTAATTGTCATTCTTGTCTCCAATACCAATTCTCTGCCTATTGTTTCTGATCCAGTAGTTCTATGTAAACACTATAAGGCAAGATGGGTAATTGAATCACTTTTTTTACTTAAGAACCAGGACCAAATTTGCACAAATGGAAAGGAAAAAAGGAGAAAGAACATACCAGAAGCTTCTCAGATGTCTTCCATTTCTTATATATAATGTTGGCACTGTGTAGGTGCATGCATCCATGTATCCATGTGTTTGTGTATAATATACCTATACATGTTGAGGTTTGGGGTTTGGGAGTGCTCAAGACTCCAAAATACCAACACACTGGGTCCTGCCAAATGGATTTGACTCAAGCTTTCTCTAAGTCAAAATAAAGCAGAGTTTATTAAAGATTCTCCATAATGGGTAGATTCTGAAGGAGCTGAAGTATATGTGATACTTGTATTGAAGGTGTGTCAGAACAGTCTTACACAGACTGAGTCTGAGCTAGATTGAATCTCAGTCCCTCAATGGAGGCAAGATGGATCTTTTATACAGAAAGATTGTGGGAGGGATCTAGGGGGTTGTCTAGTATTCTTGGAGGAGGAGTCTAGGGAGGGTCTTAAAGAGGAGAATAAGGAGGATCTTAATGGGACTGGAGTCAGACTCCAGGAAAAAAGAGAATGGGATTTTGATGGGATCAAAGATGGGAAACACTCTGAGGCAAGCCAGAGGTAACACAATGGAGGGCTAGGCTTGGTTAAGAGTAACATAGATTCAGTCTTAGGGATAATCAAAATTTTATGGCCTCAGGTGAAAGTCAGTTCCAGTGGGAAGGTTCGAGAGGGTTCCCAGCTTATATACTCCATCACACACGTACATATATATGTAAAATATGTAAATATAAATGTGTCTGCCAATGTAGAAAAGAAGAAAAATAAAGTTAAACTATGATATTGTTCTTTCTTTCTCCTACATATCTGATCTTTCCTCAGTATAGTTTGCTGGATCAACATTCAGAGTGCCCCCCAACTATGACTATTCCCCGGATTTCTGTTCTGGGCCCCTTTTCTCTTCTCCCTCTATACTCTTTCAGTGTCCTCATGATCTTCCATTGGTTTAATCATCATCTCTCTGCAGATGACTCCTGTATCTGTAGAGCTAGCTTTTTACCCCTCGTGAGGCCCAATTCCACATCACCAATTATCTGTCAAACATTTCTTTTTTCTTTTTTTAAATTTATTGACTTGTTTATTTACTTTTAGTTTACAAGATTCAGTTACAGAATCACTTGGGTTTCAGATTTTCTCCCCTCCCTTTCACACCCCCCCCACCATGATGGTGTACAATCATGTATGGGATCTGCAAACACTTTCACATTGTACAATAGTCTGGTTGTATAGAAGCATTGTAACCAATGGAGTGAATAATGGGAAAGAAAAAAAAAGAAAGGAAAGAAACAAATCTGTTGAATGTTTCAAACTGGGACCATTTAAAGTTATCAAGTCCTAAAACAGAACTCATCTTTTCCCCCTAAACCCTACCCTAGAAGTAAATTCCCTGTTTTAATTGGCAGCCCCACTAATGGGATATAGGCTCTGGGAACCCCCTTGAAATGTCCTTCAATCTTCCCACTTTATCTGGCATTTGCATGAGGTCATAAACCTTCCATTAAAGTGATTCCCAAATATCTGTTATCCTTAACCTAGCCTAGCCCCCCATTGTTTGTTACCTCCGGATTGTCTCTGGCTGTTTCTCACCCTTGATACCACCAAAATCTCATTCTCTTGATTCCTGGAACCTGACCTCTAGTCACCCCAGTCCCATCAATATCCTACTTAGAATCCTCCTCAAGACTCTCCCTAAGCCCCTTCTCTAGTGACCACAGACTACTAGACCACCCCTTGATCCCTTCCATAGTCTTTCTGTATAAGATCCATCTATCATCCATGAAGGTGTTCAGACTCAATCTAGCTTAGATTCAATTGACTACTTGTCAACACAAGCATCACAAATGCTTAGATTCGTTAAGACTCTACAAAATAAGGTGAATCTTTAATAAACTTTGATTTACTTTGGTTGAAAGAAGACTTGGGTTGAATTTATTCTGACAGCACGTGGCATGTAGGTATTTTGCGGTCTTGAGCACCCCTAAAACCTAAACCTCAACAACACCATCCTACCAGTCAGGAAGGTTTGAAACCTTATAGTGACTCTGCATTCTCTCTTACCCTACATATCCAAATAGATGTCAGGTCTTTTGTATTCTATCTCTACACTGAATAAAAATAATAGCTGGCCTTCATCGAGCAATTCAACATTTGTAAAGTGCTTTACATATACTAGCTCATTGGATCCTGACAATCACCCTTGGAGGTATATACTATTATTATCTCAGTCTAACTGATGAAGAAAGTGAAGTGGAAAAACTTGAAAAAAACTTGTCCTGGGTCACATGGCAAGTAAGTATCTGAAGCTATTTTTGAACTCAGATCTTCCTGATTTAGGTCACTAGTACTACCTTGCTTCTGCTACATTATTATTCCAATCTGTCTCCTTCTCTCTACTGAAATGGCCACCACACAGGTTGAGGTCTCTTATTCCCTCAACTCCTGTTGAGAGTCAGACAATGGTCTAGAATCTTAGTTCTGATGGCTTATATCAGTTGAGCTTTCCCCTATTCGTGCTTTTCACCTGTACTCTTTTCTTGTCCTCCCAAAACCTATAACCCATAAGTAATGCATGGGACAGACTCACATCTGTTTTTGTAATTTACAATCCTGGTTTTTCAGGGTCTAGAAAAGGTCTTTATCAGTTCATATAAATTTTCCCATGCTTTCTTAGATCATTCAAATTAATGAACAATACAGCAATATTTCATTACATTTATGTACCAAAATTACTTTAGCCATTCTGGCAATTGAGAGGCATTTGATTTACCATGAGACTAATTTTTTTTTAACATTTAGAGGCATCGGTGTTTCTTCCCTTCTTAGGGAAAAAATATTTGTTGTCTACATTCATGATCAAAGGAAATCATATATCTTAGAAAGAGCTTTGTGAAAATATAGGTGTGATTTTTTCCTATTTGAGGTCACAGATTCTGTAAAGTCTGTTCACAGACCTCTTGGCAATATGTTAACCCTAGAGTAAGAAATCCTGCTTTCACATTATCACATCCCTGATCATGTGTTGGACCATTTACGGTTTTTTTGGATCCAGGCTTAGAAACCTCCTCTAAGATAAGCCTCTATAGTTCTTAACACAAAGTTTTTGATATATGATATAGGATTGGAAATCTTGAGAACAAGTGGTGCTATATATAAAGATTTTATATTCATCTGTGTTCAGACAACAGCTGAACTCATGGGATCTTATGGTATAGAACATAAAGAATGGTAGATACATATCTGAGGATCAAGGCTTGGTAGACATCAGTATATCTAGGCACAGACAACAACAAATCAGAGGAGCCCCAAAAGGAACAATTAGAGAGGGTGAAGGACAATATGCAGAGATTAGCATCAGGGAAGACAAGGAATGGGAGAGAATCTAAGAGGAAGGGATGTTTGACAGTGTCAGAAGTTGCAAAGATATCATGAAAGATAAGGATTGAGGAAAAAGAAAGTATTTTAATTTCAGTAATAAAGAGATCATAGATAACCTTAGAGACAGATATTTCTGTCAAATTGTGGCATTGGAAGGCAGGTTGCAGATGTCTTCTTTCTCATCTAATAGCATACAAGTAGGAACTAAGGTGAATTGTTATGGGGTAACTCAGTGTTTGGGTTGGTCTGTGTGTGTTTGATGGTGGGATTAGGGAGGGGAAAAGACCTGAAAGGTAGGAAAGAGTGTATATTTTCAGTAGTTATCTGTATTTAAGATTTTGATAAGATGAATGTGAGAACACAATCGATCTAAAAGACAGGAAAGCAACTCAGGAGAAGGGAGTGTGATAGTGAGTGGAACCAACAGAGAGAACAAAGAATAGGTTTAGGAGGAGTGAGACCAAGAAATGGAAAGATAGGACATGGTCAAGAAAGGAGATTTTAGGATTTGAAGATGGCGGCACAGAAGCAGCAAAGCACCACAGCTCCCACACAAACACACTAAAAAAACTCATAAAATGGGACTCTAAACAGATTTTCAAGCTCCAAAACTCTCCCAAAAGACAGAAAGTACATCTGTTGCTACAGGCAGCTCAGCAGGTGTGGCTCTTCGCAGCAGTCTGGGAACCACGGCAGAAACTGGGCCGGCTCAGGCCCTGGGGCATCAGACAGGGAGCCATGTCTATAGGAGAGCAGATCGGCTGCACTGGAGGCACAGTTACCACATTTATCAGGCCAGAAGACAAAAAGGCTAAGAGAAAGGTCAGTGGATTTTGCTAACTAGGGAGGAGAAGAGCGGTCCAGCCAAACTGCTCTCAGGGCAAGGAAGCAGCGGATGGTGGCTGCAGCAGCAGGAATGGAGCAGCAGCGGCTTACACTGGGCTGCTTCAGAGCCCTCGATCTGCAGATAGCAGGGGGGCTGACGCGATACATCAGGGCCAAGGGCTCTTGCATTGAGCAGACTGGATCTGGATCATAGTCTTGAGTGGTGGTCCTGGGGTGTGCTTTCAGTGAGCCAAAGCTGGGGGGGGTGCAGCATCCCACTAATAGCTCCGGCAGCTGTGAGGGCCCCAGTGATTTGGGACAGAGCTTTCCCCCTCCAGGAAG
>CM053596.1:70027788-70041113 GCA_028646575.1 Pseudocheirus occidentalis
TCTACTTACATCACACCTATACCAATTCAGGCCCTTATCATTCTTTCATGGACAGTTGCAATAGCCTCCTAACATCTCTCCTTGTATTTAGACTCTCTTCTCTCAAATCAGTTGTTGAATCAGATGTCAAATTGACCCTCCCAATGAAGAGGTCTACCATGCCACTGTCAAGTCTCAATGGCTCCCTTTTGCATCCAGTGCAAAATATAAACTTCTCAGTTTGATATTTAAATTCTTTTATAATCTGATTCCTGGCTATAATCTTTGCAGTCATATTCCAAATTACTTCTCAAAAGTCATAACTCTTGACATTTTCTCTGGCTGTTCCTCCCATCTGCAATGCTCTCAATCTTCATCTCCACCTCTTTGCCTAATTTCCTTTAAGTCTCAGCTAAAATCCTGCCTTCTACAGGAAGTCTTTTCCAATTCCGCTTTATCCTAGTAACTTCCTCTGTTGATTATCTTCAATTTATCTAGTATGTAATTTGTTTGTGCATAGTTGTTTGCAGGTTGTCTCTTCCATTAGACTGTGAGATCCTTTTGAGAAGAGATTACCCCTTGCCTTTTTTTTGCCCAGTGCTTGATAACAGTGTCTGGCAAATAGTAGATGTCAGTAAATGTTTATTGGCTGGCTGACCACCTCTCGCATTCTATGTGCCAGGCAAATTGTCCTACATGCTCCAAAAAAAGAAATTTAATCTTCTACTTCCTCCTCTTTGCACGGGCTCTTTTCCATTCCTAGAATATTGCTATCTCAAACTCTCCTTCTTGGAATCCACAATATTTTACTGTGTACCATCAGTAGCTCTGTTCCAGTTCCCTTCTTCGGAATAAGATGCCTTCCTTAAAAGTATAAGTTGTTCATGCCTCCTATCTTCACACATATTTATATTGATTTTTTGCATAATATCAGTGAATGTGTTTTATTTACCTAGCAGAATATAAATTCTTAAGGCAAATAACATGGTCTCATTTTTTCATTTGTATCCATAACATTCAGGTCACTTGCTTGGTCACTGGAAATATTTAGCAAAATGCTTGTCAATTGAGCAAAACTAAGTTTTTTCCATCCTTATTTACCTTCTGTCTCCTTTGTTTCCCATTTTCTCCAGTTCTTGGCATCTGATACTTTACTCAATGTTCTTCCCCTTTGTTCTCTTTCCATTACTTTTTGCCTTGGTGCCCTTTGCAAATCTTGCTGAGAACCATGAGGAAGACTCTCTTGGTCCACCCAACACATACATATATATGTATATAATGTGTATATATGTATTTAGATAGTCTTTTAATTCAGCTACTTCCTGTAGATCTGTTACCTAGTGTAATGTGTTTACCCCTACACTTTGAAACCTTTTCACCCCACCTTTGAAGAAATGTGATGCTAAAGGGTAGGGATTGCAGGGTTCATTCCTACTCCTTTCTGTTTCTCCTTTTCTGCGACTCAAGTGGTAGGATGTGTTGAGCCCAACTAGGGATATATAAGCAGCAAAGAAAGGGTAGCTGTGGTGGAAGATGTGAAAGCTTTTCAAAATAATAATTGACAAGACCACAGCTGAAAGATGAACAAATTTAGCAAGGTACTTTTCTGACTAATTTCTCATTATATCCTTAAAATAACTTAGGGCAGTTATAATGATACATATTTTATTTTATTTAAATTTATTGACTTGTTTATTTACTTTTAGTTTACAAGATTCAGTTACATAATCACTTGAGTATCAGATTTTTCTCCCCTCCCTTCTCCCCTCTCCCCCCACATAGTGGTGTACAATCATATGATACATATTTTAGAGATGAGAAAGGTAAGAACCAAAATGGTTACAAGAAAATTTACAGTTCCCCAGGGGTTACATAATGGATGCAATATGAATTCAGGCTTAGACATTCATTTACTGTGTGACTTTGGAAAAATAATTTAACTGCTTAGCCTCAATTTCCTACTCTGTAAAATGAAGATAATGATAGAACTAAGTTTGTGAAATAATCAAAACAAATGAGATGATAAATATAAAAATATTTTTGCAAACCTTAAAATGCCATATATGCATTAGCTATTTATAATAATAATAGTAGCAGTAGCAGTAGCAGTAGCAGTAGCAGTAGCAGTAGTAGTAGTAGTAGTAGTAGTAGTAGTAGTATTTGTCATATAGAAATAGGGAGGGGAACCGTCATTAGATAAAGCATTTGGCAAATGCAAAAATATTCTATATGAAACAATTCACTATAACTTCTCAATCTTTGGGCACTGGAATCTCCTTGGAGAGGCAAATTTCCTGAAAGTGAATTATCCATATTTATCTCTCCTCATCCTCCTGTCCCCATTGCATTTATGTCTTCATTCATGGTTTGCTCTTTTAGAAGGAGGGAGAACAGTAAGGGGAGGAACTGGCAAACTTTTCATCTACTTCTTTACATTTATACTAAACACTGATACCATCTTCTGACTATATCACCTACCAATTATGACCATTCTGTGAAAGTTTGGGGTGGAAAATCGTTTGAATCTGGGGGTCTAAGTAAACATTTAAATCATATGAAATTTTGGATTTCAAAGATAAATCTGAATAAGAATTAAACTTCCATGCAGTGGCCTGATCCAGGATTTTAACACAAAATCAGGGACTTGCTTGAGATCTCCCCCAAATCCCCTCCAAATATCTGTAAAAATTATTCCAAAAATCTAGAGCAGCACAAAAATGACACAGTGAAACAAGTTACCATTTAAAGACAATCAGGAACATCCAGAGGAAAGATCTGTTGCACCAGTCTGATTGAAAAGCACAGTCCAACATGGGCAGTGCTGGCATAGGGACCAGAACAAACCTGGGGCAGGCTTCAGGGCACTGAATCACTGGCAGCTGTGGCGATTTCCAGACTTCTCAACCCATAAATGCCAAAAACAACTTAAAACGTCAGTAGGAAGGGTCTGTCAGACTTGGGTGAGAGAGAAATACAGCCTGGCCCAAGCCCTAGGGCAGGGGCAGTGGCAGCAGCAGAGGCTGCTTCCAGAGCTCTCAGCCCACAGACGGTGGTGGGATCGAATGATGGATCAGAGGAGAATTACAGGTATGTCTTTCCTGGAACTGAGGCAGGATTCTCTTGCTTTGCCCATGATTGGATTTTGGTTCCAGTGCTAGGCAGCAGTCCTGGAGTGAGGAGGAGTTTGTGATGGAGAGGCAATCCTTCTCACAGTCCCAAAGCAGAAAAGAGTGCTTGTGGTCACTCACAGACCAGCACATAGACTTGGAGAGGAGTAAACACTTCTCTTTTGAATATATGACCTTGGAAGAACTGAAAATTTACAGGTCCCTAGAAATATCTCTGAAAACAGCTACACAAAACCCCTGAAGCTTGGGACAATTCACAATCCATGGACCCTGGAAGCAAGAGTCCTACCTTAAGAGAAATAAAAAGTCAGTTAATTGACTTGGAAAATCAGCAAACAGTAGAAAAAAAAATCAGACTATAGAATGCAAGTTTAGTGACAAGGAAGATCAAAACATACAACTAGAAGAAAACAACAAAGTCACAGCTTCTGCATTCAAAGCCTCCAAGGAAATGATGAATTGGTCACAAGCCATGGAAGAGTTTAAAAAGTATTTTGGAAATCAAGTAAGAGAAGTAAAGGGCAAATTGGGAAGATAAATAAGAATGATGCAAGAAAGTCATGAAAAATTAATCAAGAGCTTGTTAAAGGAGAACCCACAAAATGCTGAAGAAAATAACACCTTAAAAATAGACTAACCAAAATGGCAAAAGAGGCCCTAAAAGCCAATGAAGAGAAGAATGCCTTATAAAGCAGAATTTGAAAAAGGAAAAGGAGGTCTAAAAGCTCACTGAAGAAATAATTCCACGAAACTTAGAATGGAGCAAATGGAAGCTAATGACCTTATGAAAAATCAAAAAATCATAATAAAACGAAAAGAATGAAAAAATAGAAGACAAGTAAAATATCTCATTGGAAAAAAAACACCGTTATGAAAATTAGATCAAGGAGAGATCATTTAAAAGTTATTGGACTACCTGAAAGCCATCAAAAATGAGCCTAGACATCATCTTTCAAGACATTATTAAGGGAAACTTTCCTAATATTCCAGAACAGGAAGGTAAAATCGAAATGGAAAAACTCTGCCTATTTCCTCTGGGTATTCCCAAAGGCATACTCCTAGGAATATTGCAGTCAAATTCCAGAGGTCCCAGGTCAAAGAGAAAATATTGCAAGCAGCCAGAAAGAAAACAATTTAAGTTTTATGGAAATATAATTAGGATAACACAGGACTTAGCAGCTTCTACATTAAAGAACTGGAAGGCCAGGAACATCATATACCAGAAGCCATAGGAGCTAGAATTAAAACCAATAATCACTTACCCACAAAACTGAGCATTATGCTTCAGGGAAAAAAATGGAGATTCAATGAAATAGAGAATTTTTGAGCTTTATTAATGGAAAGACCAGAGCTGGATAGAAAATTTGACTTTCAAATACAAGAATCAAGAGAAGTATGAAAAAGTAAACAGGTAAGAGAAATAATAAGGGACCTCTTAAAATTGAACTATTTACATTCCTACATAGAAAGATAATATTTGTAACACATGAGATTTTTCTCAATATTAGTGTAGTTGGAGGGAATATATAGATATATATGCATACATACATACTTATAGAGAGATAAAAACAGAGAAAGAGGGAGAGAGACAGACAAACAGAGACAGAGGGCACAGGATGACTTGAATATGAAGAGATGATATAAAAATAAAATTAAGGGATGAGAGAAGAATGTATGGAAGGAAGGAAAAAGGGAAAGGTAGAATGGAGTAAATAATCTCACATAAAAGAGGAAAGAAAAAGCTTTTCTAATGGAGAGGATGAGACGAGAGGGAATGAGCAAACCTTACTTTCATCAGATTTGGCTTAAAGAGGGAATGATATGCACACTCAAATGGGTATGAAAATCTGCCTTACACCTCAGGAAGTAGGAGGGGAAGGGGATAAGGAGCAGGAATTATAGAAAGGAGGGCAAATGGGAGGAGAAGGTAATCAGAAGCAAACATTTTTGAGGAGAAATAGGGTCAAAGAAGAGAATAGAAAAATGGGGGGGATATGATGGAGGGAAATATAGTTAGTCTTTCACAATGTAACTGTTGTGGAAGTGTTTTGCAGAACTACACATGTATAACCTATATTTGATTGCTTGCCTTTTCAATGAGGGTGGTTGGGGAGGGAAGGAGAGAGAGAATGTGGAACTCAGATCTTAAAAAAAATGAATGTTAAAAATTGTTTTTACATGCAACTAGGAATAAGATTATACAGGCAATGCATTACAGAAATCTATATTGCCCTACAGGGAAATAGAAGGGAAAGGGACATGAAAAGGTGGAGGAGGGGAGAGAATGATAAAAGGGACCACAGATTAGGGGAAGGGGTAATCAGTATGCATGCCATCTTGGGGTGGTGGGGGGAGAAATGGGGAGAAAATTTGGAACTGAAAATCTTGTGGAAGTAAATGTTGAAAGTTAAAAATAAATTAATTAATAGAAAAAAAATAAAGGTGGATGGATTTGAAGCCATTTCCAAATTCTGACCTGGTGATTGGGATAGAGAAGACAAATAAAAATAATAAAATCTTCCCCTTCTGGGGGACTGGATCTCCTTTTCTTTGGGAAGTTACTGGGGCACAAAAATAGGTTCAATTCTGGAGGAAAGGCATGGCAGCACATTTGGAAAGCTATTGATCAAAAGGGTGGGTGGGGGGGAGTCATATGGATTGACAAAGAGGACAGAGAGCAGAGCACAAGAAAGGAATTGCCTGGCCAAAGAAACAGTGTTAAAAACCAAGACATATTGAGGCTAGAATGCAGAGAAGTTCTGATGTGAGGTCTTTGTTGATAGTACTGTGTCATTTTAACTCGATCTCCATTAACTATATAGAGCTTTGCTCTGTACATTAGGCATGCTTGTTAAATATTGTGAAAGAGGCAAAAGAAAAGACTGGAAATACAGACCAGGGTCAAAATGTGAAGGAACTTAAATATTATTGGAGGTCACTGAAGGTGAGCAGGAGGGTTGATCTGTGATCCGTGATCAAAGCAGTGATCAGTAAAATAGTTCTGGAAGTAGTCTCCAGATGGACAACATGAGGGTGTCTGAAACTTTTTTTGTACCATGGGCACCTTTGTGTTACTGGCAGCGCAATAAAGCCTGTAGATACGTTCTAAGGAAAAATAAATAAATAATTGAAGGAAATTCAAATTCAGTCCCCTCCCTACCTTTAAAGTCATCTTATATTAATAAGATTAAATATATTTATGCCTCCCAGAGTTGGTGATAGTAAAAGGCTTAGCACACTGGCTGGCTTCTAGTAAGCACTATGTAAATGTTAACTCTTATTAGCATTCCACTTCATGCACCCTACAATAAAACTATAATAGTCAACTTACTTTTCTCATATATCTCATGTCCCATTATTTTTCAGTCTGTCTCTGAAATCTGCCATGCCTTCTTTTCTTGTTTTAACTTCCAGAATCTCTGGATTTTTTTAAGGATGCAGTTTAAATACCAACTTGTGCAGGTCTTTTCTTCTCTGAACTATTGGAACCTTCCCTTCTAAAGTTATCTTCCATCTACATGGTATATATCCTATGTCTACATGCTAATTTAAAAGTTATTCTCCCATTAGAATATATTCTTCTTAGGGGCAGAGACTGTTTTTGCTTTTGCATGACCATGCATTCCTAGTTCCATTTTATATCCACATTGCTTATCAAGGCGTGTAGCATATGGTAAGTATTTAATAAATGTTTGTTAGTAGACATCCTGCGCTATGCTTGACACCCATCACCCTGACAGGATTGAGATGGCATCTATGCCCTGAAGACTTCCCTTGAAGATCTGCCAGACAAATCTCACTCTACAATATTGAAATCTATTTTGAATCCTTTTTTATTCTAATTTCTGTCCTAGGATAGCTGTCAAGGAAATGAGTTGAACCTAATAACTCCATTGATATAATTACAGGATAGCCATTCACCAGGATGGTTAGACCACTTCCAAAAACCTAAGATTTAGCATCTTGGACCTGAGAAAAATGTCTACAGCTCCTTCTGCATTCCTGATAAAAATAACTATAGATGTTGATCCTGTTTTCTGTCTGAATCTACACGTACAGTCAAAGGTGTCATCTTTTGTGAGACCCTGTCTGTCTTTCAGTGATGTTGCTTTCCCAGTCCCATGAGAACAGCTCCTTCTTCCAACCATCTGCTTTCCTGCTCATTGGCATTCCGAGTCTGGAATCTGTGCATGGATGGATCTCTATCCCCTTCTGTTTCATGTATACTCTGGCTGTCACAGGCAACTGCTTGATCCTGACTTGGGGCTCATTTCATGCACACTCCCCACCACCATGGCTGTGCTCTGGTTTGACTAATTGCTCTCTCCTATGGACTTATGATAAATGCTTGTTAACTGAATGCCTGACATGCATCACACTCACAGAATTGATATGGGTTCTATACCCTAAAAACTTTTCTTGAAGATCTGCCAGATAGCTCTCCCTCTACAATTTATTGAAATCTATTTTTAATCTTCTTTATTTTAATTTCTATCCTAGCATAGCAGTCAAGGAAATGAGTTACACATACTAATTTTGATAAAATAATTACAGGATGGCTGTTCACCAGGATGACAAGAACACTTCCTAAAACCTAAGATTTAGCATCTCGGATCTGAGGAAAATGTCAACAACTCCTTCTGCATTCCTGATAAAAGTAACTGTAGATGTTGATACTGTTTTCTGTTAGAATCTACGTTTACAGTCAGAGAAGGTGTCACCTTTTGAGAGAACCTGTCTTTCTTTCAGTGATGTTGCTTTCCCAATATCATGAGAACACCTCCTTCTTCCAACCATCTGCTTTCCTGTTGATTGGTATTCCAGGTCTGGAAGGTGTGCATGGATGGATCTCTATCCCTTTCTGGTCCATGTATAATCTGGCTCTAACAGGCAACTGCTTGATCCTGCTAGCTGTGAGGAGGACTCCCAGTCTGCACCAGCCCATGTATTACTTCCTATCCATATTGTCTCTCACTGACTTAGGACTCACTTTGTGCACACTCCCCACCACCATGGCTGTGCTCTGGTTTGACTATTGCCGCATAGCCTTTGATGCCTGCTTGGTCCAGATGTTTTTCCTCCATTCCTTCTCTGTTGTGGAGTCTTCAGTGCTTCTGGCCATGTCCTTTGACCGTTTTGTGTCCATATCTAATCCCCTGCACTATGCATCTGTCCTTACCAACAGTGTCATTGGCAGGATTGGACTGGCTATTGTGACCTGTGCCACTGTTTCTCTCTTTCCTGTGCCTTTCCTGCTGAAGAGTCTGAACTTCTGCCCTGAGAAAGTCCAACTTTCCCACTCATTCTGCTTCCATGCTGACATGATGAAGAGGGCCTGTGCTGACATCACTATCAACATCTTATATGGGCTTTATGTGGTTCTGTCCACAGGATTTGTGGATTCCTTACTAATTGCTCTCCCCTATGGACTTATCTTGTACACAGTGATAGGGTTAGCATCTCCTCAAGAACGAATCCGGGCTCTCAATACCTGTGTCTCCCATATTCTAGCTGTTCTGGTTTTCTATATCCCTGGTGTTGGAGTGTCCATTATCCACCATTTTGGTAGGCATGCACCCCCAATTGTGCATGCACTTGTTGCCTATGTGTATTTGATTGTGCCCCCTGTGCTCAACCCTATCATCTACAGTGTCAAGTCCAAGCACATTCGGGAGGCCCTGATCAGGATGTTAAAGAGGAAGGGTCAGGATTGATTCTTCCTGGGAATAGTCACAGCATTCCAGGAACTACTGGAGGGAGATGGATATGAACTGTCAGCACCATATACAGAGTAACTCTTTTGGAAAGCCTTGAAGAACCTTGAATAGAGGGGAAGGGAAGGAGGGCCCAAAAATTTGAGAGGTGAGCCATAATGTCCATCTTCAAGGAGCTCCAGTGGGTTGGACTAGATGATCTTTTAGTCCCTTCTAATTTTAAATCTATGAGTCTGATCCTTGGTGAGAGGAGTCAAATACATGATTCATTTGGTGTGTAAAGACTCCAGCATTGAAAAATGTGTTCCCATTATCAAGGAAGAGAGATAAACTGTGGTTCAATGGGTAAAACTATAGACTCAAAGCAGAAGACTTAGCCCTAATTCTTGAATATGACACTTTCTAAAGAAATGTGACTTTAGGTGGACCACCTAACCTCCCTTAGCCTCAGGTTTCCTCATCAGTACTAAAGGCTACAGTTTTTCCTATGGTTTCTATTTTTCTCACAAGTCTGTTATCAGAGATGAACGAGGTCATGTGCATGGTGTACTTTAGATCAATATAGAGTTTATAAATATGTGCTAACATAATCAATCTAATTAACTAAGTTACCAACAAGGCTGCCATCGATAAAGGAAGATTTTCTCAATCTGTTTACTTTGCTAAATATGACTCCTCCTGTCTTACTGAGGATGCTCTACTTCTCAGTTCATCCTCATTCTCATTAAAATCCCTTCCCTCTGAGTTATGTATGATGAGAATCTTTCAGCGTTCAATGAGACTTCTGAAATCTGTATGTGCTATGTCTTTGTATTTACAAGCGTACCTAGCTTGGATTGACCATAGGATACCTAGCATTGTTTAATATTCAAAGCAGGGCCTCATGCATTTAGGTACTTAATACTTTGTAACAAATGATGGGTTAATGTCAATAATGGAGGAAGTGGTTATAACAATGGCAACTGAAGCCGTCTGGTACTTAAAAAAAACCCAGTAGACATGGAATTAGAGGATTAGACCTCAGGTCTTTGACTACCACTTGTAGGCCAGTCTTGAGCAACTTATTTAATTTCAATAAATATTCTATTTCAATTATGTTATGTGTCAGATGGAGATATGCCAGTTGTACAGGATTGTTGGGAAGATCAAATGAGCATGAAAGTAAGGGGATTGTTTAAATTTCCAAATGCTATGTTATTGTGAAATACAATTCAGTGACAGAAAAAGAGATTAGTGATTTTAATTCATTGATTTATTTTTCTGATATTTTTATTACTACCATACCTTAAATGTAGGCAACGTTGCAATTAATTATTTAGATGACACTTACTGTAAGTCATTTTATTATATATTGTTAATTACGTTTTTATCATGTAGAAAATCTTCCAATGATTTCAATGTTGACAAAATAAACCAGAATTATTTATTTGAATTCTGTTTATAAAGGCTTATATTTTTCTGCTCTTACATACTCACCAGTTCAAAGCACCATTAGTTTTCAGATATATACCCCTTTACATTTTTTATGTACCTAATTATTTTTTTCAATATTTCAATGTATTCAATATCATACAATTGTGAGTAGTCTCTTCTAGATCAGGTTATCTCAATATCCCAAGTATATCACTCATCACTCTGGAAGTGTTATAATCAAATCTTTGAACATTTTGGGAATACCAATGAAACAACTGGACTATGCAACTATTATCCCTCACTTTTAAAACATGGATGACTAGGGGTGGCTAGGTGGCACAGTGAATAGAGCACCAGCCCTGGAGTCAGGAGGATATGAGTTCAAATCTTGCCTTAGACACTTAACACAAAAACTAGTTCTATGACCTTGGGCAAATGACAACCCCAAATTGCCCTACCTTCCTCCCTCTAAAAAGCAAAATAAATATATATATATATATATATATATATATATATATATATATATATATATATATATACACACACACACACACACACACACACACACACACACACACACATATATATGGCTGCTTCTGATCAAATATTTCCCATCACCTTTTGTTATTGTTTGGTTGTTTGTTTTGGAGGGGTAAGTCAAGGCAACTGGGGTTAAGTGACTTACCCAAGGTCACACAGTTAGTAAGTGTGTCACGTGTCTGAGGCCAGATTTGAACTCAGGTCCTCCTGACTCCAGGGCTGGTGCTCTATTCAATGTGCCACCTAGCTGCCCCCTGTCAAGTTTTTAATAGTGGTTTGGGGGGGGGCACAATTAGACACAGAGAATTTTTGAGAAAGCATAACATTCATTTTTCCTTAAAAAATCTTATGAAGCATAGGCATAAAAGATTTCTTAGATACTATTCTTTAAAATATCTTTCAAAACCCAAAAGTAACATTATACACAGTGGAAAACATGGGAAAACTTTACCTATAAATATGGGAACAAAGCAAGAATGTTATCTTTTCTGTGTTTTTTATCATAGTTTCAAAAGTTAGAGAGATAGCAATAAGACAAGAGAAATAAATTAAAGACAGAAACAAAGGCAAAGCAGAGATAAAACGGCCCCTATTGCTGATGGCATACATAATGATTTACTCTGGAAATTCTATATGATATGGCAAGAAAATTTTTGAGAGAATGACTAGCTTCAGTAAAGTATGATACAAAAAAGTATAAAAATTAATTGGATTACCATATAGCAATAAAGAAGCCATACACTGCTCATATGCACTTTCCTCTTATTAAACCACAGGTTTGAATAGGCAGGTGTAATGAAGGCAGGGTGGCTGGATACTATGCTAGGGCTGAAGTCAGAAAGACTCAGATTCCTGAGTTTAAATCTGCCCTCAGACACTTACTAGCTGTGTGAGCCTGGGAAAGTCACTTAATCCTGCTTGCCTCAATTTCCTCATCTGCAAAATGACAAGCCACTCCAGTATTTTTTATGAGAAAACCCTAAATGGGGTTGTGAAGAGTCAGAAATAAGTACAACAACTGAATGAAAACAACAACAATTATAAAGGCATTCTCTATTTATTGTCCCATACTTTGTAATCCCTAGCAACACTTTTTGAGTTCCTTTTCATGGTCAATTTTACTCCAACTGGAATCACCAGGTTATAGTAGTGGTTTATCGGTTTACATGTTTTTGGATGCTTTTAAAAACATAATCTCAAAATCTCTACTGCAGTCTTAGAGTTTTTATGAACAATAGATATATTTTAGTCTCACCCATATCTGAGCAAGAATCTTTCTTAAAATGTTCCCATCAAATAGTCATCTAGCTTTTGTGAGCTTCAATGAAAGTGCCCACTTCCTTTCCAAACACCTTGTTCCACTTTTGTATAGCTCTAATTGTTAGGAACCTTTTATTTATTTGCAGTATAATTATTTTCTCTGAAACTTTCTGGTACTGTTCATAATTCTTCTCTCTAGGGTCAAGCAATACAAGTCTAAGCCTTCTTCTTGAAAGTCATTAAATTCCTTGAAATTCACATGTTTTCTCTAAGTCATCTCAAAACCAAATATCCCTTTTGCATACATTATAGATAGCTTCTCTGAAAAACGTGTACGTCTATTTTGTCTGTCACTTTGTACATGTTATCAGGGAGTCACCAGCCCCTTCCAAACAAAGCCCCTCTAATACCTATGACTATTTCTGGACTTTTTGCTGGTAATATCAATAAAGTCTCATCATCAGCCCTTGGAGCAAAATAAACTAATTCCTACTCAGAAGTTCTAGTTCTACCCTATATTTTAAAAAGTCTCATAATTATTATATAGCTCCAGATTTTCAGTTATCCTCTTTTAACTTCTCTGTGTTGTAAGGTTCTTCTCCAACTCTTCAGATACATTTTCTTCTTCCTTTTCTCTTTGTAATTCTTTTCCTTCTCGGTAGGATTTGAAAGGTACCATGACATAGTACATAACTTCCTAGATTTAATGTCAGGATGCCTCAAATCTTTTTTGTGTGTATGAGCTACATTCAGTTCTTTTCTTGTTACTTCAGTTCCCTCATGTCTTTTTTTTAGTTGTAATAAATTTTATTTGTTTTCTTGTTTACATAATTCATTTTCATGAGATTTTTGAATTACAAATTTGCTCCCCGCCTTTACCCTACCCCAACCCCAAAACAACAATCCCACTGTAGAGCCCCTCCCCTGGTCTGCTCTCTAACTTTCTGGTAAGGCAGGGAGGGTCTCCCTACCACAGCCCCTGTATATCTTAATTCCTAGTTGCAGGTATTGCAGAGCTTTAAATTCTAGATTCTTTCTGTTCCTCCCTTGTCACCCACCCCCACTGGAAGGAGAACCAATTCAATATAGGCTGTGTAGGTGTGATTATACAGGACATCTTCATAGTGGACATATTGTGACAGTGACCATATGTTGCTCCTTGCTATCCCTCCACCCCTTGTTCTATTCTCTACCCTGTCCCTGTCCCTTTATTGAAGTGTGAGGATCCAGCATCCCTCCCCCAGACCCTGCCCTCCCCTCCGTGCCCTCCCTCTCATCCCCATGCCCCCTA
>CM053596.1:70041613-70083591 GCA_028646575.1 Pseudocheirus occidentalis
CTCCGTCCCTTTCCTCCCTGAGACAGTAAGCAGACATAGGTTATACATGTGCTATTACGTACAACATTTCCACATTAGTCATTTTGTACAAGAAAACTTGAATTAAAGATAATGAAAGAAAGAAATTTTAAAATAGCATGCTTCAATCTGTATCCAATTAATATAATTTTTTTTCCTCTGGAGGCAGATAGTATTCCTTTGAGATTGTCTTGAATCATTGTATTTATGAGAATAGCCAAGTCATTCACAGCTCTTCATTAAACAAGGTTGCTGTTGCTGTGTGCAGCATTCCCCTGGTTCTGTTCATTATGCATCTGTTCGCATAAGTCATTCGAGATTTTCTGAAATCATCCTTCTTGTGTTTTCTTATAGCACAATAATATTCCATTAGAATAATACATACACCACAGCTTGTTTAGTTACTCCCCATTTGATGTTCATTCTTTTAATTTCTAATTCTTAGCCACCACAAAAAAAGAGCTGCTGTAACTATTTTTATAAAAATAAGTCCTTTTCCCTTTTTGCAGATATCTTTGAGATATAGACCTAGCAGTGGTGTTGCTGGCACAAAAGGTACACATAGTGTTACAGACCTTTGGACATAGTTCAAAATTGCTCTCCAGAGAGTTTGGATCAATTCACAATTCCACTAACAGTACATTAATAAACCAGTTTTCCACATCCCCTCCATCATTCAACAGTTTTTTTTTCTTTTTTTGTGTATTAGCCACTCTAATAGGTGTGAGGTGGTACCTCAGAATTGTTTTTTTTTTTTGCATTTCTCTGATCAAGAGTGATTTAGAGCATATTTTTATATGACCGTAAATAGCTTTAATTTCTTTTTCTGAAAACTATATGTTCATATCATTTGGCCATTTATCAGCTGAGGAATGATTTGTATTTTTACAAATTTGACTCAGTTTTCTATTTATTTTAGAAATAAGGCTTTTATCGGAGATACTTGGTACAAAATTTGTTCCTGTTTTTCTGTTTTCCTTATAATTTTAGTTATATTGATTTTGTTTGTGCAAAATCTTTTTAATTTTACATAATCAAAATGACCAATTTTGCATTTTTTATTTTCTTTGGTACTAAATTCTTTCCTTATCTATAAATGTGACTGATAAATTATTCCACGCTTTCTTAATTTGCTTATGGTAAGTGTGATTTTTTTCTGACATCTTTTAACCATACTGGGCCTCATCCCTGTTTGATTTATTCCTCAGTGACCATGTTGGGATATGACAAAAATTGATTTAATCTATAATACTGTTAGACTAAAGAGAAAACCACTTTGGACAAGTTACAAGCCTGTAGAAGTGTGAAGCATGATGGAAAGAGCCATAGGGGTCAAGTTGGAGAACCTGGATTTCATTCTCAGCTCTGGTACCTATATGACAGTGTAAAAGTCACGTCCCCTTCCCCCCTTACCACTAAAATTTCAGTCCCTTACCTCTAAAACAAGTGAGTTAGGCTACATAGTCTCATGTTCTTTCCACATCTAGATCTAGGACCCTAACATTGCTGTGCCTCCATTTTCTTGTATGTAACATGAGGGGATTATACTAAATAATCTCTAAGACCTCTTCTAGTTTTAGATCCTGTGATCTATGAAATATCTATAATTGTTATTTTTAGGTATTCCTCATGTGCTTTCTATTCAAAGGGACAAAGATCAGGCTCTGCTTATATGCCATGTCTACCTACAACCAAAGTCACTCTGGTGTGCTGACCTTCCTCCTACCCAGTCTCCCAGGGCCAGGGGGCCCAGGACTCCTCACCATCCTTGGTTTGACCTATAGCACCACCCTTCTGGGAAATGGTCTGATCCTTCTCACCATCTGTGCCAACACCTACCTGCACCAACCTCAGTTCTTGCTCCTGGCTCTGTTGTCCACTACTGACTTGAGTTTGGCCATTTCTATGCTGCCTACCATCCTGAATGCTCTGTGGCTCCCAGTCCCTACTATCTCTAGGGATGTATGCCTTTTCCAAATGTGCTGCCTTTATGCTATCTCCAGTGGGCAGTCCTCTGTGCTACTGGCCATGGCCTTGGATCGTTGGTTAGCTATATGTCATCCTCTCTACTACCTGGCCTTCTTTACCCCCAGCCGCCTTGCCTGGACTAGTCTGGCTTTCATCTTCCGAGCTGCCATCCCACTGCTGCCCACTTCTTTGTTGACACCCTCCTGTAGTGCTTGTAATCTCTCCCTCCCTTTCTGCTTTCCAACAGAAGTGTTGCAGCTTTCCTGTGGAGGACTCAGCTGGACCTACCCAGCCATGTCTATGCTCACTATAGCCAGTGTGGATATAGTCCTCATTACCATCTCCTATTGTCTGATCTTTTGGGAAGTGATGAAGAGGATATCTCCTGCTGGGCAGCGCAAAGCCCTGAGAACGTTCACTGCCCACCTCTGTGCCCTCCTTGCCTTTTATGGACCACTTTTGGCTTCAGCCATATTCCCTGGCTCACTTCCAGGGAGCCTTGCCTCTCTTGGCCTACTTGCGTCCCCTGCCCTCCATCCCCTTGTCTATGGTATACAGTCTCATCAGCTCCGTCGTGGGCTGCTTGATGTCCTTGGTTGCCCCTCAACTCCAAGAGTTGTCCCCAATCCAAATGGGCCCCATCACTAGGGAACATTTTCCAAAGTGAATCAGGACTCAGGTTTTCATTGGAGGTTAAGGTTCCCTATCCTCTCCAAATTCATGTTTCTTGTTGCTCCCAGCCATCTAGAAATTTGGGAACAAGTATGCATAGGTGTGCAGCAGGATGGACAATGTGAACTCATTCAGAAAGAAGCCTTAATATTCACTTTCCTGTGTGAGTTAATGAAGAAATGAGAGAATCCTGTTTTCCAAGGGACTAGAATAAAATAAAATCCCTGGATTATCGTCTCACCTCCCCAAGTCCAGTTGCAGGGGAATAATTGTAGCAGTCCTGCCCAGAAAGTCAGATCAAGTGTTTATTGAGTCCTCCTTTCCCCTGCAGATTCAACCTGGCAGGAAAGGGACTCTTGTTTAATAGGATTTGTGGCACAAAGGAGTTTTGAATAATCTAGAAGTGATTTTGACAAATAGTCTAATGACAAATACTGATCTTTCCAAACCATTCCATGCATTAGACTTCAAGGACTAAGATAATGGGCATCTTATGGAGATCAGAAAATTATTCTGAAGGAAATCAGTCACCTTAATTGGGGGAGAGGAGTGGCAGGGGTGATGCTCATTAGAGGGAAGAGGAGCTAGGCAGAATCAAGAAACAAAAGGCTTTCAAATCTGTTGATGTTTGACCTAACTAACCTGATGGTCAATCAGTCAGTGAATACCTATGTATTAAACATCTTCTATAGTTCAGGAACTGTGCTAAATGCTGGAAAAAACAAAAGGCAAAAAGAAGCCCCACACACTCAAAGAGCTCACATTCTAAGGGAGGAGCAAACATACAAACAACTATGCACAAACAAGAGCCAAGCAGAGACAATCTTAGAGGAGATGAGGGGAGCCTCAGAAAGGCTTCTTGGAGAAGCTATGACTTGAGCTGAGGCTTTGGCTGAGATCTGAAAGAACCTAAGGAAGCCAGAAGGTGGAGTTGAGGAGGAAGAGAGTTCTAGGCATAGGAGCCAAAGAGAGATGCTCAGAGTTGGAAGATGAAGTGTCATTTAAGAGACACCAAGGCAAGGAGGTCAGTCTCACTGGATCATTGTGCCTGGGGATGAGAAAGGTATAAGAAGACTGTAAAACTAGGAAAAGACCGGGCTATGGAGGACTTTCAAAGCCAAACAGAGTTTTATATTTATCTGATCTTGGAGAAAACAGCAAGCTGCAGGAGTTAATAGAATAAGGGGACGGCATGATCAGATGTGAGCATTAGGAGTCCCAATTGTGAAGCCCTACTATGCTTGCTGTGTCCTTTTAGTGAGGGAAGAAAGTGGTCTCCTCAGCCCTTCCCACAGGATTATCACAGAAAATGGACCAATCCTGGGCCAATCTATACCAAGAATAACAGGCCTCAAAACAACATTCTTGTATTCACTAAAACAGGTCTTTAGAGGCCAACTACTTCAGGAAACCTTTCTAGTTCCATGGGAGGAACATTTTTCTTCTATTTTAAACCCTTGGCTTCAATGATTTAGATAGACACCAAATGCCCTTCCTCTAATTAGTTTGGTTTACAGTGAGATTGTATACCATAGACAGTTTTTCATGACCTGTTTATTTGTTGTTCACTGTTGGTCAGGACCTTGTTGGAACTGGAAAGGAATTTGTTAACCCCCTATATTTCCACAGCACTAGCTGTTATTGTTATGAGCAAGGAGACTGTAGTGTAGACCTGGGGGCAATTTGTTCTCAGGTGGGTTATCTGGGATCCAGCTATCATCATCATCAACAACAACAAGCATTCATTAAGTGCCTACTGTACACCAGGCACTCTGCTAAGCCCTGGAGATATAAAAGCAAGAGTACAGTCCCTAACCTTAAAGAACTCACATTCTAGTGAGGGAGACAATAGTCACCAACTTTGTATACAGAAGGTTAATACAGGACAGTTTGGAGGTAATCAGACAGGAAAGGCTCTAGTGGTGGTAGAAGCCAGGGAAAAAAATGCCTTTTGAACATATCTCAAAACCTATTATTGCCCAGAACTCCTGGGTTTCCAGAGAATGTATATATTCCTTATCTGGTACAATGCCTCATTCATTATGCAAAGGCTTAAATAAGCAAACTATAAAAAATATACACACACATACACACAGGTGTATACATATGCATTTGTACATATTCAAATACCCCCTTGATATACTAGTTTGGAAAGTAGTTAAAAATAATTTTAAGAAGATGAAAAGGCACTGAGAAAGACGTTAAAAACCATCCAAATTGAAGTTCACTAGTTGTCCAACTAAATTGTATATTTTTTCTTTTGAAAATTTTTAATTAATGAGTTTTTATCTTTTTCTCTCCCACTTCCTTATCACTTAAAAAAGTTGAAGAAAAATAAAAGCCATGCTACAAATTATGGTCCTTCCATTATCCATTACATTAGTTCCTTTGCCAATTTTAAATTCATGGCTTTCATGAACCATTCTATTTTTTTATTGTCCACTTATATTACGGTCTCTATGTAAAGATTTATGTTTCTGTATCAATCTGGGAAGCACGAGATTAGGGTCCCTGTGTGTCAAACTAAGCACCTTGGAAGCAGGGTCTGTATGTCTATGTAAGTTTGGAGAAAAGGGTCCTGAGAGGAGACATTTGTTAGACTGGGCTCCATGAGGGCAGGGTCTACATGAAGGTCAGTTAGATGCAAGTTAATTCAAATCAATAAACTTTTTTTTAACTTCTGTGTTGAGAACAATATGATATGTTCAAAGGGAGAAAAAAAATAGGTAACATAGTCCATGCCCTATCAAGTTTCTAGTTTAGGAGGAAGAGAAGCTAGGAATAGAGAGTGTGCATAATAACACACAAGGACACTAGAGGTATGCAAAATGAAGTGCTATATGAAAAGGAAAAGTTGTCCCTGACAGGGGGTATCAGAGAAGGCTTGTTGGGAGAGGTGCCGTTTCAGTTGGGCATCAAGGAGGTATGCAGATTCTGAATGATACAGGCATAGGAGAAGTGAAGATGGAATTCAATGTAATAAGTATTTTTTCAGCGTCTACACTGCACCAGGGCTCTGTCCTGGTGATATAAAGACAAGAAAAAAGGAGGGGGGAGGAGGAGGGGAAAAAAGGAGGAGGGGGAAAACTCCTTCCAAGAATGGGAAATGGTATTAATAGAGCAAAATTGGAGTAAAAGCATAGGAAGATAAAGTGCCAGGTCTGCTGAGGTACACAAAAACATCCAGTTTGGTTGGAGTATAGAGTTCACAGATCAGAGTAGTAAGAGAAAGCTGAGGTAGCACTAAATTGTGGAACACCTTGAATACTAGTTAAGTGAATTTAGCCTATGTTAGGTAGTTGATAGGGAACCACTCCAAACTTTTTAACAAATTAGTGAGTAGGAGTCATCTGAGGGCAGGACTAAGTCTATGTGTTAATGTCAGATTGAAGGCTTCAGGTTAGTTTTTCTGTGTACTTTTATGTCAGATTGAGAGTCCATTGGTTGTATAGTATCTAATTCAATTCAATAAACATTAATTACTTACTTAATAAGTACAAGTTTACATAGGCCAATGACATTGGTTTTGAAAGAAATGGTAATTATATGTCAATATAATTTATCTTCTTTGAATATTGTGTTTTTTTATTTAAAAAAATTAAAACATTATTCTGAGAAAGGATCCATAGGTTTCAACAGACTGCCAAAGGGGGCCAGAATGGAAAACAGATTTTGAACCCTTAGTGCAAGGTACTTTCAAGTCCAGTTACTTGCCCATAGAGTAGGCTAAGAATAGCTATTAGATAGCTGGAGCAAGAAACAATAGGAAGAGTGAGAGAATATATAAAAATAACATAAAATCACAATGTCACAGAATTTTAGAGTTGGAAAAACCTCAAAGCCATGCAATATTTTTAAGTGCTTGGAAGGAGTGTACTTTTCCCAAGTAAAGTGTTCCCATATCTAATAATTGATTGAGCCCCTAGGCATTGAATCTACTCAGTTCTCCCATTAGCTTGATGCCTTCGCCTTCCAAGATGTGTGACTGAGTAACCTTAGGGTAGCTCTACCTTGACCACATAGTCTCATCACTTTACTCCTTCTCAGAAATAACCCCACTGGGTCTGACTTTGGTCTGACTTTGGTTCAACTATTCTTTATTAAGAAGTATAATTTATTTATTTGTTTTTGGAGGGGGGAGGCAAGGCAATGGGAGTTAAGTGGGGTTAATGGGGGTTAAGTGCCCAAGGTCACACAGCTAGTAAGCGTCAAGTGTCTGAGGCTGGATTTAAGTTCAGGTCCTCCTGACTCCAGGGCCAGTGCTCTATTCACTGCACTATCTAGCTCCCCCAAGAAGTATAATTTAAATGTCAACCTTCCTTAGTCCCTGGATCAAGGTCCCAAATCCTCCTTTTTTTTCCTCTGGATTCTGGCTTGTGTTTCTTTCAATCATGTTAACACCTACTTCTCCTAAAGCAGGAGAACCCTCATGGTTCAAGTATCATTTTTTTCTGTCTTTTTTTCCTTCTTTCACTCCTGACAACACACACACACACGCACACGCACACACACACACAGTCACACACACATTTTTGGTTTTCTGAAGTGGGGAAGGCAGGGCAATTTGGGTTACACAGCTACTAAATGTTAAGTGTCTGAGGCCGGATTTGAGCTCAGGTTCTCCTGACTCCAGGGCTGGTGCTCTATTTACTGCACAACTTAGCCTCCCCATGACAACATATATATAGTTTTAATATCTAGATGTGCTGCTGCTGTTTAGTCATTTTAGTCGTATATGACCCCATTTGCAGTATTCTTAGAAAAGATACTACAATTGTTTCCCATTTCCTTCTTCAACTCATTGTACCGATAAGGAAATGAGGCAAACAAGGCTAAGTGACTTGCCCAGGGTCACAGAGCTAAACCACTGTACAACAAAAATAGATCAATAAGCTATGCTAAATCAAGTTAACAAGGATCAGAAGGATTAAATGAATAGTTTATGGTCATAAAACTAAAAACTATTTGAGTCAGAATTTCAACCCTTATGTGAAAGTTATGGAATAAATAGTATATTTATATAAGAATAATATACTATATTATTAAATAATTACAGTATTATAGTATATTAAATATAGCATATTAAACAAGATACTATAAGAAATGATTAACAGGTAGACTTCAGAGAAACCTGAAAGACTTATATGAACTGATACTGACATAAAGGTGCAGAGCCAGGAGAACATTGTGCACAGTTACAGTCACAGTGTGTGAGGACTGATTTCGACAGATTTAGCCCTTCTCAGCAAGGACCTAAAGCAATTCCAAAGAACACACGATGGAAAATGCCAGTCACATCCAGATAAAGAATTATGGAGTCGGAATGTAGAACAAAGCAGGTTATTTTCTTTTTGGTTTGTTTCATTTTATTTTTTTCTTTCTCATGGCTTTTCCCATTTGTAATAATTCTTCTCTACAACATAACTAATGTGAAAATGTGTTTAATAGGAACGTATGTGTGGAGCCCATATCAGATTGCAAGCCGTCTTGGGGAGGGAAGTAGGAGGAAGGGAGAGAAAATTTTAAACTTATGGAAGTGAATATTGAAAACTAAAAATAAATAATTTAATACAAAATATTCAGCCCTGTTCTTCCTTAGTACAAGTCCAGCACTTTGTCCTTATTTCTAGCCACTTCTCTAACAGAAGAAACAAAAATAATCTCAACTTTAGAAACCTAGAAACCAGAATGAATAAAGTTGATGTTAATGAATAGTTAAATCCAATGAAGGAAGAGATAAAGAGAAACAGTGTAGGGTGAGTTCAGTTTTATTTCAATTTGTAGAATTCATAGGAGTTAATGAAATACTTTTAGGCAAAGTGAGATACAGATCAGGGCCTCAAAAGAGATCAGGATTAGAGATACAGATTTAGTAGCCTCCTGCATGGAAGAGGTAATTAAAATCAAATGAGGTTTACCAAAGGAAATAATGCAGCAAGAAGAGTAGATTGAGGACAGATACCTCCTCTTCCAAATATAACTGGCATGATTCAACTCAATTCCCCATCCTTCAGAAGCTGTCAGTGCAAGGCATCATAGTAGGACAGTGAGAACCATAGAATTACCCACCTCCAGGGGACTGAGACTGACCCTCCACTGTGGAGATTCCCAAGGATGAGCTTCAGACTCTTCATTATCAAAGAGGTTTGGAGCTAAAAGGGACTGATTATTCAGTCAACTCCCCTTTTTATGCTGATGGGAAAACTTAGGCCCAGAAAAGAGAAGGGAAGTGGCCAGACTCAGAGAAATCAGTGTGGTGTCTTAGAGGTGAGGAAATAGGGAGTTGAGATGTTGACAGGAATTTGTAAACTTTGACCCGGATGTTAAACAATGAGTGTCCTAATTGTATAGCATGCATCTTGTTCTTTCTGTTTCTCTTCACCCCCTCAGACTAGGAACTCCTAAATGGAATAAGCTATATTTTCCTGCTCAAAATGGAGATCATGGTAGGATGAGACCATATATTTCTGCCTAGATCAGGAGCTCCCTGGGCTAAATCAGCTTCTTCCGCGTTAGAGTGAGGGTCACCCAAAGGAAGAAACCATATCTATTCCTTCATATTAGTGACTCATTAAATGGATCCCCATCCTCAACCCAAAGGCAGAGATCGTTTCTGGCATCTAAGACCAGGGGCTTCCCTGATAAAAGATTGTGTCTCCTGCCTCGTACAGACGATTCTTGAAGGGCAGGATGTGTTTCCCCTCACATCAGGCATGCCCATTATCTAGCATAAGATTGTCTGAGGATTTGTGAAGTATTGTTTTTAAGGTATGGCTGCAACATTTTAAGAAGGAAATTTCTTAAGCTGGAGAACATTTGAATGAAGTTAATCAGAATAGTGAAGGGATTTGAATTTATGTCATATGAGAATTGTTCAAAAGAAATGGGGCATTTGACCTGGGGAATAAAAGACATAATGGGTGTTTTCACCTATTTGAAGGACTGTGGGGGCAGCTACATGGCACAGTGTACAAAGCACCTATTCTGAAGTCAGGAGGAATTGAGTTCAATCTGACCTCAGATACTTGACACTAGTTGTGAAACTGTTATGGGAATCTGAAGATCTCCCCTGCTCTTAGGCCCTTTGATGGGCTTAAGTGACTCTGAGAACCTTCCCTGATTTGAAAGTATACTCTGCCCCCTAATAGGCTGAATGTGGTCACATGGAGTCCATGGAGGGAAGCTTGTTCTTCAGGAATCCCCACACCTTATTACTTTGTGATTAGGCAGTGTGGGTCAAGAGGGCTGTGACATTCTCTGATCCAGGAGAAGGCTATATATACCCTAATGTGAGGTTTTGTTTTGGGGCTCACTTTGGAAAGAGTCGTGTGATTTGGCCAGATGAGACTCTAGGCAGCTGTCGACCCTCGGCTTTAAAACCCCAGATATTGGTGCTTCCCTTTCTAGTAACTAACTAGGTATAGATGTAATGGTCAGATGGGTGGAAGCCCATCTGCTGATCTGTTTCTTTATTTGCTTGTAACTTCTGTTTGTATTCTGGTTGTATTCTCTGGAATTCAGGTTATTGACTTTTCCCCTGAACTAAGTAAATGGTATATATTTGATTAAAGTAGGATTGTTAACCCTTTTTGAGTTGCTTTCCTTTAGAAAAGCAGATCTAAGAACCTGTGATAGCAGACATCCTGGCTATGCTACGGTGCTTACTGATACAACAACCCCTGACTGCCTCACAAAAAACGAGAATAAAAAAAATAAATAAATAAAAGACTGCCATGTGAAAGCCTTGTTAACTTGTTGTACCAGCAAGCACCCTAGCATACCCAGGGCAGCTGCTAGCACAGGTTCTTAGATCTGCTTTACTTAAGGAAAGCAACTCAAAATGGACTAACAATCTTTCTTTAATCAAATAAACATATCATTTACCTAGTTCAGAGGAAAAAGTCAGCACCCTGAATGCCAGAGAATACAAAAGCCCAAGTTACAAACACAAGTTACAAACAGACCAAGAAACAGATCAGTAGATGGGCTGCCAACCATCTGACCATCACACCCATTACCTATTCAAGTTACCAGAGAGAGAAGCACCAGCATCTGGGTTTTTTAAAGCTGGGGGGCTCAATGTCTTCCCAGAGTCTCATCTGGTCAAATCATACAACTCTTCTCAAAGTGAGCCCCAAAGCAAAGCCTCACATCAGGGCATATATATAGGCTTCTGCATCAGCCCTCTTGACCCACTGTCCAATTACAAAGTAACAAGATGTGGCCATTTCCAAAAAACAAGCCTTTCGCCATGGGTTCCATGTGACCACCAAATCAGGGAACATTCTCAGAGCCACTTAAGCAAAGGGGCTAGGGGCAGGAAAGAGCTTCAGATTCCCATTACACTTGTTTTGCTTGACTCCAGAGGGCAAAAATAGGGATAACAGATACAATTTGGAGGACAAAGATTTCGGTTTGACAGAAAGAAAAGCTGTCTAGCTACTGGAAATATGCCAAAGGTTTAGGATGAAAGAAGATGATATTTGTATTAATGTAGTATCTGACACAGACTAGGCACTCATATGAATGTTTATTCCTTTTCTCTTCCCAAAGTGTAATGGTCTGTTTCTGCTGGTAATGAATTCCTTTTCACTGGCAGAAAGGGAAAGGACATCTAAGCAAAGCTGGCTAGCCACTCTTCAGGCAAGATGTAGTGAGGATTATTTTGCAGGTAAGCTCTTATGGCATCTGATGTCCCTCCAACTCTTATTATTCTGTGATTCTGTGACTGGAGTCCAAAATGACTGCTGACTATCTGGTGAAAAAGATGTTGAGCTAGGGCACTAAATTCGCTGGGCAATCAAGAACATATCTCCTATCCCTCTAACCAGCAGAGTTCCTTTGCATCAGCCACTGAAGAAAGAGTATCAGTCCTGGGCACTGATATGTCATAGAAATACGGAGGAGAAAATCATAAGGAGGTTCTCTGTTTAGGAAGACTTCCTGGAGGAGAGGGCCTCTTGGGAACTGTTTCAGCTGAACCAACTTGCCCGGAGAACTTTGGCCTGTGCTGTGCCAGACCCATGAGGTCATGAGAGCCACACAGACACTTGTTTCTGTGAGAGAATTTTTTTTCCCCCAGTGAAATGATGTCTCTGGGGAACGAGAGTCAAAAAAATCTAGGCTTGATTCCTAACTCTGTTTACTTTGGCTTGGTCAACCCAGAGCACCAGGCTAGGCCTCATTTCCCACTGTGACTCAGTGAAACTGCTGGGGTAGGAAGAGTCACAGGTTGTTCAGGGCAATTCCTGCCTTCCAGGCAGGAATGCTAGCCCAGGGTTAGGGCAGGAAGAAGGGATGGGAAGTGGAATGAGGAAGTCTCCATGCATGGAGAGTCCATACTGGGATTTTTTAATTGCAGAAGACAATATTTTCACATAATATATATCCTCAGCAAGTCAATATCAGAGAGGAAATTGCTTGATGTAGTAGAAAGGATGGGCTAGCAATCAGGAAATCAGGAAAAACATAGATATAAATCCCGATTCTTCCATTTAGTAGCTTTATAGCCTAGGACAGGTCACAGAATCTCTCTGAGTCTCAATTACTTTATCTGTAAAATGGAGATAATAATAATATAGACGTGGAAAACATTCTAGAAACTTGTCCTCCATTAATAAAGTTCCAATCAAATTACTTCCCCCCCCACCCACACCCTTTCTTTTCTTTGGGACTCTTGTTTTTGAAAACCACCTTTTGTTGTTGCTTCTTTCTGTCTGCCTCCAGTCTCCTATGAGGCACTTCAGGAAGGGATTGTTTGCCTCTGTGAAGAGACATACCCAGGCAGGACGTTTGGAAAATGACCAGCCTTTGAAAGTGAACCTTAGAATAACTTTTGTTGTTGTTGTTCAGAAATATCCAACTCTTTCTGCCTCAGTTTTTCCTCATCTAAATATATATAAATGTTTCAGTAAAAATCTATAAAAATATAAATATATCTCTAGAAAAAATATGAATTAAGTTTCTAAATATCTCCAAGGATATATTTGCTTATTAGAATAATTTAGAATAGCTTGTGTAACTTCAAGGGCCATTTTTCCTCTACCGAATACAAATGGGTTGATATTGCTTATTAAAGAATTGCTTATTATAGATTATATATACACATATAGCTAAATTAATAACTGAGATCTCTCCTCCCATGTTTGGATCTTATTTGTGTATTAAAAGCTAATTTCCCAAGCCAAACCCACAAGAGCAACCCATAGATTCTAAGGTGGTATTCCCAGCTTGGTGAAGCAATGCATAGAGACCTAGACCTGGAATCAGGAAACTTAGGTTCAACTACATCCTCAGTCACTTACTAGGTGGGTGGCAGTGGGTAAATTACTTAACTTCTGTTTGCCTCAGTTTCCTCATCTATAAAATGGGGATTATAAACAGCACCTACTTTTGCTGTGTGGATAAAATGAGATAATATTTGCAACTCACTTTGCATAGCGTTTAGCACATAATAAGCATTTAGTAAAAGTTTATTCTTTCCCCTTCTCCCCACCATCCCAAAGGAAAAAAAAAACAATGCTATATGCAATCCATCAGAAGTCATTTGAGCTTCACTGGAGAAAGTGACTCAAAATTGGCAGTTAGCACTAGCGAGCTAAGTTAGAATCAGAACTTCCTGGGAAAAATTCAAGACACTATTAATTGGCTACTGTTACTGTAGGAAATTTTAATTATTTTTCTCCTTGTTTTCTTTACTTCTAAAACAAATACAAAAGGATCTCCTCCAACCTCCCAAGTTATAACTTCATTGATGAGTGTCTAGCTATCGATGGGTGTCTGGGCAGGTAGGTGGCATAGTACATATTGTGCCAAACCTGGTTTCAAGAAAATCTGAGTTCTAATCTAGTCTAACACTAGCTGTAGTACCCTGGGCAAATGATTTGATTACCCTTTGCCACAGTTTCCTCACCTGTAGAATGGGGATAATAATAATACTTCTCAGTTTGTTATGAGGACCAAATGAGATATCTGTAAAATGCTTAGCACAGTAGCTGGCATGTAGTAGGCACCATATAAATGTTAAGGATTATTATTGCCAGGGCCCCAGGGCCTTGTGGTATCTCATCACCCACTCATGTCAAGAAAGTATTTATGGAGTGTGCATGGGGGTGGGGGGAAATGTTACAATCCTATGACTCTTATCCCCATAAAATAAAAAAAAACCATGGAGGAATTTAAATGTGTGGGAGAAATTGATCAAATTTTCTCACCTTAAAACACCAAAAAGTCATACAGAGATCTCTTTAATATTGAATATAACATGATTTTTGGAACGTGTCCTTTGGTTTCGATTACTTTTTGCTCTTCTTTTTATCTCTCTCTTTTAAAAAAAACTACTTTGTTGTAAGAGATGTCTCCCTGGGAGAAAGAACAAGAAACAGGAGGAAATGCTGATGATGTTAAAATAAAAGACATGCATAAAAATATCTTAAGAAAAAAATTCTTAAAACTCATAAAATAAACCCCCATTCACCTTGTTTCAATAAATGACCCTAATTCATTTGTGAGAGGTACAGAAAAGGTTTTCTTGCTCATGTCTAACTAGAATATCTAGCTCCTTTGCTGAACACTCTCTTTCCCCCTCGACCCCATAGACACCAGTAGAGTTTTCATCTTGTGAGATAGGTTTTATAATCTTTGGGCTACTCAGAGATACCTAAGTCGGGATGTGTAAGTAAAGGCAACAAATAAGACCTTGCTCTTCACCAATCACTTTCCTAGACCCTTGGAAAATGAGGGAGCATCAATAGTTCAGAGCAAGAACTTTTTCTGCACAAGAGAGTAATTTTAGAAACCATCTTGGAAGCTCTATGCAGAACCACCTCAATTTCTATGCATATTGGAAAGATAGCAGCACATTCTCTTTTTCTAGTCTCTTAGATGTTCTGTTGGCAGTGTATAATATCTTTTATTAAATATCCTTTGGACCTATAAATCATATTCTTTGGATTTTTTTCCTTTTTATCTTCCCATATCCTGACACTGAGTTACCAGAACAACAGCAGTAGTGAGACTGAAATGGCAAATAGAGTCCTTCCAATGGAGCATGTACAAAGTTTCCATTCTTCATTCTAGATGACCACATTAGAGCTTTAGGGCCTGTTTCTGGTCATTTGTGTCTCTAGTTTAATATTGGCTGTGGAGTTAGATCTGATGACTCAGTGGATATAGGAAAGGGAATAACTGACCTCTCAACTCTCTTCCTTTCCAATTGCAAATCATTTCAAGAGGTTTTCATGTTTTCTGAGTTGGCAACAGGGAAGAAATTACTTGCCCTTATCCCCATCATAGCCTTTATTTGACAATGAGCATCTAGTGTATGTAGCACATGCCTTGCCTACCTAGTCTACTCTGAACCTCCTCTGTACTGTGTGTGTATGCGTGTGTGTGTGTGTGTGTGTGTGTGTGTGTTCTCTTTCCTGATCTTCTTGAGTGGATTTCTGTACTTGAAATAGCCAGGCTTGGAAGCAGCCTTGTGAGTTCCAAAGTATCTAGAGGGCCTGGGTACCACTAGATCAGATCTAAATATCCATAAAAAGAAATACTTAGTAACTCTCTAGTGCCTTGAAGAGGATGTCTACTGACAAAAGGATTAGCTGAACCTTGATGTTTTATAATCAGATAGGTACTAGGAGTTATTTAATTTTCCATAATTATTTTCAGAGCAAAAGTAATTGGTAAAATGCCAAATTAGCAGTCCAGTAAGTTGGTTTTTGTTTAGATAAGGTTTAGGTATCATCATTTGTAGATTGTAATAGCCGGTATAAGCTAAATTACTGAATCAGGTTCTTAAAATTGTCCTAGTGATGCTTTTTGTAGACATTTTATGTTTAGCATTTCTTTTCTGTGTAGGATTAAATACCTGTCCCATTCATGCATATTGTATACTAAATATGTTTCTACTCCTGCCTTTGGGGACATTCCAGAGAATAACTTTAAATAAAGTTTTAAATAATTTGTTCCAAGGACTTAATGATGTAGGTTTAATGAGACTACACCTCCTATCATTAGAAAATAGGCTCCTTAGGCATAAGCCCTACCCAAACCACATACCTGGGTAAAGAATAGGGAGTAGATTCAGTACCCTAACTCCTGTGAAGCCAGTGAAGAGTTTTTCAGTGTTAGACATTCATTTGGAGAGGACTTTGCTGACAAATATAGGAGTTTAAACGAATAGGAGAAATTGAACAAACTCCTTCCCTTTAAGACACATAAAACTGACACAGTTATCCTCCATTCAAAATAATGTAATAAGTGGCTCAGATTCAGATGTAAGAGTTACAGCAAATGACATGCTTCCTCTCCAAATTTACATGTCTTCCCACCTGTCAAATCATTAAAAATTAAACTCTCCTTCCCAAACTCATTAGAATTTTCTTCACATGGGTTATTCTTGGCCCATTTGGGGCTCCCTAGTTATAGTGTGAATAATTTTGAAAATGGCCTTACCACGCCTCAGCCCCACCAATTTAGGGCTTGTTCGTGTTTTTATGGAGATGGAGGCACCTGTGATTTGAAAAGAAAAGCATCAAAGCTCCTGAGTAAAAGTGCCCACTTCAACCATCTTACTCATCTCAATGTCTGGGAACATTGTTTTACTTCTATGATATGCCACCAAATTGAGATGAAGGAGAATCCCCCTGTGAATATTGGTTAGACAATAGAAAAGTCCATTACATTGCAATCTATCTCATAAGATGAATAACAGTCATAATAAAAGAGACTACCTTCATCTAAATGCCCCCTTCTTCATTCTTCTTTTTAAAAATGTTTCTACCTTTCGTTTGTATATCAGTTACATTTCCCAATACGTTTGTCACTCTGCTCCCTCCTAGAGAGTCATCCTTTCTAAATGCAGAATGTTAAAGAGGAAAAACAAAAGAGGTCAGCAAAACTATCCAACAAATCAGGCACGTATAGCATTTTATTTGGTGTTTCACAGCCATAATTCTCCACTTTTGCAAAAAAGGTAGAAGGTGTACCTTCATATCTATTTTTAGACCTAAGCACAGTTACTATAATTTCACGATTCAGTTCTTATTAGTTTGTTATTATTGTTATTTGCCTTTATATTGTGTTAGTCATTGTGTGCTTTATTTTCCTGGTTCTGCTTACTGCACTATGATCAGTTCATGTAAGTCTTTCCCTGATTCTTTGTATTGATCATGTCTATCACATCTTATAATAAAGTCTATTATCTTAATGTATCACAACCACTGAGATTCTGCCATTTCTAGCTCTTTGACACTACTAAAAAGAACCTTTTAAAAGTTGATATCGTATTTTGGTGTATATTGAACCTCTCTTTTTTATCAATGACCTCGTTGGTTTATATGCCTATCTATATGATTTCTGGGTCAGAGGACATGAAATTATTTTTAGCACAATTCCAAATTGCTTTCTAGATTGGTTAGACCAACTCACAGCTTCACCAACAGGGTATTAGCTTTTTCTTCCTCAACCCATTCAACACTAAAAATAATTTTCATCTTTCTCAAATTGCTGGGTATGAGGGGAATCATTGGCATTGTATTGATTTGCATTTCTCATATCATTTGTGATTTGGAACAATATTTCATATGGTTGTTAGAAGTTTGAAATTCTTTTGATAACTGTTTCTTCATGTTCTTTTATTCCCTATCCATTTGGGGAATGGCTTTTGGTCTTGTACATTTGCACTAGTTTCCTATTGATTTCTATGCCTCTTTAACTTCATCTCCTCTTAAGTATTATAATCTTCTCCCCCACCTTTGGTCCTTACTTTTTTGTTTCCCACTTCTTTCTCTCCTTTCTCAGTTTTTTTTCTTCTCTCATTTTTCCTGTCTTCTTTACAACCTTGGATCTGAGCAGTTCCCTAAATTCCCCAGGCAGTCCTGTCCTACCATAGGCCCCACCTAAAAAGCCTATCACAAAAGGACTCAGTCAAACAAAGTACATTTCCTCTGAGGCCCTAGCCTACTCAGAGGCTTGTAGCTTAGATTTCTGGGTTCTCTACGGGATTCTAGTTTCCAGGTGAGTTTTTCTTTGCATACGTATAAAGGGTAAGCAAAGGTGACCTCTTGCTGTGTAAGGGACTGGATAAGGAAGAATGAAAAGCAGTATCTAACCATTATGTGGAAGTTGAGGTTAGTGGTCATGGGCTGGGACCTGATCTAAGATAGAGTTATCTATTACTCTATTTGATAGATACATGTTAGATATTGAGAAATAGGTAAGATAGAGTTATCTGTCTTTATAAATTGAATTTCAACAATAGTCCTCCATGGAAAATGACATGGGAGCTGATACTTTCATCCCTACCTATAGCTATTTGTAAACAGTGGGTATATCGGAATTGAGGTTTTCTTTGTTCTCCAGCCCCTAATTCTGGAGGAGTTGATAGAAAGTGAAACTGGCAGAAGATATGAAGAAATGAGGTGAAAAGGAGGTAATACATAGCAAAGTATAATAAAAAATGGGCTAGACATGGCTGCCTTCATAAAATTCAAGGACTGTGTGTCATAAGGGAAGACCTTATGTGTTATGTCCTTTACACAGTCCCACATACATTCTCATGCACACACACACACACACACACACACACTGGAAGTCTAAAAGGGTTTGTTGAGTGTAGCCAGTGGCACAGGGAAAACTAAAATGGTTTCTCAGTTTCCCTTCTGGGAGAAGCACTATATGACTATCTAAAAGCTTGGAGCCAGTTAATGCTTTTCAACTCTTACTTCAGAACCATGGAGTCATAGGATATCAGAGTTTGAAGGGAGCTCACAGATTGTCTGCTCCAGCACTTTCATTTTGCAAGCAGGGAAACTGAGACCCTGTTTACATGTGTCCAATTTATGATAAAGAAAAAAATAGAGTTAGGACTTTAACCAAGATTTCTAACCTCCTAATTTAATGAGCCCTCCCTTGCATAATCACATCTCCTTAAGACAACAAATATCACTACTGATCAATGTTTTGCTCATGACGATCTTCACGACTTCTTCAAACTGGAGAGGGCTCTTGACAGGAAATAGGATATATATTGTTTGAGGTGAGGAAAAGGGGTAGCTAATGAATCAATCCCTCTGACATTCTAGAAATTTTAGATCTAGAAAGTAGGTTAGGGTTCATCTAATCCAGTGCCATCATTTTATAGAAAAGGAAATGTAGGGCCAGGGATTGTAGTAAATTTCTTGCCCAAAATCTATTTGGAATGAGGGTTCCCATCCCAATGCATGGCTGCATAAGCAATAACTCTTCAAATTTAACATTTTCTTTTTCACTTTGCTCCTGTTTAGGGGAAAATTTGAAGTGAAACAGAACAGTCAGATAAATGGGAACAAACAAGGGGAACTAGATAATACATAGTTGTGTTGCTGGGAGTAATCTAGAAATATATACCCTCCTACAATATATGAACTGTCTTTCAGAAGTGTTGGCTCAGAATATGAGATCTTATTTGTAAAAATGGACATTCCTCACTGAGTATGTGGGAAGGTATAGGTACTTAAGTAAGATAGTTTTAGAATTCAGCCTTGGAGGTATTTCTGATTGTCTCATGTCATTCTGGAAGACCATCTCTTTGAATAGTTTTTCTTTATCTAGCAGCTTAATGCTCATTTTCCCAAGAAATCTCTTTTGCTAAGTTGGCATCTTTTTTTCTCCTATAAGTTAAAGCTTTCTTTTCTATTTAATCCCTTTCTTGCTTTATTTCTACACATTTTCTCCCACTCTTAGCATAAGGCTTCTCTTCCCTCCTTATGGTCCTTTCCCTTCCTGAACTGCCAGATGTGACTCCCTCTCTCCAGTTGTCCAGCTGATCATGACAAGTAGAAATGAATAAGATGAAATATGTCTATTGTGGTAGAAGCAGAAGAAGAAAAAAAAGATAGAGTCTTTTAAAAATATCCACTTCTTGCCTGCCTTGGACCAAGGATAATGGTGTCCTACCAATTATTTACTCCAGCGTCTCTCATCTTCTTTCTCCTTCACCCAGTTCTATTCTACCTTCGCATCTCCTCTTCACTTGACTTCATATGTACCTCTGACTCACTGTGACTATGAAGCTGGGGGTGAGGGGAAGTACAAACAGGAAGAGAAGGAAATGAGGGAGGTAATTATACCAATATTAATGACCATACCATACAAAGAGATCATTTTTGCATGACACTCTCATATCTTCTTTCTCATTGAATCTTCACAATTATCTAGGTAGGTCATTATTTTTAGCAGGCCAATTTAAAGAAGAGGAAGCCAAGAATGAAAGTTATGTGGATTTTCCGAGGTTACATTCAGGTAGGGAAGATTATTCTGCTCAAATACAAGATTGCACTAGGTAGCAATTCGGTATAACTATACACACTTCTAAGTCAGGATTGCCTTTGCTCAATATAATTATAATAAAATGATAATAATTCTTTAATATGAATCACCCAGGGTCCCCATTAGAGTCTTGCTCTTTTCAGTTTATTTCTCTCTACACAATATAGTGAAAAAATAAGAGAGAAAGTGGAGGGGGGATAAACTGTCCATTTAAATTACCTGCCCTTTGTAAGTTACGGTAAACTCCAGTTGGAGCTGGAGACTAAATTGAAATTTAGGCTAGGTTAAAATTTTAAATCATACAAAGATTCAGGTCCCAGGACCCACTTTGAATAAGGAGAATTAAGACTTCTCTGCTCTTGAAGACATTTTTCAACCTAGTCTTTGAGGCTAGTGGAGGTACAGGAATAGGGAAAAGTAAGACAGTAGGACCGTCCCCAATCTGGGAACTGATTCTCCTCATGCATAAACAGAGTCCTGGGTTGGTAACTTTGGGAGAAGTATAGCTGCACATTTGAGGAGTGACTGGACTGATGGTAAGATAGATCATAATAATTAGACTTGTGAATAAATGTAAACATAAATAAACAATACCAAATATACAGGTAAATGCAGACAGGATATAGGGAAATTGGAAATGGCCAGGACTTCCTGGTAAAAATGAGTTGTGAATCAGTTCTTTATTTATTTATTTATTTGGAGGATGGAGTCATTGATTGATGGATAGGGGAGAAGATGGAAATAAAAATTTAAGGAAGTTCATATCCAAAGGTGGAGAAACCAAAAACAGGCAAGGAGTCAGAATGTAAGCACCTTGAAGTCAAGATTGTGTCATTTTCTGTTTTTGTATTCCTTCAGAGCTAGCAGAATGCTCTGTGGTTAGTAGATGCTTAGTACATGTTAAATATTGCTGGGAAATCAAATGAGGAAGCTAGAGAAGCAGGATAGAACTACTATATCATAGATGGCATAAATCCTCAGATAAAACTTTGGCATTTGTTTGTTTTATTGTCAGTCTGACACCTTTGAGTTTCTTGTGAACATAGAGGTGGTCCAGAAGATATTCATGATGGATCGAAAGACTAAACTTGTCATATATTCCAACCAAAAGGCAATGATCCTGAACTAGAGTATTTTGTGGGGAGAGAAGAAAACAAATGTGAGACCCCTTGCATAGAAGAATCCAAAGGTAGATAAAGGCACATATTTCTCTTTTTAAAATTACTGATATGTTTTGTCCTTACATTAAAGTTGCATTCTCCTCTGTATCTCTCCCACTCCTTTCTCATTCCCCTTTAGAGTCATTCCTTATAACATTTTTTTCCTTAAAGAGAAAGGAATAAAAATTTCCAGAAAAACCAATGAACACATCAGAAAAAAAATTGAACACAAGTAATGTTCTGCATCTATGCACACCAATATCTGCAAAGGAACAGGGAAAATATCTCTTCTTTGGAGCCAAACTTACTCTGTATCATTCTGGTAGCATTTCATTTCATTACTTTATGGTTATCATTCTTTCCATTTGTATTGTTATGGTTACTGTATATCTTACTTTCCTATTAAGTCCATTATTAAAATGACTCCATCAATTTTTGATCCCTGTCAGGACATGAGATATTCTATCATTAGGGGAGGTCAAGTCAAGGAAAGGAGAAAAAGAAAGTATATACCTGTCTCCTAAAAGGAAGTGTGAAATATTCAGTATTATACTAGAACTAGAATTGGGAAGAATTTCATTTGAATCTCACCTCAGAGATTTACTATCTATGTGACCCAGTGGAATTAACTTAATTTCTCAGTTTACTTATCTGTAAAATGATCATAATAATGGTGCCTTTTGGGGGGGAATGTCTTCAGAACCAAATAAAATAATACATATAAAGCACTCAGCAGACCTTCAATGTTATACAAACATGAGTCATTATTAAGAAAACGAAGCCTCATAGCCTCAGAAGTCCTTTTACTATATTACACAACCATGGGTTGAAGCCCACTAGGAACAATTACTCCCTGACCCGACCCCCCCATTACTCTCAATGCAGTCAATCCCAAAGTTCTGTCTCCCTAGTGCCCAACCACAAACTCTAGGTCTGGCAAGGGCTCTAAGCTGGTTTGTTCTAAACCATGGTTTCCTTCTCTGATATGGCCTTCTAAAGTCTGAAATTGACTAAACCCTAAGCTTCCCTTGGGAAACCATCAGACTTCTTCAATTCTAAAATTTCTCTAATTCCATCTTGAAACATTTTTTGTTTGTTAGTTTGTAATTCTAGCTTAGGGCATCTATAAATGGAATGAATTCCAAATAACTCCAAGATGCATGATGAAGACAGATATTAAGAGATCCCTAAATATTGCCTTATAACTCCAAGGGGATCCGAGTTCCACTATCTAGAGTCTAAGGAACATATCTAGGGTCCCTTCTACATCCCCATGGAAGGAAAAAAGAATAGACTTTTATTTTATCTCCTCTATAGGTCTGTCCGGACAGACTGAGGAAGTGTGATCTTTTAAGGGTCTGCTCCTGCCCTCTAAGGATGTCCCTTCCCCATTCGCATGAGAACAGCTCCTTCTTCCAGCCATCAGCTTTCCTACTGATTGGAATTCCAGGTCTGGAAGCTGTGCATGGATGGGTCTCCGTCCCTTTCTCCTCCATTTACACTGTGGCTCTCATAGGCAACTGCCTGATCCTGCTAGCTGTGAGGAGGACTCCCAGTCTGCACCAGCCTATGTATTACTTCCTTTCTATGTTGGCTCTCACTGATCTGGGTCTTACTATGTGCACACTTCCCACAACCTTGTCTGTACTCTGGTTTGACTATCGCCACATAGCCTTTGATGCCTGCTTGGTCCAGATGTTTTTCCTCCATTCCTTTTCTGTAGTGGAATCTTCAGTTCTTCTGGCCATGTCATTTGACCGCTTTGTGGCCATCTCTAATCCCCTACGCTATGCATCTGTCCTTACCAACAGTGTCATTGGCAGGATTGGAATGGCTATTGTGGCTCGTGCCACTGTCTCACTCTTTCCTGTCCCCTTTTTGCTCAAGAGGCTGAACTTCTGTCCTAGAAAAATCCTTCTCTCCCATTCATTTTGTTTTCATGCAGATGTTATGAAACGAGCCTGTGCTGACATCACTGTCAATATCCTATATGGACTCTATGTAGTGCTGTCTACAGTGGGTATTGATTCCTTGCTAATTGTTTTCTCCTATGGACTCATCTTACATACAGTGATGGGTTTGGCCTCTCCTCGAGAACGTATTCGGGCCCTCAATACCTGTGTTTCTCACATTCTGGCTGTTTTGGTCTTCTATATCCCAGTAATTGGAGTGTCCATGATCCACCGCTTTGGTAGGCATGCACCTCCCATTGTACATGTCCTTGTTGCTTATGTCTATTTGATTGTGCCGCCTGTTCTCAATCCTATCATCTACAGTGTCAAGTCTAAGCACATACGGGAGGCACTGCTCAAAATGCTAAGAAGAAAAGACCAGGGGTGATTTGGCCATGGAATAGTTACAGGAACCTAGAGACCCTTTGGTAGTGGTGGTGGTGGTGGTGGTGGTGGTGGTGGTGGTGGTGGTGGTGGTGGTGGTAGTGGTGGTATTAGAGTGAGTACAATGGGCAGCCAGTTAGCATCATGTACAGAAAATAATTATTTTTCAGTCTTCTACTGGAGGGAAAACACGGAGGGGGAGACTCCGAATCTGGTGATAGAGATATAATTCTAAACTTTGTGAGGTTCAACTGGATGGTCTCCTTCTAGTTTCTCATTTATGATTCTGAAAACCCAGTTTAATGGATGAGACAGGACATAAGCCCAGTTAATGGTTCAATGGAGTCATTATCATCCAACATAAAGTAATCTGGAAGCCCAAAAGTACAAAACAAAGAGGGAGCATAATGAAAAGAGCTTTAGTCTTAAAGGCTGAAGATAAAGGCTCAGGTGTCTGATCTGGTATTTATTAACTATGTAACCATTAGTAGGATACTAGACCTCCTTTGGCCAAAATTCCCTCATTGAAAAAATGTAGTTAATAACATGCCATAGGTCTAGGCTGTCATAGGAGTTTTCTGAAGGAAAACAAAAACAGTGGATTACTGGTCAGCATAACCCTTATAAAATCAGGACAAATGACATACACTAGTCTGTATATGACACTCTTATCATGATCAATATCTGATTACTTTTGTGCGGAAAACCCCACTTATAATTTATACTCCTACTAATTCCTTGGTATATGGTACCACTAATCTTTGACTCAAACATGAAACATCTATACCTCTTTCCCGTTCCATATTTAAGTCCACTAAAGGATTTGAGCACAGGGTTTCTTATCTATAAGGAAAAAATCAAGTTCACAATCTCTTTAAAATGTATGAAATTAAAGAATTAATTTCTCACCTAGTGAAAATTTCTGCGTTGCAGAGCGCAGTCCTTTATTCTCACGTTGTTCAGCACGACCTATTCAGGATACCAGAGCTAACCCACGGTTCTCTTACTCCCTATTTCCAGCCTGGAATGCTATCTCTTTCCAATGTTACTACATTCAGGTCTTAGGAACTTCCTAACTTCAAGGTTGACGAGCTTAACCTGCTCTTACACTTGTAATTCATCATCATTATCTCAGTCAATACACCAATACCTCAGTGGGTTCCAGTTAGCACAAAGCATTGTAATTACCATTCTATGAATCAATTAATCAAACATTTCTTACATGTCTACTATGCGTCAAGCATTGTGCTAAGCATTGGGGATACAAAAATAGACAAAAGATGGACCCTGTCCTGAAGGAGCTAACAATCTAAAACTAAGGTTAAACTCATACTAAATATAGATTCATTTAGCTTGTTACTGAAATTAGGGAGGCATGGCAGACAAACTGAGTGGGAGAACAGTAATGTAACAGCTGTTGCCCAAACTGCATAATGTCTTTTCCACTTAGGTCTTTGGCCTCAAGACCAGCTCTCTACAACTTTGCCTTTACTTAACTAGTGCTGCCTATAGACAACAAATAAAAGCTTGTCTTTCTAAATCATCTCTTCCACTGTGGCTGTGTAAGCAACTATGACAAGAGAAAAAGCAGGAAAGCAAAGGACTATTTAGTGGTAGAACACTTTGGTCCTGAAGGGTCTGGTTTTCCTATGTTTATCCTTGAGAGTCTCTTCTCTGCTATTCAGCAAGCTACCTGAGGGATTGGACAGAGATAACACCCTTGGTCAATTATGGTTTTATACTATGAAAAGTAACAGCTTTATTTCTGACATGGCCTTTTGAATCTTTTTCTGGTCTCTTTGCAGAGCCTGTGAGAAAGATGGTTTTCTGGCACTCAAGAGTTATGATATCCTGACCCAGTTTATCAGCAGGTTTACCCACAAAGTTCACACATACTCATTTTCACGTGTACCCCATATATTTCACTGGGTTATTGTGAGAGTCAAATGTGGTACTATATTGATTTCTACACAAAGAATTTATAATTATGAGCTATTTTCATTAGTTAAATAGAGGCAATGTTATAGAAAATTGACATTGAAGCCAGGAAGAACTAAGTTAAAGTTCTACTTCTGATAAAAAGAGGCTTGATGATCCTGAAAAAACTCATTCAACTTTTTAGAGTTCTAGGAAACTTTCAAAGACTGTAAGTTGCAGGAAGATGCTGACCTGCCTTAGGGGAAGAAGTTTCTTCACTTGGGAATCCTCTATACCAATAAAATCACAGGTCTAATAGCACAATAGATAGAATCCTGGACCTGGAATAAGGAAGACCTGAGATCAAACCTATCCTTAGACACTTACTAGCTATGTAACCATGGACATATCACTTAACATCTGTTTGCCTCAGTTTCTTTAACTGCACCACGGAGATAAAAATTATTACCTCAAAGGGTTGTCATTAGGATAAAGTGAGTTAATATTTTAAAGCACTTTGCACAGTGCCTGGCACATAGTAGGCACTTAATAAATGCTTATTCTTGTCCCTACTCCATTTCTTAAGTAACCAATACAGCTTCCTGCAAGTCAAGAAAACTTGCATTTCCCAAATCCAGCAATAGGTTTCCCACCCGCTTTCTCACTTCCCTTTATTTTCCTATTCTCCAAAAAAATATGGTCCTTACTAACATCAACATTCACACGTGTCTAGGTCTAATATTCATCTTTCAATATTTGTATGTTTTATGCACAAAAACATATGTATCAATGTATCATCAGAGCAGGTACCTGGGTTTAACAATATAAATCCAGTTCAATTAGGTGTTTAATACTTTGTGATCATGATAGTGATGATGGCGATATGAAGATGCGGATGGAGATGATTTCAGGGATGACTGTGGAGACAATGTGCTATGGCAGGAAAACACAGGACTAGGGATGAAAAGACCAAAGTCTAACAGAATCATTTATTATGTGATCTGGGACAAGTTCCTTCATTTCATCAAATCTAAATTTCTTAATAGGTCAATTGGAATTTGTCTACTATGAACAATTATTGTGATTACTTTGTGAGTACTTCAGTGGAATTATGATTACATTAACCTGCGTAGAAATGGTTATAGATATGAGAGGGATTTCAATTGCCATATCCTATAAAATTATGAAGACAGTATGAAGGATAATGATGGGAAACAAAATTGCAGTGATGGTTATGATCCTTTCCAAGTGGCTTTGTTATTATGTAGATTACCAACAGACTCGATTATTGTTGTAGCTGAGACACTGATGAGAAGATAATCCATCATTTTGAAGAACTCATTTTTGTAACAATATAATCGGTTGCATTTTATAACTTTGAAAATCCTTCAATAACTTAAAAGCTATTAAAATAAAAAATAATTATTTGTATGAACTGTGTAAATAAACCTGTAGATGTTTTTATTATTAAGTACACTGGGACCCAAAATGTTAACAGTTGTAACTGCATCCTTTTAAGCTTTTAATAGAATTGATCTTATATCTCTTAAATATTCTAATGAACTCATGAGAACCTCAATATGATTAGTCCCTTCAACAGGCGAGATCATAACCCTACTACCCCTTTTCATACTTTGTGATTCTTGTCCAAGTCTTCCCATAAAATTTCCAAAATTAGATCTGTCAAAATACTGAAAATCTTGATTTAGGTCTTTTTACATTTTTGTGGCTACCAGTGAAGCACTTGGATTATTCATCAACCCTGTCTCACTTTTATTACATGACTGACCCATCATCCTTTCTAATCATACATTTCTGGGATAGCGTATTTTATTTTTTTAACCTTTATCTTATTTTATTTTTGGAGGCGGAGGAAGGCAGGATAATTGGGGTTAAGGGGTCACATGGCTGGTAAGTGTTAAGTGCCTGAGGCCAGATTTGTTCTCAGGTCCTCCCTACTCCAGGGCCGGTGCTCTATTCACTGTGCATGGCCAACCCCATAGTGTATTTTATGCCAGTTATTGTACAAAACTCATCATTGGTAATATGCAGCACAGCTTAGCTAAATCTACCATGATCTCTTTGATCAAGTGCACTTTTGATTTTTCAGCGTTTGTTTTATACCATAATTCACAGCTATTTACCATCACTGGAAATTATTGACATGAAAAGCTATGCTTTTGTTTTGAAGAACAACCTCATTTACTGAAAATGCATTAAATAATTGATCCTTAAGTGACTATAAATGTTAAAACAAATTAAAGAGTTGAATAATGCACTTTTCTTACAATATGATGTCTCCAACTAGAACTTAATCTCCATGAAACCAGCTATCAGGAACTTCTTACATTCTACTCCCCGTAATATCTAACATAAGACTTTATATGTAATAAAATTCCTAAATAATTTTTGAATTGATATATGGAAGAATGGTGATGATGGTCATGAGAATGACCATGATAATGACCAGAGAAGTGGGCAAAAATAGAAGGGGACCAACTGGTATTCGACAATGATGGTAATGAAAAACATAATCAGCAGGAATAAGGGGATCTGGGTTTGGAAGGTAAATGTATTTATGGGTTGGTGGAGAAGAGCGAAGATGGTGTTGAAGGCAAGAGGGACTGTACAAATGAAAGGTGGAAGGTAAGATGAATAAAGGGATAAGGAGAAGTCATGGATGAGATTGATTTTACTTCTTCAAAAGAACCAGGTTGAAAAGATGAATTTGAGTGGCAGAGGGCAATTTCAAGATTTTCCTCAACTAATTATGTCTTTGGGTGGGATAATGTAAGAAATGGAGCCAAAAGAACTAGAGATCCACTCTTAATGCTCCCCATTTCTTCAAGTTCCTTAACACTTTCAGGGGATGGCCTGGAATGGACCAGAAAACTTCCCTCAATTGTCCCAGGTTCTAAATTTACTCTTTCTTCTTCCATGGATTATGTACAGAGAAGATATTTATAAATTAAGTTTCTCTGAGAAAGAAAAGAAAATCAAATGACCACAGGATTACCTCTCAATACTTGCATCATATGTCTTCTAATATATCATTAGTGTACCCCAAAACACAACTCTGTGGAGGGGTAGAAATGGAGTAAGTAACCACATATAGAGTTCTCAGTTCTTCTGTTCCTCTTGGTGGTCAGCACGTCAAACTCCACATTGCTTTGTTCCTCAATTTTTTTCAGTATAACATTAAGAGTTCTCTTCCCTAGGCTTAGCATTAGTCTTTCATAGAATATCAGAACTGCATGAGATTTCAAAGATCATCTAGTCAAACTCATATCTGAACAAAAATAACTACAATATCCTTAACCAGGAGTCATCTTTTTAACGTTTTTAACAAGGAATCATAATTTCTGTTTAAAATGTTCATTGAATGGAAATCTTCCAAAGAAGTCATTTCTACTATTGGATGGCTCTAAGTTTTAGTATTATATGATGGAAATATCAGCCTCTCAAGACCTCCTACTCCTTCCAGTTCTGCTCTTTGAGGCTAAATTTAAAAAAAAGGCCTTATCTCTCTTCTGTAAGTATGCTAATTCACATTTCTATTGTACTCTGAGGTTTGCAAAGCACTTTCTTCATAACAACCCTTTATGTGATTGGCAGTGAAACTATTAGATTCCAAAGAGGAAACAAGATCAGTGAGTTTATGTGATTTCGCCAGTCACAACTAATAAGTATCTGAAGTAGGATGTAAAGTTAGATTCCCTCCCTTTAAATCCAGAACTCTATCTACTATAATACACTGCCTCTGATCCACACCTCTCTAATATCTGAAGGAGGCTTTCAATCTGTCATGTATTCATTTTTCACAAAGTCCTCTCCTTTCTAGATTAGACACCTTTAAAACACTTACTCATAGGACATAGTGTCATGGTAAGAGAATTTGAAGATTTTCCCCGCCCCTTAATAGGTCTAGGGAATTTGAAGACCTTTCCTGCTATTTAATGGGCCTTACTTAGAGACCAGCAAGAGAAGCTTGCATAGGGGAGGCTTGTTTTTCAGGAAGGCACATCTTTTGTTACTTTGTAACTAGGTAGTAGGTCATAAAGGTTGTGATGTCTTCTGATCCTGGAGATTTTATATATAAAAGATTTTATATATGTGTGTGTATGTATGTGTGTATATATGTATGTATGCATGCATGCATGCATATACACACACAAACACCGTGACATGAGGTTTTGCTTTGGGGCTCACTTATGGGAAGAGTTGTGTGATTTGGCCAGATGAGATTCTGAGTAGCCATTGAGCACTCCCCCCCCAAGTTTGAAAATCCAGATGTTAGTGCTTCTCTCTCTGGTAACTATGTATGTATGTAATGGTCAGACATCTAGAAGCCCTGCCTGTTGGTATGTTGAATTGTGTTATTTTCTCTGTCTGTAATTTTTGTCTGCTTGTAATTTCTGTTTGTATTTTCTGAAGTTCCAGGTGCTCACTTTTCTCCCTGAAATATGTAACTGAGATGTATATCTATATCTATACCTATATCTATATCTATATATACATATATATGTATATGTGTGTTTGACTAAAGTATGATTGCTAACCCCTTTTGACTTGCTATCCTTTAGAAAAGCGCATCAAAGAACCTGTGCTAACAGCCATCTTGGGTATGCTACAGTACTTGCTGCTATGCATACTCTTCAGATTGTCAATGTCCTTCAAATGTGGCAACTAGAAACGAACACACTGTTCTAGATGTGTCTAATTAGGATTGTATGCAGTACAACTAGTACCTTCTTCATTCTGGACATAATGTCTCTATTCATGTGGCCCAAGATGACAGTATATTTTAATTGATTGATTGATTGTATTATTGACTCATCCTGCATTTATGGTCTACCAAATCCCCTGGATTTTTTAATATGAACTTTCTGGCCATCAGCTCCAAATTATGCCACCCACACTCTGTCCAACACCTGCACCTTGTTCCTACCAGAACTTTGGACATGATCATAGCCATTGGAACAACCCTGGATTCTGAGGGCTATTCAATGATATTTATTAAACATCTAGTATGTGCCAGGCACTGTGCTAAGTGATGGAAATACAACTATGAAAAAGAAAGGCCCTCTTTCCCTTAAGGTGATTAAAATCTAATGGGGAGCAAGGAAGGCAAGACACAAAAGGAAACTAAAAAGCAAAGGGAAAGGACAGGTCATAGAGGACAAGCATTACAGAGAAGCCCACAGGAGTGCAGCTAGGTTGAAAATAATAAGGAAATTGAAAAACTTCCTTAAATGCAGTTTCTGGGAGGAATTATCTACCCTCCAGTCACAAGAAGGGACACCAATGGCAGTGGGTGCTGATGAGGTGTGAGTTTCAGGGCTGCAGAGATCTTTCAGTATAAAGAGGTTCCTTGAACATGTAGAAGCCCAGAATAGTGCATCTAGTTGGGAACTGAATAAGAAAAATTAGCTTTTCCTTATATTTTCAAGAGCCAGGTATCTACTTTATTTCCTTGTTCTCTTTTTAATTCCCCTTTATGTGTTATCTTCACTATCTCTCCTTCTTGCTAATATTTATATTCCCAAGAATGGGAATAGGAGAAAGGATACAATACTCATTATAATGCTTGAAAAATAGTGAGCACTTGATATTTTATTTCCTTCTCTCTCTCTCTCTCTTTCTCTCTCTCTCTCTCTCTCTCTCTCTCTCTCTCTCTCTCTCTCTCTCTCTGTCTTCTGTGTGTCTCTGTCTCTCTCTTTGTCTCTGTATATATGTATATATAATACACACACACACACACATATCCTCTCTGTCTCTATATCTGACTCTCTCTCTGCCTCTTTCTTTTTCCCACCCTGCAAATTCGCTGCACTCCCCGATTTCTAACACTTAAAAAACTCTCCAACCATATGACCCCTCAATATAATTGGCTGGTTCTTCCCCAAACCAACATTTTAAGGAAGACACTCAGGTCAGCTATGTCTTTCTTCTCTTCTAGGTTCCAATGTGACTCTTCAGACTGTCTCTAGTATGATGCCCCTTCCACAGTCTGGTACCTTCTTCATCCCCCAGTGTCTTCAACTTCCTTTTATACATTGTCTTCCCTCATTAAAATGTAAGCCTTTGAGAGCAAGAACTATCTTCTCCTTCCTTCCTTCCTTCTTTCCTTCCTTCCTTCCTTCATTCCTTCATTCCTTCCTTCTTTCCACTTTAATGCTTTGTTTCTCTCTTTCTTCTTGTATTCATATTCCTTAGCAGAATGTTTGACTCTTAAGGACTTATTCAATATTTTTGACGACTTTATTCTGCCTTTTGCTGCTTGATGAAAGAAGTTTTGACCACCATGTCATGGTCCTAGCACTATTTCCTTCTTATCTTTCTCTCCTTATGCCAATAGATCATAAAAGTTCAGGATGTCTTTCCTATAGAGCTTTTCTTTACCAAGGAAAAGAGCATTATATAGGAATATAAAAATGGAGTTGTAGGTAATTGCAAATACATAAAAATAAAAGTATCCATTGCTCACTGCATAATCTATCTCTAAACTAAGACTTTCAGTCAAATTATATTTAATTAAATTGAATAAGGCAGGGCAGCTAGGTGGTGCAGTGAATAGAACATCAGCCCTGGAGTCAGGAGGACTTGAGTTCAAATCTGGCTTCAAACACTTAACTCTTACTAGCTGTGTGACTTTGGGCAAGTCACTTAACCCCAAATGCACTGTGCATCCAAAAAATAGGATGAAAAAAATTAATATCAGAGTTCATCTAATTCTAGGTCATATTAAAAAATGTCAAATATGAATTATAAAACTGGCTAAGCAGTTAGATTGGGGGTGACTAACATTAATTCTCCCACCCTTAATTTCTATGGAGCTTCTCAGAGAAAGAGACAGCTATGTGGTGAAAATGAAGAGTCCCAAGACTGGAATCAAGAAGATTTGAGTTACAATCTTTCCTTAGACACTTAGTAGATATGTAACCAAACTCTTGTTTGCTTCAGTTTCCTTAACTATAGGATCGAGATGATTATAAAACCTACCTCAAAACGTGGTCATGAGGATCAAAATAGCTACCATTTGTAAAGTACTTAGCATGGTGCCTGATATGTGATAGATCCTTAAGAAATGTGTTTTCCGTTCCTCTTCATTGATTCAAAGGACTTTGCACGGCAGGCCAGTATACAGCCACTGAACACTGCAATTCAGGAGGAGCAAGGCTTTAAAATCACATGTTTTTAATCACAACTTGCTTAGTAATGTCTCCCTCCCCTGTATTTTAAACCAGTGAGTATTTAGTCATTGCTGATTATTTGCAAGGCAGTGGGGATATTAAAAAAATCCAAAATAATCGCTACCCTCAGATATTACTTGGGTCAACTAGAGAAACTGCCCTGATAAAGAAGCATAAGATCATTCAAAGAAGGATGATTATCCCCAACTAAGGAGGTCATGAACAGTTCTCCCTTGGTGGTGGCACTGTAGTTGAGTCTTATAGGATGTTAAGGATTTAAGGAAGTAGAGAGGAGGAGGGCATGAATTTTAAGTGTAAGGAATCCACTATGGAAAGTTGGGGAGATGGGAGATTATTTAATGAGTTTAGGGAATAAGAAGTAGGGCAGTTTGACTTGAATATAGAGGCCATGAGGGGAAGTGATATGAAATAATCCTAGAAAAGAACACTTGTGACAGACTGTAATAAGAATCTGAAGCTCTTTCCTGCCCCTAGACCCTTTGATAGGCTTAATGGCTCTGAGAATGTTCCCTGATTTGAAAGCATACTCTGCCCCCTAATAGGCTGAATGTGGTCATGTGGAGCCTGTGGCGGGAGACTTGTTTTTTGAGAATACCCACACTTTGTTACTTTGTAATTGGACAGTAGGTCAAGAGGGTTGTGACATTCTCTGATCCAGGAGAAACCTATATATACGCCCTGATGTGAGGCTTTGCTTTGGGGCTCACTTTGACAATAGTTGTGTGATTTGGCCAGATGAGATGCTGCGAAGCCATTGAGTCACCCAGCTTTGAAAAACCCAGATGTCAATGCTTCCCTCTCTGGTAACTTGAATAGGTAATGGATGTGATGGTCAGATGGTTGGAAGCCCATCTGATGATCTGTTTCTTGGTCTGCTTGTAACTTGTGTTTGTATTCTCTGGAGTTCAGGGTGCTGACTTTTTCCCCTGAACTAGGTAAATGATATGTTTGTTTGATTAAAGAAAGATTGTTAATCCATTTTGAGTTGCTTTCCTTTAGTAAAGCAGATCTAGGAACCTGTGCTAGCAGCCACCCTGGGTATGCTAGGGTGCTTGCTGATACACAGACTATTAGAGGCTTTAAATATCATGTCTCCCTCCCCCACCCCCACTATAACAAAGACTATGAAACACATTTTTCAAGGGATCACAACCAGATAAAGGTAAATTTTCTTAACCTCTTGAGAACAGTATCTGAAAAGCACACAGATATCTCACTTTGCATATAGAATGGTAGGAAGAGCATTTTATTGGAAACCAAGAGATGTGGGTTCTAGATTCTGCTCTGTCATTAAGTCATTGCATGACCTTGACCAAGTCACTTGAATTCTCTGACTTAAGGTTAGGTGTAAGCTAAATGAGAATTATATCTATCCTGCTAAACTCACAGAGTTGGGAAAAACAAATGGCATAAAAGATATAAAAATGCTCTGGAAAAGATAAAGTGTTTACTTTGTGTTTTTCTTTCTTATCCACATTAAATGTAAATTTTACAAAGGCTTTACTCTTTTTTTTTTGCTTTTTTTTTGAAGGGCAGATGGGGTTAAGTGACTTGCCCAAGGTCACACGGCTAGCTTTTTGTGTTAAGTGTCTGAGGCCGGATTTGAACTCAGGTACTCCAGACTCCAGGGCTGGTGCTCACTGCACCACCTAGCCACCCCAAGACTTTACTCTTAACAGGCAATAGAAAGGAAAAGCAAATGTTGTTCCAATATGTCTAGCCAATTCTGAAGATTATACCTGTCTTAGAATGGAAGAATCATGAGAGGATCTAGGTCTACAAGTCTGAGGTGCCTGTGACCAAATGAAAATGTTGTACAATTCGCTGGCGGATCTGCTTAGTCTTCACACCATACACAATAGGGTTAAGCACAGGAGGCACTATCAAGTACACATTGGCCATGATAACGTGTAAGTTTGAGCTAGTCCTCTTGCCAAAGCGGTGCACCATAGACAGGCCAATGAATGGAACAAAAAAGATAAAGACTGCACAGACATGGGAAACACAGGTGCTAAAGGCCTTTGACTGGGCCTCCCGGGTCAGGCCCAATACAGTCTTGAGAATGAATAAGTATGAGAGGGATATGAGCACTGAATCTAGACCAATGGCAGAGATTATAACAATTAGGCCATAGATCACATTAATACGGATGTCAGCACATGCTAATTTCATGACATCCTGGTGGAGGCAGTAAGAATGGGAAAGGATGTTAGAATGGCAAAAGGGGAGGCGCTTGATGAAGATGGGCAATGGAGCCATGAGGAGTGCCCCCCGAATCACAGCTGCCAAGCCAATCTTGGAAATACGAGGTGCGGTAAACACAGCAGCATGGCGCAAAGGGTGGCAAATAGCCACGTAGCGGTCAAAGGCCATGGCCAGGAGCACAGTAGACTCCATGCCAGAAAGAGAATGAATGGCAAACATCTGTACTAAGCAAGCGTCAAACTGGATGGTGGTGTTGTTGAACCAGAAGATAGCCAACATCTTGGGCATGGAGGAAGTAGAGATAAGGATATCAATTGTAGAGAGCATGCATAGGAAGAGATACATGGGCTCATGCAGACTCCGCTCTGTTTTTATGATGTAAATAATGGTGAGGTTGCCAAATACAGCAATGAGGTACAGAAAGCACAGAGGAAAGGCCAGCCAAAACTGAACTGCCTCTATACCTGGGAGACCAATTAGGATGAAGTAGGTGGCACTTGTTTCATTGCCACTGGGAAAAAACATGATGAAGGTCAGTAGCAAAGCCAATCCAGGAAAATCTAGAATACAAAGTTAACAAGTTAAACCTATTGTCAGAGATTTTGAAATTCCAAACTAATCTTAATCCTGATCTAATTGGAGAGCTGTCCCATTCCCTGACCCAAACTCTGAATTCAAGACAAATCAGGATCATAAACTTAATCCTGAGCTAATCTAGTCAAAATTGGATTTCCACCCTAATTTTGAGACTCATCCCTAAACTTTACCCTATCTCTGAAATTACTGCTAGTTAGAAGTCTTGCCCTAATTTTAATCTCAAGCTAGTTGAGCTCCATATTAGAATCAACAAGAAAGAACAAAACATTAAACATAGTAAGTCATGTTATTGTTGCTGTTTCAGTTGTATCCAATCCTTTGTGACCTCATTTGGGTTTTTTTTGGCAGAGATATTGGAGAGCTTTGCCATTTTCTTTTCCAGATTCTTTTACAGATAAAGAACTGAGAAAAAATCAGGGTTAAATGACTTGTCCAGAGTCTGAGGCAAGACTTGAAGATGAGTCTTCTGACTTCGGTGGTGGCACTCTATTGCACAACATAGCTGCTGTCAGAGTTATATTTGAATTTAAAAGATAGTTGTAATGTCACTGGGAGATTAGCTATAATACTGAGTTTTAACAAACTTCATCTGAATTTTAGCATTTTCTTAACAAATCAAAATGCAAATCAGAAAACTCTGGAACTAGTTACATGATTAGCTACATGGCCATAGGCATATGTTAACCATATATTAGTGTTTGCTTCTGTCTTACAAAGCTCAACTGAACAAACCACATAACTTCTATGAGACTTGGAATATGACAGTATTTTTGTTACCTGATAGTGTTACTTTAAGGAAAATGTTTCAAAATTTTAAGATTTTTATCACTGTGAATACTGATTTGGAAATGTGCAAATGAAATTTATAATCTTTGACCTAGCCATTCTCCTGCTAGACATATACCTAAAGGAGTCCATTGATAAACCTAAAGGCTCCATATATATGCAATATAGTAGCACTTAAAAAAAACAAAGTGGGGCGGCTAGTGGTGCAGTAAATAGAGCACCAAACCCTGGAGTCAGGAGGACCTGAGTTCAAATCTGGCCCCAGACACTTAACACTTTCTAACCATGTGACATTGGGCAAGTCAGTTAACCCCAATTGCCCTGCCTTCCCCCCTCCAAAAAGAAAAAAAAAAAGAACAAATTACATAAATTCCCTGGGCCCCATTTTCCTTGCTTGTAAGGTGAAAGGGCTGAACTCAGAAGCTTCTGATGTCCTTTTGATGTCTATGTTTACCATATTTATATATTTATAATTCTTATTATCCCAGAAAGGCATCATGATTGAGTGTACAGAGAACTGGGCTTGAAATCAGGAAGGCCTCTGTTCAAGACCTTCCTTTGATGGACACAGAATATATGACCCTGGGCAAGTCCCTTGACCCTTGAGTAGCCCTAGGAAGTTCTACAGAAGAGCTGTTGATGAGCATTGGTAGAGTTTTATCACCAATGTTTTTCCAAGCCAATGAAATCATAGATATGGAAAATAAACAAACAGAAAACCCTGTCCTGTTTGTTAGTTACAATCTCAATGTAGAAGACCCAGGCAGGAAAGAAACTCTTATATTCAAATTCTAGAATCTCCCCTCTTTAGATCACTTATTTATGTGCACTGATAGTAGTAGAATAAGAGAAAAGGGATTGTTATCCTCTGGCAACTCTGAGATGCACACTACGGTAGAAAATAACCAAAACTGACAAGGATTTCCTATGTGCCAACCCCTATTCTAAGCACTAAGAATGCAAAAAAGAGCAAAATGATTCCTCACCTAAAGGAGTACCCATTCTAATGGGAGAGACAATAATAAATAAATAGGTACATGCAAGATACAGCATAGATTGAAAGGGAAAAGTATTATAAAGCTGTGTTATATCCTAAAGAGCCCTAGACTTGGAGTTACAAGATTTGAGTTCCAGCTTTAGCTCTGTCCTCTAAAATTCATGACCTTTATGACATTGCTAAGTCACTTCACTTCTTTGGGCTTCAATTTCCCTATTAAAAAATGTGTTGAATGAGATAACCTAATCTGATGAGAATTCAAGATGGGGCTGAGGCTTGGAATTGACTTCCAGTGTTGAACGCCATCCTGCCACAGAACAATTCCTCACAGAAGAATAAGTTGTCTTCGGGAACCCTACCCAGATGAGCCACAGAAGGTTGATAACTTAATGGCATTTTCTCTGATGCTTACTTGGTCTGAAGAGAACAGTAAATGAAGAGCATACTATTGGAAATGTAATAAAATTAAGGTAAATAAGAAAAAAATGTTATTCAAAATCCTAGAAGTCCCTCCCAGCCCCTGGAAAGCAGATATTCCCTGAAAATTTCTCTGAAAAATCTAAGCTGTCATGTGGTTCATTTGGACTCACAACTGTTTCACGGATTTAGGAGATTTGTCTGTCAGTTCTTTTCCTGGGAGATGGATTCACAGTAGTCTAAGTCCATTGACAGTGATACACAAAATCTCAGAGTCATAAGATCCTTGGCCTCCTCCCCAAGGCCTTCCCACCTCTTCATTTCTTCTCCTATCTTCTGTGTGCGTGGCATCCCACAACCTTCTCCAGTAGTAGGTGGCTTCTCCTGTAACTATGTTACCCTGTGTGGTGGAGATCATCTGTAGGATGTTCATTCCCACAATCCAGGTTTTTCTGCCTTTGCTGTGTCTATAACTTAGTCAGAGTATCTTTATACCCATTATGTTACCTTATTGTCACAAAATTTGTGCATATCACCTGTATTTTACCACTAAGGAAACTGAGTATCATAGAGGTCAAGTGACTTGTCCCATGTCATATAGTAAGTTAATTCCAAGAACTAGAACTAGAATATATGTGCTCTCTTTTATCTTAACTTCTGAAATATAGTGAATTAGGGCCAGAAGGACAGAAACATAATTAAAGAGAACAAAAATGTTCAACTGGTGTTGGAAGTGTGGCTTATGAATTGGAAAGAACACTTCACATGCAATACTGAGAATTCTAGGGTTTAATCCTAGCTTTGCTACTAACTTGAGGACTGACCTTGAGTGAATGCCTCTGGACTTTAAGTTTCATCATTTGAAAAAAATAGGATTGGACTAAAATCAAGGATTATACATATGGGGTCTGTAGACTTAAAAAACTATATTTCTATGTAATTAATTTGCTTTTAAATCCTATATATTTTACTTTATGCATTGAAAATCTTATTCTGAGGAGGGTCTGTAGGTTTTACTTTATTATCAAAGGGGGTCTATGACACACACACACACACACACACACACACACAAAATGTTTAAGAACCTCTACACCAAGTGTTCTCTAAGGTGCCTTATAACTTTAAGTCTGTGTACCAATGAGTTATGAATCAAAATGGAATGTAGTAGGTCCCAAGCTCAGGGAAAGTAGATCCCCCTTTTGCTTGTGTTTCTAGAGAAAGAGAGAGGAGATCAACACATCTCCTCATTTGTGTCTATAAGCTGACTTCAGTGAAACTAAGAGTTTCTCTTGATTCAGCGTCATAAAATGACTGATTAAATTACCAATGGTGACCAAATAACAAGGGGCTATAGGTACTTAGATCATCTCTGCTAGAAAATAGGGAAAAGAATGTTCTTGGAGGTGATCCTAGAAATCTTAAATCTTTCTTCTTGTGTGTAGATAAGGAAGTCAGTTTGCAGGAAAACTTCTGACAAGAAAGGAATTTCAGAAGTCCTCAGATCCAGCCTCAAGAAAAGATGTAGCATGTGTGGCAAACCAGAGAAGACAGCAGTCACAATGTCTCATTCTTCAATTTAATATCATTTCTCTCCCAGAATCTTCTTTCTTTAGGATGAAAAACATCTTTGATTTTCATTAAGCCAATCCTTGAAGGACATGTGAAAGTTTCTTAGAAGGTAAATGAACCCAAATAGGCACAGAAGAAAGAACAAGTTAAGAGCAATGGAAAGAAAAGAGGAAGGTAAAATTATTTGAACCAGAGGTGTAAACTTCTAAAACTCAAGATTCTGGAGACAGGGGGTCTCACCTTGATTTCTCAATATGAATGTTGACCTTAATCATTCTCATCTTCTCCCTGGGTCTCAGTTTCCCTTGCTTCTCAAGGGGAAATTGAGTTGCCTTCTATAGGATTCAGAAATTAATAGATTCAGACTTCAGATGCCCAACTTACTCATTTTACAGATGCTCAGAATGTAAGATCATTGGGAACAGGAACTCTTGCTTACTTATAGTCTCATGCTCCTCAAGCATGCATTCTCGAATATCCTTGTATGTCTAGTGCTTAGAACATAGCAAGCTTTTTACTAAATTATCTTACAGTCTAAATATGAATCTGGAAACTGAAGCATAAAGAGGTTAATTCACTCACATATGGTTATTAGTAAGCTAATAAGTGTCTAAGTCAGCATTTAAATCCAGTTCTTCCTAAGTTCAAACCCATGCACAATCCACTATGCCACATTCCTCTAGGTTCCTGATATTCCCTCTCCCTGAGATAGGGCCAATAGGTCAAGGACGCCACATATACTGCTTAGAAAACTACCTTCTGCCCTTCCCCTGCCCATCTCTCATAAAGAACTAAGATTGTTAATTTCTGTCTTTCCCCAGTGCCTAGTGGGTCTGAATGTCATTAGGTGGACAAGTGGAAATTGATGTGAAATAAGGAAAATTCTCATGACTCAGAGCTATGAATTGGCAGTGAGAAAGGGGATAATGGCACAGTTTAGAATGGGGGACAGAATACTAAGGCTCTAGGAATTTAAGAGCTAGAGGGAACTTTAGCTGAGCTGACCCCAGAATCTCTGAGAGATGTCCCCTACTTTCATCACCTAGTTAGTTTCATACAGGGAAATCCTTTTCTCTAACCAAACATTTTTTTTTCTTAAGACTAAAATCAGTGCATCTTAACCCCAGATGCTATATGTACACCAAATCTTCCCATAGATTAAGTACCATCTCTAAATGCAGACCAAATTCTTGACCCTAAAGAGACATTATGGCCCAGAGGAAATGATGCTGGATTTCAAGTCAGAGGATATTGACCAACTCATTTAATCTTCCTAGGTTTTAGTTCCTTATCTATAAAATGAGGATGTTATATAATTCTATTAATTTAGCCATAGATTTAGCTAGAATAGACTATGTCTTAATTCAGGCTGTAGCTTAAGCTTCAATCCTAACCTAAAAATACTAAATTTAAAGTAAAATAAATTCTAAATATACAAAATACTAATACTAATTGACCATATTTTCCTCAAGGTTCTTCTTGGGAATATTATGAACATAGGCCTAGAAAATAATTTTGATATGGCGGCATAGAAGCAGCAAGGTCCCGCAGCTCCCACACCACCTCCCTAATCACCCAGAAAATTATGAGCCCAGATAAAGTCTAGGACTCTCAGACTCACACAAAAATACAGAGAAAATACATCTCTCGCTGAAGGCAACTTGGCAGCAGGGGCTCATTGTGGCAGCTGAGAACAGAGGCTGTAACTGCTTGAAGCCGAGACCCTGGCCAGGCCCTGGTGGTGGGAAGTAGCCTGGCTGAGCTGAGCCAAGTGGGCACCGGAGCCAGTCTGCAGGAGAGATCTACAGCCTCCAGCACCTCCACATCGGCCAAGGTGGGAGGAACGGGGCAGGAGAGGAGCAGCTCGTACCACAGCGGAAAAGAGACCCGGCCAGCCCAAAACCTCAGCCACGGCCATGCTAGGCCCCAGGGCGGCCTGGAGTAGTGAGCCTCCCAAGCCTCTACTTCAAAGAAAATCTAAAGCACCTGCCTAAGGGGAGCTTCAAATCCTCAGAGACCGATTAGTAAAAGTGAAGCTTTGAAAATTAATTTGGGTTTGGTAAAGCAGTTCAGCCAATCCATCCTCTGGGCAAAGAAGCAGTGGGGGAAGGGAACTGCTGGAACCAGCGGTAGCCCCCACCAGGCTGCTTCAGAGTCCCTGGCCTGTGGACTCCACAGAGGGGCTGAATCAACTGATCAGGGCCAAGTCCTCTTGCGTTGAGTGGCCTGGATCCAGATCATGGTCTTGGGTGGTTGTCCTGGTGAGCACTTTCAGCAAGCCAAAGCTGGGGAGACTTGCAACACCCCCTAATAACTCCGGCAGCTGGGAAAACCCCAGCGATTTGGAACAGAGCTTCCCCCCCTTGGAAGCAGAGTTTCACAGACCAAAAAACAAACAAACAAACAAACAAACAATTAATTGGTTGGCCAACATGAGGAAGAGGAAGCAAAATAAAAACACCAGTAAAACTCTAGAATACTTTTTTATGGATAAAAAGGGTCAAAGCATGGAACGTGAGGAAGAGAGCTCAGAATTCAGAACACCCACAACAAATGCTTCCAAGACAATTGAAGAATGCCTAGAAGCTATATATCAAGTGAAAAAGGACTTTGAAAACCAAATAAGAGAAGTGGAGGAAAAATTGGGAAGAGAAATGAGAATGATGCAAGAAAATCATGGAAAGAGAGTCAACAACCTGACTGAAGAAAACAACACTTTAAATAGATTATCTCAAATGGCAAAAGAGGCCCAGAAAGCCAATGAGGAGAAGAATGCCTTAAAATGTCGAATTTCCCGGAGGAAAAAGAGTCTCAA
>CM053596.1:70084091-70128770 GCA_028646575.1 Pseudocheirus occidentalis
AAATAAGAGAGCAGAGCAGAGGAGGGGCTTTACAGTGGGATTGCTGTTTTAAGGTTGGGACAGGGGCAAGATGGGGAGAAAATGTGTAATTCAAAAATGTAATGAAAATGAATAATGTAAACAAGAAAACAAATAAAAATAAATTAGAAAATAGCACAATAAAAATGTGGCAATACATAATTTCCTTTTATAAACCTGGAGCATATTCTCCCGTATCAACCACAAGCCATCAATGGAAGAGTAGGAATATACCTCATGAAGGTTGAGGCATCTCCAAGTTTAAAACATCAGGAGGCAGCATGGTCGTATGGAAAACTACTGGATTTTGAGTCAGAAAACCTGGGTTCAAATTCTACTTCTGATAGATACTGTTAGTTTGACTTTGTGTGAGTTATTTCATTTTTTCTGGCCCTCAGATACTTTTTTTTACCTTTTAAAAAATAACTTTTGTTTATTTTTAGTTTATATCACTTATTTCCACAAGATTTTTCAGTTACAAATTTTCTCCCCATCTTTCCCCTACCCACCACCCCAAAACAGCAATCCCATTGTACACTCCCTCCCCCAATCTCTTCTCTCCTATATCCTCCCACATCACGTCTCTGATTTTCTGGTAGGGTAAGATGGATCTCCCTACTCCAGTACCTGTATATCTTATTTCCCAGTTGCATGATGATGATGATGATAATAATAATAATAACAATTTATATAAATTTTTAAACATCTGATTTTATAACTTTAAATTCTAGATTCTTTCCCTTCCTCCTTCATCACCTACCTCCACTGGAAAGACAAGTAATTTAATACAGGTCATATATGTATAGTTACACAAAACATCTCCACAATGGATATATTGTGGAAGAATGATTATATTTTCCTCCATCCTATCCTGCACCCCACCTGTTCTATTCTCTACTTTGCCCCTGTCCTTTTACAAAAGTGTGTGCTTCTAACAAGCCTTTCCCCCCAACCTGCCCTCCCCTCCATCATCCCTCCATCTCATTCCCTTCCTCCCTATTCTCCTGTAAGGCAAGAGTGTATGTCATTCCCTCCTTAAGCCAAAATCAATGAGAGTAAGGTTGACCCATTCTCTTTTGCCTTCCTGTTTTCCTTCTCCATTGTAACAGTTATCCCTTGCCTCTTCTATATGAGATAATTAATCCTGTTCTGTCTCTCCCTATCCCTCTCATTATGTTCCTCTCCCACCTCTCAATTTCACTTTTTAAAATATCATCCCTTCTTATTCAATTGATCCTCTTCCCTCTATGTATACCTCTACACATATATACACACACTCACATATGTATTCATATACATATATATCCTCCTTTATAAACATATGTGTATATATACATACATATACACTTACATACATACTACATATATATTTATATTCCCTTCAACTATTGTCATACTGAGAAAAGTTTCAAAAGTTACAATTATCATTTTTCCATGTAGGCATGTAAATAGTTTAACTGTGATAAGTTCCTTATGATTTCTTTTCCTTCTTTACTTTCTCATGCTTCTTATATTTGAATGTCAAACTTTTTATTCAGCTCTGTTTTTTTCATCAAGAATGCTTGTAAGTCCTCCATCTCACTGAATGACCATATTTTTCCCTGAAACATTATACTCAGTTTTCATGTTAGGTGATTCTTGATTTTAATCCTAGCTCCTTTGATCTCTGGAATATCATATTCCAGGCCCTCTGATCCGTTAATGTAGAAGCTGCTAGATCTTGTGTTATCCTGATTATATTTCCACAGCATTCAAATTGCTTCTTCCTGACAGCTTGTAATATTTTCTCCTTGATCTGGGAACTCTGGAACCTGGTTACAATATTCCTAGGAATTTTCTTTTTGGCATCTTTTTCAAGAGGTAATCAGTGAATTCTTTCAATTTCTATTTTTCACACTGGTTCTAAAATATCAGGGCAACTTTCATTGAGATTTCTTGAAGGATGATTTCTAGTTTCATTTTTTGATTATGGCTTTCAGGTAGTCCAATAATTTTTAAATTATCTCTCCTGGATCTATTTTCCAGGTTGCTACGGTTTTTGGGGTCAGGATGTATAGGTTTCACCTATACCCTTCCTCAACAGGCTTCGGGCATCCCCAGCTCCCGCTTACTCCGGGAGAAACACCTGCAAAGAAAACTCAGGACACAGGACTTGCTTCTAGCTACATTCTCTAAGCCTGGCGTGGCTGGAACTCCCTCTGGCTCCAGGTAGCCTGTATTTAAGTCCTTTCTCAGTGCCCCTTAGGGCCCCTCCCCTGGCCATGCCCTCGCCACAGTGAGCCAATCGTGCATCGCCCTGAAGGCGGAGAGATTATCCTGCTTATCGCAAACAGGTGCAACCTTCGCATTCCGCCCCCAGGTGATCAAGTGCACTCCTGTTAGCTGAGGACCAGTTCAACCCATTACCAACAAGAGACCCAACACCAGGTCAGTGGTTTTTCCAATGAGATATTTTACATTGCCTTCTATTTTTTTCATTAGTTTGGATCTATTTAATAGTATCTGGATTTCTCATAATGTCATTTGCTTCCATTGGCTCCAATCTAAATCTGAAGTAATTATTCTCTTCAGTGAGCTTTTGAGATTCTTTTTTCCATCTGGCAAATTTGACTTTTTAAGGTATTCTTCTCCTCATTGGCTTTTTGGGCCTTTTTTACCATTTGAGCTACTCTATTTTTTAAAGTGCTATTTTCTTCAGTCAGGTTGTTGACTCTCTTTTCATGATTTTCTTGCATCATTCTCATTTCTCTTCCCAATTTTTCCTCCACTTCTCTTATTTGGTTTTCAAAATCCTTCTTAAGCTCCTCAATGGCCTGTAATCAGTTTATGTTTTTCTTGGAAGTTTTTGATCCAGGAGTTCTGACTGCATTGTCTTCCTCCTCTTCCATGCTTTGATCCTTTTTGTCCCCAAAAAAGAAATCTAAAGTGGTATTACTCTGCTTTGTAATGCCAAGCAAAGGCAGCTTCCAAGTTTCAGATTACCAGCATGGGAAACCCCATTTATTCAACAAACATTCACAGAACAGAGAAAGTCAAAATACAGTAAAACTCATTCATTTAGAAAGTAAGTTCTCAATTCAATCCAGGTACTACTCCATCCCTAGACAGTGCATTCATTTAGTGAGTCAAAGTCTCTTCTCAAATGGAGATCAGTTTCCAATCATAAACAAAGTACATTCATTTGGTCAAGCACAGAGCACAAAAAGGCCAAAGGTTTTCCACCCCAGACACAAAGTAATTACAATACCATCCATTAACACCAAGCACTTTCTCAAAAGGGAGCAGGAGAGCACAAAAGGCCATCCACCCTTAAGCCATAACAAGGTTAATATATCCGCTCAGCATTGAAAACCCAAGGAAAGGGCCTTCTTTCATCTTCACTTGAGGACTACAGGAAAACTGATCCCTCCCCTTTTTAATTCTCTTCTTGAGGCTGATTAGAGAAGAAATAAATATAATCTGATACATGAAGATTTCATGTTGAATATTGTCATCATACTAATAGCTAACATCATTATAGTCCCTTAAATTTTCAATGTGCTTACAGACATTTTCTTATGTTATCCTCACTACAACTATGGGAAGTAGTTACTCTTATTATGTTTATCTTATAGATGAGGAAATTGAGACACTGAAGGATTAAGTGACTTCCTTAGAGCCACACAGATGGATGAGTGTTTGAGACTAGTCAGATCTTCCTAACTTCAGGCCCATCACTTTATCCACTGAGCCACCTAGCTACTTCACAACCTGAAGCATTTTCAGGAAGAAATGGCTGGAAAGATCTTGAAATACTAGAGCAAGTAATTGTGAATGTTGTAAATATCTCCATTAAGAGTCTTGAGAAACAATATATAACTCATAAGCTCTGGGACTTGCTTTATCAAGCCTGGCTCCCCACCTATAATGGGAAGCACAGAAGTACTTCACACCTTGTTTCAGCTATTGAATTAACACCTTGTTTTAGTTCAAGTTTCTTTTGAGCCTTGTATCAAGTCTGTTAAGAAACAATGCATGAACCCCACAAGTTGTGAACCCTAGAAGTCATGAACTCCTGCCAAAGGAAGGGGAACAGCTAATATGTATATAAGGAAGAGAACAAGCTGAGAATGTCAGAATTGAGAAGATGACTCTTGTGGTGGCAGTCAAGAAAGAAAAAAAAACTTGTGATATCCCAGCTCTCTGTCTGCTCTGTCTGCATAGATGTTTATTTGTGATAGTTTGTACAGAAACCCTGGAACCCTACTGGAAACCCTGAAAGAGGATTTTCTGGTTGTATGTTTACCAAAGTCCTGGAAGAGGGTTTTGGAGGTCCTGGGACTTTACTGATGATTTCTGCTGACCTCTTAGACTTTGTTTGTGGGTCTGCATTGATTTCTATGTTGATGATTTATGTTGAGTGCTCAGACCTTTTTGGTGGGTCTGAGTTGACTTCACAGGCAAATAGTGAATTGATGATGGTGCTGACAATGTGTATGAATATTATTTTGACTCTGTCAAGCTTTGTCTTCCAAGAAACAGGAACTGTGTAGGACTTGAAGTGGACTGGACATTGTGAACTTCAATATGGAACAGGAACTGAATGAAGAACTGGACAAGGAGCTGGACGAGGAACTGAGAGCTGCCTGTCTTTGAACCCAGGTGAAAGTAGGAGCTGGGACCATGGAAAAGCAACCATGGAGGTGAGGGCCAGCCTTGAGTGAAGCTCAAAGAAGACTTTACTTGGATACTGTGTACTAACTTAAAAGATTATGATTTACTGTGACCTAGGAGTGGAGAATTTTGGCTTTTGTACTTTATGATTGAATTAAGGATTTTGTGATTGACTGAATGATTGTACTTTATTGAAAACTATTGTGATCACTTTGGTGGAAATGATGTGGCCATTTTCATAGTAAGCCATTGTGAATGTGGTATCTTGATTTTCTGTGAATGTTGCTCTGATTTGTTATGGAATAGAGTGTTTGCTAAACTGTGTAAGCAGAACCTTGAAGCTGTTCACAGCATCATTCTTCTGGAAAACTGCTCATGCATGGAATTATACCACCCCACCCCCAACACCTTCTCACACCTCATTGCTTGCAGTCACTACCATCATTCTGGCCTGAGATCTATTTAGTTTGTCCTGGGAATGGAGGCTGGAACGGATTACTTGAATCTACAAGAGTGTAAATATCTTAAATTTGGACCTTTAGAGGTCAACAAATAAAGTCTTCCACTTTCTTGTAAAATGAAAACTTCTCCAAGTAAGACAAGTAGCTACCCAGTATCTTTTTTCATGTTTCTAGAAGAAGCATATAACAACAGAAAGAACACTTAATCTAGAATCAAATGCTCAGAGTTTAAATCTTGACTCTGCTGACTACTACATGGGTAGTTTTGGTCAATTCATTTCACCCCTGTAGATCTTAATTTCCTCAACAGCAAAATAAAGGGATTAGACCAGAGGACCTCTAAGATCCTTCCCAGCTCTAAATCTATGGCCACATATTTATGGGCAGCTTAACACCTCACAAGACTGGTTGATATGTATTTTAAACAAGTTATTGGTACAAAGTTCTTCAATATTAATTAAAATATGCTTTTCTATGCCTTAAATAACATAGAACCAATAGAGAAAATTGAGGTCAATAAATTGGGCATGCAACTGAAAAACTAGAAAAAGAACAAACTGAAAATCCCCAATTAAATACTAAATTAGAAAAAATTAAAACTAAAGGAGAGATTAATAAAGTTGAATTTAAGAAAACTATTGAATTAATAAGTAAAACTAAGAGCTGGTTTTATTAAAAAAAAACCACAATAAAATTGATAGCCCTTTAGTCCATATGATAGAAAAAGAAAGAAGAAAATCAAATTGCAAACATCTAAAATGAAAAGGGTAAATCTACCTCCAACGAAGAGGAAATTAAAACAGTAATTAGGAATTATTTTTGCCCAGTTGTATGCACATAAACTTGACAATCTTAGGGAAATGGATAAATAGTTACAAAAATATTAGTTGACCAGACTATCTGAAGAGGAAGTAAACTACTTAAATAACCCCATCTCAGAAAAAGAAATTGAACAAGCCATCAATGAACGGCCTAGAAAAAAACAATCTCCAGGGCCAGATGGCATTACTGGTGAATTCTACCAAACATTTAAAAAGCAGTTGATTCCAATGCTTTACAAATTATTCAGGGAAACTGGAGAAGAAAGAGTCCTACCAAAGTCTTTTTATGACACAAATATGGTACTGATACCTAAATCAGGAAGAGACAAAACAGAGAAAGAAAATTACAGACCAATTTCCCTTATGAATATAGATGCAAAAATTCTAAATAAAATATTAGCAAAGACGACAGCAACTCATAACAAGAATAATACTCTTTGATCGGATAGGATTTATTTCAGGAATGCAAGGGAAGTTAAATATCATGAAAACTATCGGTATAATTGATCACTTAAACAACAAAATTAGCAGAAACCACATGATTATCTCAATAGATACAGAAAAGACTTTTTGACAAAATACAACACCCATTCCTATTTTAAAAAGCACTAGAAAGTATAGGAATAAATGGAGGCTTCCTTAAAATAATAAGTAGCATCTATCTAAAAGCATCAGCAAGTATTATATGTAATGGGGATAAGCTAGAAGCATTTCCAATAAGATCAGGGGTGAAACAAGGAGGTCCACCATCACCCCTCTTATTCAATTTGGTACTAGAAATGTTAGCAGTAGCAATAAGAGAAGAAAAAAATTAGAAGAAATCAAACTAGGCAAAGAAGAGACGAAGCTATCACTCTTTGCAGATGATATGATGATCTACTTAGAGAATCCTAGAGAATCAAGTAAAAGACTACTTGAGATAATAAACAAATTTGGCAAAGTTGGAGGATATAAAACAAACCCACATAAATCCTCAGCATTTCTATATATCTCTAACAAAATCCAACAGTAAGAGATACAAAGAGAAATTCCATTTAAAGTTTTAAAGTTACTGTAGACATTATAAAATATTTGGTAATCTACCTACCAAAACAAACCTAGGACTGATTACAAAACACTTTTCACACAAATAAAGTCAGATCTAATTGGAAAAACATCAATTGCTCATGGCTAGTTCAAGCTAATATAACAAAAATGACAATTTTACCTAAATTAAACTACATATTTACTGCCATATAAATCAATGTACCAAAAATTACTTTGTAGAGCTAGAAAAAAATAGTAGAAAAATTCATTTGGAAAAACAAGAGGTCCATAATATCAAGGAAATTAATGAAAAGAAATGCTAGGGAAGGTGGCTTAGCCATACCAGACTTCAATCTGATTATAAAGCAGCAGTCATCAAAACTAGTTGGTACTGGCTGAGGAATGGAATAGTGGATCAGTGGAATAGATTGGGTACACAAGACTCATCAGCCAATGACTATATATAACCCACTGTTTGATAAACCCAAAGACCCCAGTTTTGGAGAAAAGAATGCACTATTTGACAAAAACAGCTGGGAAAACAGGAACATAGTATGGCAGAAATTGGGTCTAGACCAATATTTAACACCATACACCAACATAAAGTTGAAATGTGTGCATGATCTAGGTATAAAGGATAATACTGTAAACAATCTGGGAGACCAAGGGATAATTTATCTGTCAGATATATGGAGAGGGGAAGACTTCATGATGAAACAAGAGTTTGAGAGCATTATAAAATGAAAAATGGATGATTTTGATCATATTAAATTGAAAAGCTTCTATACAAATAAAGCTAATGTTACCAAGATTAAAAGGGAAGTAGAAAACTGGGAAAGAATTTTTACAACCAGTGTCTATGATAAAGGGCTCATTTCTAAAATATACAAAGAACTGAGTCAAATCTATAAGAATACAAGCCATTTCCTAACTGATAAATGGTCAAAGGATATGGACAGGCAGTTTTCACAATATGAAATTAAAGATATCTATCAGCTTATAAAAAATGTTTCAAATAACTAGTGATTAGAGAAATGAAAATCAAAACAACTCTGAGATACAATATCTCACTGGCCATATTGGCTAAGATGACAAAATAGGAAAATGATAAATGCTGGAGAGAATGCAGAAAAATTGGAACACTAATGCATTGTTGGTGGAACTGTGAACTGATCCAACCATTCTGGAGAGCAATCTGGATCTATGCCCAAAGGGCTACAAATAAGTTATCCTTTGACTCAACAATATCACTTCTAGGGTTTTATCCCAAAGAGATCAGAGAAGTGGGAAGAGGACCCATATGTACAAAAATATTTATAGTGGCTGTTTTTGTGGAGTCAAAGAACTGGAAAACAAAGGGATGCACATAAATTGAGGAATGACTGAACATGTTGTGGTATATGAATGTAATGGAATATTACTATGCTATAAGAAATGAAGAGCAGACAAACTTCATAATAACCCGGAGAGACATATATAAACTGATGCTGAGCAAGAAGAGCAGAACCAGGAGAAAATTTGTACACAATCACACAATAGTCAGTTAGGTCAATAAACATTTATCAAGTAAGCACCTACTATTTGCCAGGTACTCTATTCAGCTCTGGGGATACACACAAAGGTCAAACATAGCCCCTGCTCTTAAGGAAATCACAGTCTAATGAAGAAGACAACATGGAAACCACTATGTACAAATAAGCTATTTATAGGAAAAATCAGAGATAATGTTACAAGGGACAGGATTAAAATTAAGGAGGATAGGGAAAGGCTTCCTATAGAATGTAATATTTTAGTTGGGACATGGAGGAAGTAAGCAGGCAAAGAAGTAAGGAAACTTTGCCAGGCATGGCAGATAGAAAAAAAAGTCCAGAGTAATTGATGGAGTGTCATGTTGGAGGAACAGCAGGGAGGGGCATCATCACTAGATCAAAGAGTATGGTGGAGGTGTAAGGTATAAGAATACTGGGAAAATTCAGGGGAGAGGGGTGATTATAAATGAACACCAGACACCAAATAGAGAATTTGGCATTTGATCCTGGAGATAACAGGAGACACTGGATTTTATTGAGTAGGGTAGTGAAAGCTCTACATTTTCTTCATGAGTAACATTTTAAAATTCTTCAACTCTCACTATTGTGAAGTAGGAGAAGAACCATCACTTCCCTAGCAAGCCTCCTAATTAACTAATTTCAGAATTGTAGAAGGACAGCTCCATTTCACTCTCATGATTTCTTTATAATCTCAAGCCCACATGTACAAAATATACTGACTTTCCATTGTTCTTCCGCTCCCTCTTTGGTTATTATCACCATCATTACCGTTTATGGAGCCTACAAAGAAAGGCACACACATTTTGTCTCTACAAAATAAAACAGACTTAGTGGCATGTACCCACAAATAGAGAACACAAAATTAGAATAATACAATATTAATTTGCCAGCACCTGGTGGTATAGGGCAGATGGTGTCACAAAGAGTCAGCCTAGGTAAGTCAAGTTGCACTTGACTTAGTCCTGTTTTCCCAGTACTGGCAGTCGCAGGGTATGCAGGTGTTTTTCTGAACATTGGTTATTGTTTGCCCTTTATCTGGGAGAGAGTCCAAGGACTTATGTCTAGGGGAAGAGACCTTGCATCTTCCTTTGTATCCAAGCTGAGTTCAAGGATTTTTGGACGCCCTCCACATTAATTATTATTATATTGTAATTATACTAATAACTAACATTTTTGTAGACATTTTTATATTTATTTAAATAAGTTTGTAAAGCATAAAGTAATAGCATTCTGCATATATTTCATTTTACAATAAAAAACAAAATATGAGTGAAATATATCTTAAATAGAGCAATAGTATTTTTTATGTTGTAAGCAAAAGAAAAGGAATAATATAAAAGAGATCCAGGGACAAACTAGGAGTGTTTCAAATACGGACTATGAATAAGATAGTTAGAGAATTCACCATCCAAGGGAATAAATGAAATAAGTGAAAAAACCACCAGTTATACTCTCATAAATCCAGGATGGGTTTTCAAGAAAAAAATAATAATAACAGAAGTAGTTAATAGCCTGCATGGTCTCATCTCCAAGATATCCTTCAAGGTCCATCAAATCTCTCATGTCCTTGTGATATGTAGTAGAGAACTGTTTTCATTCCCAAGATGGTAACATTTAGTCCCCCTACTTACCCAGCATCACGTTGGAACATATGTAGAATTCTAACCCTGATCTGCTTTGTTTTGGCCCCATAGACAATGGGGTTGACAACAGGTGGAAGTAGGAGGTAAACATTGGCCATGACCACATGGACCAGTGAGGTAGGGCCACCCAGCCGATGCACCACAGATAGGCCAATGAGGGGCACATAAAACACCAGGACTGCACAGAGATGGGAGATGCAGGTGTTAAAGGCCTTGAAGGCAGCTCCTCGGGAAGATAGCCCCAACACAGCCTGTAGGATTAGAACGTAGGAAAAGCCAATCAAAAGTGAATCAACTCCCATGACAGAGAGGATGATGAAGAGACCATACACGACATTGACTGTAGTATCTGTGCATGACAACTTCATAATGTCCTGGTGGAGGCAGAAGGAATGGGTGACAGTATTGCTACGGCAATAGGACAACCTCTTCAGAATGAATGGTAAGGGGAAAAAGAAGACAAAGCCACGGGTGAGAGCTGCCAGTCCAATTTTCCCCACAACAGGTGCTGTGAGTACTGATGCATGGCGCAGTGGGTAGCAGATAGCCACAAAGCGATCAAAGGCCATGGCCAAAAGTACAGCTGATTCCATGGCAGACAGTGCATGGATAAGGAACATCTGAGTCAGACAGAGGTTGAACTCTATCTCTTGACTTCCTGTGAAGAAGAGACTGGCCATCTTGGGCATGGTAACAGAAGAGAGGACCATATCAATGGTGGAAAGCATAGCCAGAAAGAGATACATGGGCTCATGAAGAGTCTGATCAGCATGGATAATAAGAACAATGGTGAGGTTGCCCAAAGTGGCCAAGGCATACATAAGGCAGAGTGGGAAGGCCATCCAAAAGTGAATGTTGGATCCCAGTCCAGGGATACCCACTAGAAGGAAGGCTTCCGGGTGGATCAGTGTATGATTTCTTATCACCATAATGAAATACTGAGAGGAAAAGATAATTCAGAATAGATATCTGAGAGCAGGTTTTGAGGAAGAGCAGGATATGGGTAGTAGTCAGGTGAAGACTTGGAAAGTAACCAGAAAACAGGAAAAAATAGACCAGAAAATGAAACCTGTAAAGAAAAGACATTTGGTTTGAAAAAGGTAACTTAATCCTTTCAGAGCTCGATAGTTTGATAAATAGTTGCAAAAATAGCTTGTCCCTAAATTATCTGACAGGGATAAAGATTTGTCAGCACCTTTAATAAGTATCTTGGCCATTTGCAAAGTAACATGATCCATTTTAATGAAGAATTCAGAAACTCTAATGTATATAAAGATATTGCTGGTAAGTAGGGTTCAATGTACATTAAAATATCTAAAATCTTACAACTGGTGACTAATTATACATGTGAGGCAACTAATGAAGATATGTCATTTTGTTGTTGGAGTTGGGGGATTAGTCTATGCTGGGGTCAAGGATTTAGCACCCATTCTTTTATGAGGGTTAATGGTCAATTCATGGCCACTATTATATATTATCATTGATTTATCACTGGAAGGGACCTTAGAAGCCATCTAGACCAACTCCTTTGTTTTACAAAAGAGAAAACTAGGGGGTGTAAAAGTTATGTAACTTCACTATGGTCACACAGATTAAATGACAGAGGTGAGATACGAATCTAAGTTCTACAGTTCCAAATCCAGTGCTCTTTTTGATCACTACATTGTCTCTATCAAGAGGACAGTCCAAGACTAGGATAAGAATCTCAATTTGTGTTTTACTCTAAATCTATGGCTAAGATTTGGGGATCAATTTCCAAATTGGATGAGGGTTTGGATTTAGAATGAGGGGTTCAATCTGAATCTTTTTGTCTAGGCTCCATCTACAGTCAAGATCTCAGGGCCGTTTCTGCTCTACAACCAAGCAATAATTAAGACATAATATAGATAAAACAAATGACTTGGTCTACTTCAGACAAGTTAGCCCAAAGTTGATTAATTTTACTGTGGCCTTAGTCATTTAGCAATTTCCTAGTTAATTATTGTAAGCTTTAATATAATCCAATTTATAAATATTTCATAGAAAGCAACATAGACTCTTTCCCAATCCTCTTACTCTGCCTTCCCAGGTTCTCTGTTGTTAATCTTTGTCCTCTCTCTGGAGCTAGACTAACCCATTTAACTCATTAGGTGAGAAACCTTGAAGGTCTGGAATTAATTTCCATCCTGTGTAAGTCAAGATGGACCTAACACATATAGCTTGACACATACAAATGGATGGCCCTGGAGCCCCTCTAGCATGCATTGACCATATATCCAAACTGGAATAGTGAAGTACTTTAGAGGAAGGAAATTAAAACAGAACAGAATTAGTAAGGATTCCAGTTTTCTCCTTCAGAACATATTACCCATTGAAATCTGAAATATAACAGTTTTTGGAGAGCTGCCCACTGCCTTATTTGTCCAACTGCCTCCAAGTTTGAAAACTCCTTATAGAGGAGGCAAATAGATGGTAAAGTCAATAAAATGCTGGGTTTGGAGTCAAGAAGAACTGAGTTGCAAGCCAGCCTTAGTAACTTATGATCTGTGGTCAAATTGCTTATCTTCTCTCAGTCATAGCCTCCTAATCTGTAAAATGACAGGACTGGATTTGATTACCTCCAAGGTATTTTCCAGTGTATGATGCCAATATCTTTATTTTACCTTAACTGTGGGAAGGGAGAATTTCAGTATAAATTTTTACAAATAGTTTAGCAAAACCACCCTGTGATGGGATGGCAAATGACTCCCTGACAGCTTACCCAGGGACTCTTAAGATATCTGGAGTCTGCAATTATCCTTGGCAGTAGTATTAGGGAAGGCAACTCTCTGATAGCTGGCCACCAGCCTGCAATGTCCCAGAGTCCCAGTCGAGCTGTCAATGGCAGACCTCTCAGCTGCTAAAGATGGTATTTAGTATGTGACACAACTCAGAACCTTTCTTTCATTCCCTCTGAAGAACTAGCTCTTAAATCCAAATGAGAGCAGTTTCTAGTTTTCCCAGTTGTTAGCTTATTTTACTTAAAGTACTTAACGTCCTTTTGACAAAGTCTAATCCTTTGTTCTAAGCCTCTTTTTATGCAGACACCCCTTCTTCAGTGACTGGAAAACTCACCGCTGGCCAAAGAGAACAGGAGCTGCTTCTGAAAGAACTAAATACCTAGCCAGGCTTTTAAAGCTGTGCTGAGATTCCTTGGGGAGGGAGCAAATCAGGAACCAACACTGTTAGGGACCAAGGGATAAACCAAAAAACTTCACCCTGCCAACAAGGAGGGGCAGGGATGGAAACTATGGAGCCTTGTTTACATCCCTCCTATCCAACCCCAAGGGGCTCTGAAATCACTGGAAGAAGGCAATGCCCTGCCCCCTGGCAAGCTGAAGCTGTCTCCTGCTGTGGGGACACTTTACTAGGAACATTCTCCTCTGTAGTTGTCCTGGAACTGAAGTGAGTCTGGATAAGGGCAGAGACAGGTAAAAGAGAAGAGGGCAGTGGTAATAGTTAGGAGGCTCACATTCAGAGAGGGTATGGGATGAATAAATTCTTTTTCTTAAAAGGGAGAGAGGGAGTTAAAGTCCATAAATGTCTGAAAAAATAAGAGTGAGGAAGACTCTGGGGTGGTTGGGAAGACTGCCCATCTCTTGGATGCTGCTGCCCTCTTGTGGACATTGCTGTCATTTCAGTAGACAATGACCTTTAAATGAAGGCGCTGCATCATTAGATATCTGTTGCCTGGGCAACCTTATAAGACTCTGTAAGGAAATAATTTTCCTTTGCTTTCATAAAAATTATATGCTAATTTTAAACAGAAGGAACAGAATAACAGAAAGGAGCACAGTATAATTATGTCGATAAAACCCAGTCACAGGCAAGAGTTGATAAAAGTTTTATCAACAAGAATTGATAAAATATCCCCTCATCCATTTTTTTTCAGAGATGGAAGAACTTTTGGTGTAGAATATTACACATTTCGTCAGACAGTTGATATTTTGTTTCATTTTACTTGACTTCTCTTTTCCTTATTTGTGATTGTTTTAAGGGATTACTCATTGGAGGAGAAGGAAGGGATATATTTAAAAATTAAGGTGATACAAAATTAAAAAACCTTGTTTTCAAACTATGTGTTAATATTATGAGAATAGACTGAAGAAACTATATATCCTGGAGAAAAGAAGACCAAAGGGGAACATAAGAGATATTTAAATCATCTGAAAATTTTTTTTCAATTTCTTTTTTATATTTAATTTTTAATTAACTTTTGGGTTTATTTTTAGTTTCCATTACTCATTTCCACAAGATTTTGAGTTTCAAATTTTCTCCCCATCTTTCCCCTACTCACTACTCCAAAACGGCAATCTCACTGTATACCCCCTCCCCCAAACTGTTCTCTCCTATTTCCTCCCCTATTTCTCCTCTGACTTTCTGTTAGGGCAAGATGGATCTCCATACCCCAGTGCCTGTATATCTTATTGCCCAGTTACATGTAAATAATGATAATAATAACAATATTTTTTTAAGATTTTATTTTAAAACTTTAAATTCCAGATTCTTTCCCTTGCTCTCTCATCACCCACCCTTACTGGAAAGATAAAGAATTCAATATAGGTTGTACATGTATAGTTACACAAAACATTTTGATATGGGTATATTGTGAAAGACTGACTATATTTTCCTCCATCCTATCCTCCTCACTTGTTCAGTTCTCTACTTTGACCCTGTCCCTTTACAAAAGTGTGTGTTTCTAACTACCCTCCCCCCAACTTGCCCTCCCCTCCATCAACCCCCCTGTAATTCTCTTCCCCCCCTACTCTCCTGTAGGGCAAGATACCCAATTCAAAGTGTATGTCATTCACTCCCTAAGCCAAATTCAATGAGAGTAAGGTTGACCCATTCCCTTTTGCCTTCCTGTTCTTCTCCTCCATTGTAACAGTTATCCCTTTCCTCTTCTATATGAGATAATTTACCCCATTCTATCTTTCCCCATCTCCTCTCATTATATTCCTCTTTCACCTCTCAATTTCACCTTTTAAATGTCATCCCTTCCTATTCAATTGATCCTGTGCCCTCTCTCAATGTATACTTGTACACATATATACACATACTCACATATGTATTCATCTGCATATATACCCTCCTATATAGACATGTATACACACATATACATACATATACATATACATCTACATATACATATACATATAGATATAGATACATATAGGGTTTATATTCCCTTCACCTATCCTCATACTGAGAAAATTTTCAAAAGTTACAATTCTTATTTTTCCATGTAGGCATGTAAATAGTACAACTTTGATAAGTTCCTTATGATTTCTTTTCCCTGTTTACTTTCTCATGCTCCTTGTATTTGAATGGCAAACTTTCCGTTCAGCTCTGGGTTTTTTTTTTTAATTAGGAATGCTGGAAAGTCCTCCACCTCATTGAATGACCATATTTTCCCCTGAAACATTATACTCAATTTTGCTGGGTAGGTGATTCTTGGTTTTAATCCTAGCTTCTTTGATCTCTGGAATATCATATTCCAGGCCCTTCAATTCCTTAATGTAGAAGTTTCTACATCCTGTGTTATCATAATTGTGTTTCCACAGCATTCAAATTGTTTTTTCTTGGCTACTTGTAATATTTTCTCCTTAATCTGAGAACTCCATAACTTGGCTATAACATTGCTAGGAGTTTTCTTTGGGGGATCTTTTTCAAGAGGTATTCTGATGAATTCTTTCAATTTCTATTTTGTCCTTTGGTTCTAAAATATCAGGGTAATTATCCTTGAGAATTTCTGGAAGGATGATTTCTAGGTTCTTTTTTTGATCATGGCTTCCAGGCAGTCCAGTAATTTTTAAATAGTCTCTCCTGGATCTATTTTCCAGGTTAGCGATTTTTTTCAACAAGATATTTCACATTGCCTTCTACTTTTTCATTTGTTTAGATCTCTTTAATAGTATGTTGATTTCTCATAAAGTCATTTGCTTCCATTTGCTCCAATCTAATTCTGAAGGAATTATTCTCTTCAGTGGACTTTTGAGATTCTTTTTCCATCTGGCAAATTCGGCTTTTTAAGGCATTAAAAAGGCTCTTCGGCTTTTGGAGTCTCTTCTGACATTTGAGTTAGTCTATCAAGTGAATTGATTTTTTTTAAACATGAAGGAAATGGACCTCGCAGTGTTTATGTTGTTGTTATTCAGTCATTTTTAGTCATGTCTGACTCTTTGTGAACCTGTTTGGGAAGACACTGGAGATGTTTATCATTTATTTCTCCAGATTATTTTATAGTTCAGGAAACTGAGGCATCCTTTTTTCTCATATTTCCATTCTTCCCCCCCCCCTTCAGATCATTCCAGCAGAACAGACACATCAATACCTCTATCTATGTAGGCTCCTTCTTACTGACCTAATCATGATAAAATTCTTAGGAGTTACATGTATCATCTTCCCATATATGAATGTAAACAGCTTAACCTTATTAAGTTTCTTATGATTTTTCATCCATATTTACCCTTTTAGGCTTTTCTTGAATCTTGCATTTGAATGTCATTTTTTTATTCAGATCTGGTCTTTTCATCGGCAATGCTACAAAACTTCTGTTTTTATTAAATGTCTATTTTTCCCCATAAGAATATATTCAGTTTTTCTCTGTAGGTTGATATTGGCTATAATCTTAGCTCCTGCACCTTTTAGAATATCATATTCCAAGCCTTCCACTCCTTTAACACAGAACTGCTATATTTTGCATGATCCTGACTGTGAATACATGATATTTGAATGATTTCTTTCTGCCTACTAGTAACATTTTCTCTTTGACCTGAGTTCTTGATTTGGACTATATTATTCCTTGAAGTTATTGTTTTGTGATTTCTTTCAGGAAGTGAACATTTATTGAATTGAATCAGTTGGAAGATTCAATTATGAGATGAGGATGGCTCTCTCTTATGTCATCCAGCATTCTTTGGGCTTCTTCACTTAATTGCCATCTGCTGAGTCTGTGAAAATATAAAGGTTACAAAGGTTCCTTATCACAGAGAATTTTCCTTTTTTCTGATCCCTACAAAATTCTCTTGCCCTAGCATGAAGAAAAAGTAAAAACTTTTTTTTTTCCTACCAAAATCCAAGAATTCATACAGGATTAGGAAGAAACCAAAAATTGAGGTTAGGAGTCTTGAGACATTAATCAGAACAGTTAAAGTTCTACTTTTTTCCATGTAATTTTTACTCAGATGATTGTTGCACAGATAACTTTACATCCCTGGCCATCACCAACCATCCTGACTTTTGTCCTTCTACTGGATTTCAATGATTCTAGAAGAGAGAGTGAGGCTGATGACTTTGAGCAACTCTGCCTCACTTAAGTCTACTTCAAACATAAGTCAACACCCTGGGTTGTCATTGGTCCTCTTTGAAAACAAAGGATGAACAAGAATGATACTTAAACAGAGTATGGAATCAGAGAATCATCTACTTTCAGAGTTGGACAGAACCTCAGATGACATGTAGTCAGACCTCTACCTGAACTTAAATCTCTCATACAACATCCCAGATAGTGTCATATAGCCTATAATTGTGATAATGGGCAATTTTCTACCTCCAGAGGCAACCATATCACTTTGAAACAGCTTATATTGTTAGGTAATGGTGTTCTGTTTTGATTTTAAGACAATTTGTGTCTGTAAATTCATCTACTAGGACAATCTTTTGGAGCCAAGCAAAGAATGTCTGGTTCCTTTTCCCACCTTATGCTCCTTAAAACACTTGACAACATCCTTCTCAAAACTTTCTTTCCCTTTTTTTCCTTTCTGTTCACCATTCTGTTCTTCATTAATGTCTCATGTTTTTATTAGAGATGCATGACTGATTCTCCAAAATTGCCATGTTGTCCATTTTACTTTCTTTAATCCTATCAGTTGTTTCATTATGAAGTCTTCCTTTATTCATAGAACTGAAAGTTGGTTCCTCTAATTTGTGTATAACGTGCCCTTTATATCTAGATCATGCATCCATTTGGATCTTAAATCCATGTATAAGGCGAGGCATTGATCCAAACCTAATTTCTGCCCTATTGCTGTCCCATTTTCAGTAATTTTTGTCATATAATTAGTATTTCCCCCATAAATGGTATCTTCAACTTTATCAAACACTGTATTACTTTTTTTTCCTATTTCTTGCACATCTAATCTCTTCCACTGATCTTTTCCCCTCCATCTTCCTTTCCCTTTTCCTCTCATACTTTCTTTCCCATTTTTTCTCTCACAAGTACAAAACTGCTTTAATGACTACAGCTTTGGAGTACAGTTTGAACTGCTAATGATAAACTACCTTCTTTCTTACCTAAAAAAATAAGACTTCCATATTCTTAAACTTTCATTGATACATATGTATTTTGACATATTTTTCTAGGACCGTAAGATACCCTATTGGTAATTGGAATGATAAAGCAATGTGTGTTAATACTTCCATTTTGTCATATTAGTTAACTCTATTCATGAACATTTTTTTTCCTTTTTAGAGGAGGGAGGGCAGGGAAATTGGGGTTAAGTGACTTGCCCAAGGTCACATGGCTAAGTTTTAAGTGTGTAAGGCAATATTTGGACTCAGGTCTTCTTGACTCCAGGGCTGGTGCTCTATTCACTGCACAACCTAGCTGTCCCTAAACATAAGCAATTAATCTTCATCCAATTATTTAGGTATACATTTGTATGATTAGATTCATAAAGTCTGTGGGTAAATCCTGGCAGATATACTCCAAAGCATTTTTAGCCTTCAATTATTTTTTTTGCAGGGTGGAGGGGGGGAGATAAGTGTGAGGAAACCTGGGTTGACTTGCCCAGGGTCACACAGCTAGTAAGTATCAAGTATTTGAGGTCACATTTGAACTCAGTTCCTCCTGACACTAGAACTGGTGCTCTATTCACTGAGCTACCTAACTTCCCCTACCTCAAGTTATATTTTATTGAATTCCTCTTTCTAGTTCTTCCTGTTGAACTTTGTTGGTTGTACATAGGAATGTATCTGTTTTATGTATATTTATCTTTTTTCCTATAACTTTTCAGAAATTATTCATTATAGCAAGTAATTTTAATTAATATTCTATGATCTTTAAATAAACCACAATATCAGCTTAAAAAAGTGATAACTGTTTCTCATTACCTATTTTTTTTTATTTTGTACTAGTGAAAAATTGTTTGACTGGTACAACAATAGTTCCCCAAACTCTACCCACGCCAAAGTTTATAAACCAAGAGAAAGGACATTATTTCCTTGAGTTTCTTTTTGGATTGGATCAATTAAAGTCCATAAATCCTTGTCCCTGAATCTTCACTAATTTATTAGACGATATAGAAAATATCCCCATTTTCCCTTTTCCTGATTATACAACTGTCTTTGTTTGTGGCTGGCAGTAATCAAGTAATCATTCAGTCAATAAACCTTTATTAAATTAGTACTATGTGTCAGACTCTATACTAAGCATTGGAGATCCAAATAAAAAGGTAGTATATAAACAGTATTCCAAATACCAAATACCAAACACTCAATACCAAATACCAAATAAAAAGGTACTATATATATTAATACATAATATATATGATATGATATATATTATATATTACACATACTAATATGTATATATATATGCATATATATATTCCCTGCTCTCAAGGAGCTCATAATCTAATGGAGCAGGCAACTATGTTCAAGTAAACAAGATAAATTAGAGATAATCAGTTGAGAGAAGATCAGAATTAAGAGGTTTAAGATAGCACTTCTTATAAAAAAGTGAAATTTTAGTGGGAACCTGAGGAAATAAGAGAAACTAGGAAAAAAGTAATATTCTTGGGGAAACAGCCAGAAAAAAATTGTAATCAGGAGATGGAGTGTCTTATGTGAGGAAAAGTAAGAAGGCTATTGTCATTGGACTGCACACTATATAGGGTTGAATAACATGTAATAAGGCATAAAAGGGAAGTCAGGTTATCAGGATCTTTGAATAGTGAAGTAGTAATGGTATTTTTGATCCAGGAGGTGATAGAGAGATACTGGAGTATAATGAGAGGGGAATGACACGGTCAGACGTGCACTTTAAGATTATTTTAACAGCTGAGATGAGCATGGACTGGAATTGTAGAGCTATGACAGAGGGAAAACATCCTACAGCCAAGAGTCCATTCTGAGGTGATGATGGTTTATACTAGGGTGTGAGAAACACTAGCAAATAGAATAGGGCATACATGAGAGATTTTTATAAAAGTATAATCAAAACTTAGCAATAGATTAAATATGAGGGGTGAAAGAAAATGAGGATTCAAGAATGACACCTAAATTATTTTTAAATATATTTAATATTTTCCCCACAATTGCATGTGAAAAACCATTTTTAAATTTTTTAATTTTCAGTTCCAAAATATATGCTTCCCTCCCCTCCATCATCCCTGAGATGACAAGCAGTTTGATATAGATTATATATGTGCAGTCATTGAAAATATATTTCCATATTAGTCATTTTGTAAAAGAAAGCAAAAAAAAAATTTAAAACTGTAGGCTTTGACCTGCACTCAAACTCTATCAGTGCTTTTTTCTGAAGATGTATATAATTTGTCATCATAAATTCTTTGGAACTGTCTTGGATCGTTGTATTGCTGAAAACTGATCTTTGTATAATATCATTGTTACTCCACAAAGTCTTCTCTTGGTTTTGCTCATTTCACTTTGTGTCAGTTTGTGTAAATCTTTTCACATTTTTATGAACATCCTATTCATCATTACTTATAATACAATAGAATTCCATAACAATCATATACCACAACTTGTTTGGGCACTGCTCAGTCAATGGGCATCTTCTCAATTCCAAGTTCTTTATCATCTCTAAAAGAGCATCTATGAATATTTTTGTATATATAGATACATTTCCTATTTAATGTTTTTGAGATACATACCTAGTAGTGGTGTTATTGGGACAAAGTGTATACATGTTTTTTATAGCCCTTTGAGAATAGTTCCAAAGTACTCTCCAAAATGTTCACCAACAATGCATCAATGTCAGTTTTATGACATCCCCTCCAAGATTTGTCTTTTTTTTCTGTCATATTAGCCAATCTGATAGGTGTGGAATGGTACATTAGAGCTATTTTAAATTTCATTCCAAAATTATAGTGATTTGGGGAATTTTTATGTGTCTATATGTAGTTTTGATTACTTCATCTGAAAACTGTTGGTAGGCTTTGATCATTTGTCAGTTGGGGAATAGCTCTTATTTTCATAAACTTGCTCAATTTTCTACATGTTTGAGAGGTGAAATCTTTATCAGAGAAACTTTTTGTAATTTTTTTTCACAGTTATAAGTACTGTGTATCTCTTCAATCAATTACCCTGTTTACCATACTCTCCAACTCCTTTCACTCTGTTCCTCCTCAAAAGTGTTTTGCTCCTGACTACTGGCTTGCCACTTCACCCTCCCTCCTTCTAAACCCCTCCCTTTCTTATCCCCATTCCTCCTACTTTCCTGTACAGTAATATAGATTTCTATACACAAATGGATGTGTATATTTTTTCTCTTTGAGTCAATTCTAATGAGAGCAAATGCAACCATTACTCCCACCTCCCTCACTATCCCCTCCACTGTAAAAGCTCTATCATGTCTCTTTAATGAGAGATAATTTACTTCATTCCACTGCTCTCTTTCCCTTCTCCAAGTGCACTTCTTTCTCACCCCTTAATTTTATTTATTTATTTTTTTACATATCATCTCATCATATTCACTCACATCTGTGTTCTCAGTCTGTGTATACTTACTTCTAACTGCCTTAATAATGAGAAAGCTCTTAGGAGTTAAAATTTTCTTCCCATGTAGGAATGTAAAGTTTAACCTTATTGAATCCCACATGATTTCTCATTTATGTTTACCTTTTTCTTTTTCTCTTGAGTCTTGAATTTGAAAGTCAAATTTTCTATTCAGCTTTAGTTTTTTTCATTGAAAATACTTGAAAGTTCTCTATTTCATTGAATATCAATTTTGTCTCCTGAAGGGTTAAACCCAGTTTTGCTGGGTTCTTGGTTGTTATATAGCTTTTTTGCCCTCTGGAATGTCATATTTCAAGCCCTCTGATCCTTTAATGTGGAAGCTGCTAAATTTCACATTATTCTGACTATGGCTTCATGATATTTAAATTGTTACTTTCTGTATACCTAGAATATTTTTCCTTAACCTGGGACCTCTGGGATTTGGTTGTAATATTCTGAGGAGTTTTTATTTTATGATCTCTTTCAGGAGGTGGTAAGTGGATTCTTTCCATTTCTATTATACCTTCTGTTTATAGAATATCAGGATATTTTCCCTTAATGATTTCTTGAAAAGTGATATCTATGCTTTTTTTGATCATGGGTTTCAAGAAGTCTAATTATTCTTAAATTATCTTTCCTGGATCTATGTTTCCAGGTCAATTGTTCTTAATTTATATATTTTCTCTGTCTTTTTTTATCTTTTGATTTTGCTTTGTTTTTTTTTCTTGGTGTTTCATATTGTCATTACATTCCACTTGCACAATTCTAATCTTTAAGGAATTATTTTCTTCAGCGAATTTGGTCAGTTCTGCCTTTTATGGAGTTCTTGTTAGTCAATTTTTATAATGCTGTTCAAGCTTATTTGTTGAGCTTCTGTCCAATTTGACTTTTTCATTCATGCTTTGTATTTAGCTTTTTTCACATGCAGCTTCCTGTCTTCTGAGTTTGTATTTGGTCTTCTCTATCACCATAGTAGGTTTTTGTGGTGAAATCATTTTTTTTTAGTTTTTCACTCATTTTCCCATCCTTTCTTAACTTTAAATGTTATATTGAAGTTGGGCTCTTCTCACCTGGTAGGGGGACTGGGGGTAGAGAGGCAATGTCCCAAGCTTCTGACTTTGTTATACTTCTGTTTTCAGAGATACTTCTGGGGATCTACAAGTCTTTCATTCTTCTAGGATTGTGTGATCAAGGGAGAAATGTGGTTACTGCTCTCCTGGTCTAGACCCTGGTATTTATTCAGGTAGAACATATGCTCCCCAGTAGCCACAAGTCCTAGAGTTTCTTTTTGTCCTGGAACTATGACAAAGTTCCCTGGTCTTCTGTGGCCACAAGTTCCAGCACTCCTTTCCATACTATAACTGTGGACCTGGATTGTGTATGGATAGTAGAGTTGCAAAATAGCACCGGATCCTATACCTAGTGCCATCAAATGAACCCTCATAATATTTTCAGATCATTTGTCTGATTTCCTTATCATCTCTTGACTTAGAACTCCTGAAGCTGCTACTGCTGCTGTCACAGCTGTTTCCAGAGTCAATTACCAATGCTCTACCACTGCAACTGCTCAAGGTTGACCACCATTTTGGTATCACAGACCTCTCCTGCTGACTTCCTAAGTTGTCTTACATTGGAATTGTCACCTCATGACCTTTTCTTAACTCTATCCCTCCAGAATTCAATTTAAGGCATAATTTTAAAATTGTTTCGAAATAAATGTTGAGCTTGTTTTATTGGGTTGCTGCCATTATCCTGCCATCTTGCTTCTGCCTCTCCAGCAATTGGAAAGCTAAGAAGAGGGGACAATTTTTGAAATATGTTCAGTTTTAGATATATTAAATTTAACATGTTTAAAGGATATCTACTTTGAAATGTTACATGGTAGTCTTGAGAGTGGACATCTAGGTAATTTAATAACCCAGTCTTTAACAAAGTGGAAAACATCAATTACCCAGCAAATTCTTGTGGGATACACTTTCCTGGACTCTCTTTTCTTCTTCCCCTATGCTATTTCTTGCCTATCTTTTATAGTATGATCTTCAATATTAAGGTCATGTATTGTGTAATGTGTTACAATTTGGTCAAAGTCTCATTTCTGTCAGACTGTTTTCCAGGTTTCCCAGTAGATTTTATCAAATAAAGAATAGACTTGATGGGGCAGCTAGGTGGTGCAGCGAATAGAGCAACGGCCCTGGAGTCAGTAGGAACTGAGTTCAAATCCGGCCTCAGATGCTTGACATAAAACTAGCTGTGTGACTTTGGACAAGTCCCTTAACCCTAACTGCCTTCCAAAAAGCCAAAAAAAAAAAAGAGTAGACGAGATAAGTAGACTTGAGAGTCATTGGTTTAGAGATGATACCTGAATCTCTAGCAATTGGTAAAATCACAAAGTGAAATCGTAGACTCCAGTCCCACCCACTTTCATCTTTCCAGGACCATGGAAACTCCAATAGCTCCACAGAAACAAAAGCCTGTGGGGGGAGGCATTACACAACATTGTACCACCAGTTCTACAAAGTTCTGAACTGTTAAGGCTGGGACAAACAACCCAGTAGCACCAGTTCTACAAAGGTCTGAACTGTTAACGGTGGGCCAATAATTAAATAGCAAAGGGAGTAGAACAGCATACTATGAGTATGGATGTGTGGGGTGGAAGATGAGGCATGCTATGCAGCACTCCATCAAGGCAAAGGGAAAGAGAACGGGATCTGGCTGGTACCTGTTCTGAACACTCAAAATTCAGTTGGGGCAGAATCCTAAGGTGGTGAACCATAAATTGCCCATGATGGGAAGAGGCTGAGACATTTTAATATTCAGCCTCCAAGGAAATCATAGTCAAAGGAGAGGGAATCCGATAGATAGCAAAAAGGGAGAAAAGAAGGTTAAAATTACCAAAGATTTCAGGAGAAAGAAAATTCAAATACCTTGCTCATAAAAAAGATGAACCAATAGAAAAAAACAGAAGGAAATATGCCATGTAGATCTCATAAATTAGTTCAGACATGTATGAATAAATATTGTAAAATAAAGGGGAAAAAAGAGACAGACTTTTTGGAATTTGAGTAGAACACAGAATCACAATATTAAAATAATAGTATAATCAATTTATACTTTTAATGCTATAAGAATCAAATTTCTCAGAGGATAACTTGCAGAACTTGATAAAAATAACAAAATTAGTTTAAAAAAACCAAAAGATCTAGATTATCAAGGGAAATGGTGAAAAGTTAGTACAACGGAAGAACAGCATTTCCATACCTCAAGGTATATTATAAAGCAGAAATCATCAAAACCATCTTATATTGGTTAAAGATTAGAAAGATGGATCAATGGAACAGATTATGTGAGGAAGATTTGGGAACAATATTAGTTCAATAATCCAATCTTTGAAAAAGTGGAATTACCTAGGGGGAAAAACCTCTTGATTTGATAAAAGCTACTGGAAAACCTGAAAAACAGTCTGAGAGAAATGAGACTTTTACCAAGTAATAACACATTACACAACACATGACCTTAATATTGAAGATCATACTATAAAAGATAGACAAGAAATGGAATAGGAAGAGAAGAAAAGAGAGTCCAGGAAAGTGTGCTCCACAAGAATTTCCTAGGTAATTGATGTTTTCCACTTAGTCAAAGACTGGGTAATTAAATTACTTAGATGTCCACGATTTTACAGTGAAAAAAAAATCATTGCTAACTTTGGAGAAAGCAGATTAAGTAGAATAACGAAGTCAGAAACCAAATTGTTCAGTTAAGAAATCAGAGAAAAGGAAGTGGAGATATTATCTATGAGGCAGTCTTCTCAAGGAATCTAACAAAAATAGAAGACTATAACATTTTCCTTATAATTCTTCTGAATCTTTTACATTAAATTTTCTGTTGAATTCTTGTATTTTTGTCATAAATACTTGAAAGTCTCTTAATTCTTCAAATGACATTTCCCCCCCCCCCATTGACAATTTTATTCAATTTTTCTGGAAGCAACTTCAACTTTCAGTCTTTGAAATAATAATGTTCCACATTAGGTCATTGTTGGTGGAGTTCTGAGCCAATCCAATCATTCTGGAAAACAATTTGGAACTATGCCCAAAAGGCTATAAAAAGGCAGATACACTTTGACTCAGCAATGACTTCTAGGGCTGTATCACAAAGAGATCATTAAAATGGTAAAAGAACCAACATGTACAAAAATATTTATAGCAGCTCTTTTTATGGTGGTCAAGAACTGGAAACTGAGGTAAATGCCTATCAGCTGGGGAATGGATGAACAAGTTGTGCTATAAGAATGTAACTGAATACTACTGTGCTATAAGAAATTACAGACACTTGAACTTCATAAAAAAAAAACTAGAAAGACTTATATGAACTGATGTTGAGTGGAGTGAGCAGAACCAGGAGAACATTGTACACAGTAAGAGCCACAGTGTGTGATGATTGACTTTGACAGACTTAGTTCCTCTTGGCAATGCAAGGACCTAAAGCAATTCCAAATTCATAATGGAAAATGCCATATATGTCCAGAAAAGAACTATGGAGTCTGAATGCAGAGTGAAGCAGACTATTTTGTTTTGCATTTTTTTTCTTTTGCATGGTTCCTCCCATTCATTCAAATTCTTCTATACAACATGACTAATGTGAAAATATGTGTAATAAGAATGTATATGTAGAGTCTACATCAGATAGTATGCAGTTTTGGGAATGAGAGATGGTAGGTTAAAGTTATCAAAGTGAATGCTGAAAACTAAAAAATAAATAAATTAACTTAAAAAAAGAAATATAATATTCCAAGAACTATAATCTTTTAGAGTATTTTGGAGGGATAGCAAGCTATACATGGTAGATTTTCAACTTCATATACAAACATCATTTTTATTGTACTATCTTGGAAATATTTGTTTTGTTCCATAAATTGAAAATAAAACAAAATTTAAAATGGGAGGAGAAATGAGATAATAGCTAGTGGGGACGGATGGATCAGGTAAGTAAAAGGAAGCTTTCTGCACCTAGTCCCGTTATGTTTTTCAATGAAATATGAGGCAATTTTCTAAACTAAGAGTGAAGAGAAAGAGGAAGCTATAAGATGACTGAGGAATGATTAAAAGGTTTGAAAAGTCTGTGATGAGTGGGATATTGAATTAATTAAAGAGGTATAAAAGTAATTCTTTGCTTCAAGGAAGGTCAAATGAATACTATGTAACATTAATTTGTAGAGTAATCTAGTGAGCAAAGTTTCATGATTTATCCATCTTCCTTCAGTAGCACATGAATAGGAGCAAAGGCTGGCTAGTAGGAATAAGCTAAGGCTGATGGTTGGCAAGACTAGAATAACTGACATATGGGGCAGCAAAAGATTCAACAGATGAGAACAATGAGGAAGTCAACTGATTCATCAGAGGGTCAAGAGGCAGAAAGGGGAAAAAAATGTAGCCAAGGCAAGGGTTATAGCCTGGGGGGAGGAAAGTTCAAGACAGTAGAGGCAATGGGGTTGAAAGGCTGTGGGTAAGGTGGATTGAAAACAAACTATGATCAGATAAAGGGACTGAAGAGTACAACCATAGAAGTGGTGCATTTATAGGTGATGGCATAATGAAGAACATGACCATTGTTGTATGCAGCTGAAGGAATGCCAAAGAGTAGGTAATGACCATTATCCTCTTGTTGCCAGCTAGCTTTTTATTGAAAATTTATTTAATTTTGAGTTCTAATGGGTTCTATGTCCTTCAACCAGAATGTAAAAACCATTGCATGACTCTGTAAATGCCTTTTAATCCCTGAATGCAGTGTGTCCTCGCAAACAGGAAGACTTGAGGTGGGTCTAAGAGGCATCCGTGGGGTTACTCTGCCCCCATGACCTCACTTCCTGTTTACCAAGCGCTCACTGTCCAGTGTCCCACGGGCATCTTGGGGGGATCAGAGGTCATGGGTGGCATCAAGCATGCACGAGTAACGGAGGAGCATTCCCCACCTATCAGACTTCTGATGCTAAGGCACATTATGAGGAGAAGACAGATATAAGGCAAAGGAGTGCTGGAGAGTGCAGAACACTGCGCACAAGGAGGCACTGCACACCTGAGGGCACGGCATACAATAGGATAGAAAAAAGAGACCTATGCAACTCCACCAAGGTGTCTGACTAGTCTGTCTAATCCAGGAGTTTCCCTAAGAGCTGTAGAAGTGGCTAAGGTTAAGTGCACACATAAGGTAAACTACTGGGGGACCCCCAAGTCTGACTGGCCTGGGCAGACTCAACATTCAGAAGCTGTCCTTCTCTGTGCCGCCCTCAGTTGAGGGTCACTTATGACTGAAGTCATGAACCTGGATTTTTACCTATTAACCTTTTTATCCTTGTCTCCTTCTGAGCAGTAATAAAATTTTATCAACTTCTATACTTATATGACTCTGCTTCTCTTCATCTAGATTGCTTCATCACATTGATTGCTAGAGCTAGTAATTCTTATTTGTTTGTTTTGGTTTTTTTTTCATTCTTGAAGAGGACCATGACATCAGGAAGGTGATGCCATGATTTTCAAGTGAAATGGATATGTGAGGGAGGGCTGTACAAAGTCACCAGTCTGTTTCTTACCCAGAGTTGTCTGGGTGCAGTGGCAAGATATAGATCAAGATGACTTGAGATGGCTCCAGATACAGTGGGAGACCTTGGCCTTTTTAAACTAAAGTCCCCAGGTCTCAGTATGACTGAGGCAAATACCCATTCAGTAATTAAGACTGGGGAAGGAATTCAGTGAAGAATGATCTCCTTTATCTAGTCAAAATTTTTTTTAAAAAATCAGTCTGGGAAGGGAAGACCCTCAATGTTTCTGGCCAAAACAGAAACAGTTGATGTTTACACTCACTCTGAGCAATCAGGGCCCAAACAATAACCAGGGAAGGCTTGGACTGGGTGCCAGTATTCTAGCACTATCTTGTACAGTAATCATTATAATGTGCATCCTTGCTTTACCTCTAAACTTACTTCAAAGGTCTTTAACTATTATTCATTAAAAAAGTTTGCTTTTAAACTCATTACTGTTTATTTTATTTAGTAAAAGTTCAATTATTACCGTGATTTCTATAGTTTAAGATTAGTATTGGATTTTTTTGGCAGTAGTCTCCTATAGCATGAGCTCACAAAAGAGGTATTTCTTCCATAACAATGGAAAATCTGTTATCTAAGATTCCACTCATAAAATACAAGAATATTAATCTACCATTGATACCTTGTAGCCTTCCTACTATTTGACAGTCTTAGCAACAGTTCTTTCTGTTCCTGTCCCTTCCAACCCCTTCCTCTATGAACAGACTAAGACTTACATTAGCTTCTGCAAGTTGCAATTTGGATGTTTTAAAGCCTCACACAATAGACTCACTTCATCATTTCCCATTGTGTTTCCAGCAATATTCAAATGGGTCAAGTTGTGGTTGCTCTTGAGTACACCAAAGAGATGGAGAAAGCCTTCTACAGTAAAACAGGATCTCCATAGCCTACCAGAGACAAAGAAAATGAGGAAATATGAGAAAGGATTCACACCCACAACTCCTGAATATAGTACAAGTCTTATGGACTCACGCTTTACCCTCCCCCCTTACCATAACCTAGTCTATAGGACTATATTTCTTCTCATAGGACCCTTATATCTTTTCTCATGTTGAATAAATACTTGAAGCTAATTAATCAGAAATGGAATAGCAAGGATCTAGTAGAGAATCATTTAACCTATGAGATGGGGTGGAGGGGAGAGATGATCATTGATTAAGGAAAAAAATACAACCTTGAACTCCTAGAACAACTGTCAAGGCCTGGGGCAAGAAAAGTGGCTGCTAACCATGCTACTGACTCTACTAAAATCCCCATTGCAGTTTAGGTCATATCATAATGAATGTTAATGGTTAATATATCATCCCCTTTCTTTTCCACAAACATTCTAGTATTGCTTTCCCATATCATGCTGCTCTTCAGGGTTCCACTCTTCTCTAAATTGAAGTAGGAGGGTTTTTTTAAGAAATTGGTGGTAATTTACTTTAACTCCTGTAATTTGCAGCTTGGATCTCTGAAGGCCTCACACAAAAGTTTTACTCCATTGTCACCCAAGGTGTTACCCCCCAGGTTCAAATGAGTTAAATTTTGGTTGCTCTTCAGAGCCAAGGAGAGATCCCAACAACAAGCTTCAGAAAAACAGCAACCTTGCAACCTGTGAAAGAAACACATGAAATCTGGTGAGGTATAAAACACTCTTCTCTTTGCTCTCGCTTTGGAAAGAAGCCCATCCACATAGCCTTATATCCAGTATGAAATTAAATGCTCTATTATTTCCCCCATCTCTTTTTTAGAATTTGAGTAGAACATAGAATCACAATATTAAAATAATAGCATAATCAATTTATACTTTTAATGCTATAAGAATCAAATTTCTCAGAGGATAACTTGCAGAACTTAATAAAATAACAAAATTAATTTTAAAAAAAATCAAAAGATCTAGATTATCAAGGGAAATGGTGAAAATGGCATGAAGCTGAGAAAACCAGATATCATCCAAGTGTCTTGGTCCAGTCTCTTCCACTTCTTTGCCATTATCAGATTATAAAGCCTGATAACCATCTTTTCCTTCCTACTACTGGAACTTAAACTGTGCGTCTAGGATATTGGACTCTGGTAAGTGAGCTTCTACTTTATCATTTTAAGTTTTGAGTTCTAAATTCTCTCCCTTTTTTCTTCCCCTCTTTTCCCTGAGAGGATAAGCAATTCAATAAACGTTATATATGTGCAAGCATATAAAACACATTTCTATATTATTGTTGTGGAAAGAAAAGATCTTCCCCCCTCAAAAAAATGAGGAAAAAAAGTGAAAAATAGTATGCTTTGGTCCACATTCAGACTCTATCAATTCTTTTTCTGGATTTGGATAGCATTTTTCATTATGAGTTCTTTGGAATTGTATTGTATCATTGTATTTTTGAGAATAGCTGGCATTCACAGTTGATCATTATCAAATATTGCTGTTACACATAATGTTTGCTGATGGTTTTATTTTTCTTTCTTTTTCTTTTTTATGTAATAAATTTTATTTGTTTCTTGTTTACATCATTCATTTTCATGAGATTTTTAAATTACAAATTTTTCTCCCTTTCTTTCCCCTACTCCAACCCCAAAACAGCAATCCCACTGTAGAGCCCCTCCCCTGGTCTGCTCTCTAACTTTTTGGTACGGTAGGGGCAGGGGGAGGGTCTCCCTACGCCAGCCCCTGTATTGCTGATGGTTATAGACAGATATTACTTATCATTTTAAGGAAACTTCCATTTATCCCTGTGCTCTCTAGTGTGTGTTTTGTTTATGTTTTCTCTTTGTTTTTTGTTTAATTTTACTTTAGACTCAAGGTCCAGAATACAAATACAAAATAGAGAAAAGAAACAAAAATATATAATAAACTGAAATATTGGAACTTAAATACAAAGTAAGAAAGGGGGAAGCATGCTGTGTGCATAACAGAACATAAGAGAGGATTCAAAATATGTAACAATTTTTCTTTTCAAGAAATGCATGTTTTGTTGAGAATTTTTTCATCTCTTCTGTGCTTCCTTGTGAGTTTTCTTTTGTTCTCTGCTGTGCACTTTTTTCTTATTGTTTTGCTCTTTTTTCCCTCCCCCAAACTCCCAAAAGACAACGTTGAAGTTTAGATATTTAGATATATAGGTATATACATACACACAGACACACAGAAACACAGACACAGACAGACAGACATATCTATCTGTCTGTCTGTCTATCTATCTATATTTGTCTGTTGTCTGTCTCTCTATCTATCCATATCAATCTATCTACCTATCCATCCATCATCATCATCATCATCATCTCTCTCCCTCTCTCTCTCTCTCTCTCTCTCTCTCTAAGAAAGATGGCACATATAAGAACTCATTGTGGTGAAACAAAGCTTCAGTGATAAAATGGGTCTATTATCCATTGTCCTCTTGGAAAAATCTGTGGGACCCTATGTCCTGCTTCTTCCTCAGACATTCACTGTCTTTCCTCAATTCATGCTGACTCCCCCAAATGTCTAAGGGATTCGACAGAATGGATTTATGGGAGGACTTACTTTAGTTCTTGTAGGTGACAGTCTGGGTATCCCAAGGCCTCACAGAGGAGAGTTACTCCATGATTACCTAGGGCATTATCTGCCAGATTCAAATGTGTCATACTTCTGTTTCTCTTGAGAGCAGTGGAGAGATCTTGACAGCAAGAAGCAGTGAGACCACAACTTCTCAGCCTGCAGAAGAGAGACACACAAAGATATTATTTTATCTTTATCTTTATTTTTTCCTTGTCTCTCTCTAAGAAGTGTCATATACAGTGTGGTTTGGCATTATAAACAACATTAGATTCATTTCTTTGTTCTGTTTTTCTTACTTCTATACCCCCTCATTCAGCTAAGAACTTTCCCCCTAATTAATGATAACAATAACAATGATAGCCAGCATTTATAAAGTTCTTTAAGGTTTACAAAGCACTTGTACATATTTCATTTGATTGTCACAATTTTGTGAAGTAGGTGTTATCATCATCATCATCATCATCGTTATCATCATCATCTGTATTTTATAGAAAAGGAAAATGAGGCAGGGTGAAGTCAAGTGACTTGCCCATGGTCACATAGATAGTATTTAAGGCAAAATATAAACTCAGATATTTTGTTTGTTTGTTTGTATTTTGGTTTTCCTTGACAATTTTAGTCCCCAGACAAGTTTCCTAAATAACCTCATTCTTTCATGCCATTTCTGTCAGGATCTTCCCTCATCTCTGACCTCTAATGGTCTTCACAAATTTCTTACCTCTGAGTTTGGGGCTAATAGTGTCCTGGGATTGGTTCCTGTCCTTAGACAGGCTCCCACAGTCTATCAGCAATGATTGTTTAAGATGCTTCCTGGACCTAAGATTATTTATGATTGAAGATGCTTTCATGGCTGGTTCCTATCAGGCTGCCTAGAATGTTTACCTTTTTGCTTTGCTTAGTTGGTTTCTGCAGACTTATAGGTTTGTGACTATTCCCAAGCCTCTGGATTAGGATCATAATCATTTGCCCAAGCTTTGCCCCTTGCATTGTTCCACAGGATATTTCCCCCCATTGCTGCTCTTATGTTGCTGTTAGCTTACCTCAGCCTCCAAAGTCTGTGTCCCTAGGCTTTGAATTGTTCTAAACCCAATGCTTACACTAATAGCTAGTATCTGAGAGTATCTTCATTTTCTAATATTGGCTTTTGACACTATGTTGTCAGAACACATAACAGTTCTTCCCCCCCCCCCACATACTTTACAGCTCTAATAAAATGACTATAATCCACACCTATAGCCATTAGTTATAGGAGCACCTAGGTGGTGTGGTGCAATGGAGCAGAGTGGCCTGGAGTCAGGAAGACCCAAGCTGAAATCCAGCCACAGACACTTACTAGCTGTGTAACCCTGGGCAAGTCACTTAACTGTACTTACTTCAGTTTCCTCAGCTGTGAAATGGGCTGGAGAAGGAAATGGAAAACCCCTCCAGTATCCCTGCCAAGAAAACTCTAAATAGGTTCATGAAAAGTCATATCCAACTGAAACAGCTGATCAATAAAATTCGCTTACAGCAATGAACTCTCAGTTTCCCTCCCTTGACTCTTTATAGCTTCCTGCAACATCAGCATAATAAAGGTGTTTCTTTATTTCATAGAATCTTTCCAAATCATCTACTGCCTTTAATACCTTCTCCCATAGCATACACACATATACACTAAGGTACTGGTGATAATACAAAAGTTAAAATATAAGAAAGGCCTTCCTTTTCCCTATTATTGTCCCCCAGATGGATGTAAGGGCTTGATAACTTGACCCTTAAACCATCTACACCCATCTTCCAGCCAGCCACCCCCCTCCTGTTCATGCTAATCTGTCTTCCATTCCCCACTCCATTCTAATAAGTAAAAAAAAAATAATATCCAACATACAGTAGTTCAGAACATTTGCTCCCTCCCCCACAACAAAGTTTCTGTGGCTACCTATTATCTTCTAAGTTTAGACTGCTTACTCTACCCTTCAATAATGTAGCCCCAACATACCTTTCCAAGCTTATCATATCGTTCTGCATGAGATATGCTCTTCCTGGTAAACTGAGCTCCACCTCCAGCTCAGCTAAGTAATTGTGAAATTGTTCCTACACAGACCCAGGACGTTTTCTAGACAAGCTCTTAAACCTCTCTCTCTCTCTCTCTTTCTCTCTCTCTCTCTCTCTCCCTCTCTCTCTCTCTCTCTCTCTCTCTCTCTCGTTCACTTCACTTCATCGTCTTGGTAATGTTCCTTTCTTCATCCTATTGACATCCTGCCCAGCCTTTGGCATTTCCAAAGTGAATTCATCTGTCAATCTATTTGAACTAGTTTTTAGTGACTTCTCTCTAATTTGTTCTCCTAGTACTTATCATTTTTCATCAATTTGCATTAGAATACAATACATTTTCAACTATTTTCAATAGTTCTATCCTGGTTGGTCCTAGTCCACTGTAAATTCTTTGAGGAAAGGGATTGCATATTGTTTATCTTTGATTTCATGGAGCATTTTGCAGTTTATTAATTTTAGATATAGTAACATTATTGAATGAATAGAGAAAGTGAATGAAAGAAATTCATGATCACTTACATCAGTGAATTTATAGTACAATACTGGTTTCCCAAGGCCTCACATAGAAGCTTTATCCCATTGTCACCAAGGTTATTACCACTCAAATCCAAAAGGGTCAGACTTTGGTTGCTGATGAGAGCAAAGGAGAGGTATTCACAAGAAACAGAGGTGAGATGACACTTCCACAACCTGTAAGAGACAGACAAAAGGGTTCCATGATTTTATCTACATCTATGATACATTACTTTCCTGTATGTATTAGAAATGAATTTTCTCTTAGAGCCATTTTATGTAGCATCAAACTGATGGTCTATTTCTTTTCACCCCAAACCTTAGAGTCCCTCCCTTTAATGTTTAATGTTTACCATCTCATGTTGAGATACAGACAAAGCAAAAGCATAATGTTTGCCACTATATGATAAACAATTTGATCATGGTGATGCATGAAACAGATAAAAATATTAAATGACTCTCAGTCCTATAGAGTTCCCTTCTATTTCCAAAGGAATCATGTCAGAATGGCAAAAGAGAGAAGAGATTGTATTATGAATCACACAGTATTGTTTGCAAATGTTAATTTAACTTTTAAATATTAAATGTGTAATTATTTTCCAAAAGTTAAGTAGTTGTTACATAATTTTCTTATCTTTAAAATGAGGGTATTTGACTGAATGATTTTTGAGGTTCCTTTCAGTTCTAAATCTATGACTTTTTAATACTATGATGGGAAATAATCCCCTATTTTTTTTCTTAAATTTGTTTATTTATTTTGAGACTAAGTCTATCCTGGAAGCACAGGCACCATTTATATACTTGATTACAATATTGATTGGTAAGGAAGATTTAACCTGCTGTGTTTTTCTTACTGAAGTTGGTTTACCCTTTCTGAAGTAGCCTGATGGCTCTCCACTCCCAGAGGCTCACCATATAGGTGTCAGACTTAAAGTGGATACCTAATAGATTTTAGCCCTAATGCAGGTCAGAACTCCTGAACTCAAATTATCCACTAGCATCAGCCTCCCCAGCAGCACAGACTCCAAGTACAAAGTATCATGCCTGTTGATATTTTTCATAAAGCTAGAAAACAAAAGAAGGTGTAATGAAATGGAAAGATGGCTCACAAGGGGGATAAATGAAGCATTCACTGACTATGAAAGTAATCGCTATCACCAACATCTGTTTAAAAGGATGAGGAAGGAAAGAAATTCTACAGATAATTTGAAAATATCCTCCAAATCCAGTCACTTCTTAGATAAAAATCATCATGTCATTATTATGAGAATTTTTAAATTTTCTTTTATTCATCCTGTATCTTTTAGTTAATATTAACCTCATCTGATCAAAATCTGTCCCATGGGATATGAAAATTTGTTTAAGAGCCTTAAACATTATTATATAAAAAATCAGAGAATCTCAGTTGTTCCTATCTCTTTGTTGACATGTATGTAAATCATCCTCTTCAACCAATCTATTGTAAGTCCTCTAAATACAGTTTTATCTATAATTTGATATAGTTTACATATAAAGTTTATCTGATGAAATTTGTTTTACTTAGGGGATATATGAAATGACTCTTTTTCAATTTGTATGACATTGAATGAAATATGAGATTATGAATTTGAACTTCTCTCTTATGTTTAAAGCCCAAGAGGAATGTGCAAGATTGTAATATATAAATGAATTATTTCTGTCACTCTGATATAATTTTGCCTACAAAGAGTCTTGTCAGAATCCTTGTAATGGCTTAGGTTTTTTCGGATCCCTGAAATTATGCTTGAGCATAATAATAAAGCCTAGGTTTTAACAACATAATTTCTGCATCATGGTAAAGAAATATTTGGTAGCAATTATCTACCACATGTATTTAAAGAGGATCTATTTCTCTCATAATACTGAAAAACAAACAAACACTTCAGGACTTATCAGTGGGATGTGGGATTAGGGATACAACACAAGAACTTCATCAGTGACATACACACACAAAAATAGGAATCTAATAAAAATAGGAGCACAGTTTTCTACATGTTAAGTATTTAAGAACTAAATAAATACTATAGTAAATATTAGGGATGTTAGGGGTCTCAGGCTGCTGCTCAGCCTGAATCTCCATTACCAAGGGACTGTATATTGGTAAAGTTGACAGCCACTATGGAGAGGGAGGAAAATGGATACCAATGCTGGGAAGGGGGTAGAGGGGAAGAGAAAGGTTGCATTGGGTTAGTGCAGACAAGCCTTCTCTTATCCACAGCTCCCACTGCATGAAAAGATATACAATAAATTTATTGCTTTACCTAGAAAAAGAGACCTGCGATTTTCTTGTGAAAAATGGGTACAGGAAGGACTGCTCCTCGTGAATTATTGTGAAGTGATGCTATCCAACCTTAAATGATAAAATATTTGCTTAACTAAGATACTTGAGGCCTGTGTGTGTGTTTTCATTTTGTAGTTAGTTCAGTTTCACTTTTCTATTTCTTATTGATGAGATCACATAAAATTTGAGTTAGACTCAAATTGTTCCCTAATATATACATTATGCTGGAACAAATGTATGCTTTCAAAATGTGTTATAGCAGAACTGTCTAAGTCACTGTATGAGAAATAAAAGGAGAAGTTTTGTTTCTACAGGAGTGATAACATGATGTGAGTCAGAGATGACTGATTTTAATTGAATCCGTGACCTAGCAGATCTTAAGCAGAACTTAATCAAAGTAAAAGGTCAGAAGATTGTAGGCATGCTTAACAAGGTGTTTAATATTATCCAACACATCCCCAGGGCATTTAAATGCACATGCAATGCATGACAAGGAAGGGAGAATATATCAAGGAGGACAACATGAAAGAGGCTGTTCAGGAAGTTGGATCTAGCCAATGGAGAACACTAGGGGAGATTTGAATTGGGAACAGGAAATAAATAGCCTTGTATTATCCTTAACAAGTGTGCTCCTTTAAGGAGTTACCCATTCACAAGGAATGTAAAATAAAGGAAGAGCTTTCCTGGCATCAACAAGAAGTATTGTTTTTTTCTAGAGCAAGCATCCTTCTCAGAAATACATCTAGATATATTGTGCTATCAGTGCAATTTAGGATACAAAGAAGTATGTTAAAAATCTTTGTATTGTAAAATATTTTTTTGGAATTAAGAGAGATCACAAGAATGTGTAGATTCATTTTTTAAAAAGTCTATTGTTTCTTCAAGAAAATAATTGGAAGGCCCTAGATGTGGAAAGCATTAAGCAATATCACACAAAAATAAGCTGACTGAATTTTAACACATAAATTCAACCATGCAACAATGTGAGACTCAATTCATCATCTGCTACCTGTGGTCAATCTATCCATTGCTTAGAACGAAAGCTAAGATCAGCATCAAATCAGAAGAAAGGATTAAACGAAAGAATCTATTATGTTCGATTATGATAGTTTTAATGCAACTTATTTAAATACCCTGTTAATTGTGGGAGGTGGGAGAAAATATATAAAATTAAAGACATGGGCAACATTTTAGAGAGCAGTTCTCAAGCTTATTGGTCTTGGGACACTTTGATACTCTTAATTACATTAAGAATTATTGAAATACACCATGTTGGAAATTAAAACTGATAAATTTTTAAATATGAATTTATTAATTCACTTTAAAATAAGAATAACAAATCCATTATGCCAATTAAAAATATTAAATTCCTACCATGTGCCAGGCACTGTGTTAAACGCTTAGGAAACAAAGAAAGACAAAACCAGTCTGACTCTCAAGGAACTCAAAGACTTATGAAAGAAAGACAAAATAAAAACAATTAAATACAAATAACCTATCTATAGGATAAATTGGAAATAATCAACAGAGAGAATGTACTAGATTGAGAAAGCTTCCTGTAAAACGTTGAATATTAGCTAGGAATTACAGGAAGGCAGGTGTTAGAGAAAAAGGAGAGAATTTTGAGTATTGGGGATAGCCAGTGAAAATACTTTTTAATGAAAAATAACTATATTTTCCAAAACAAAAAATGTAGTGAGATCATTGACATTGTTTTACATTAAAAAAACCTCTTTAATATCTGATTCAATAGAAAAAGAAAAGAATTCTTTTGAAAATATACCTTAGTATTTTTGTGAAAATAGTTCTAACCTCAAGCCTACCCCCATCTTGAAAGAGAGAGAGATCTATTTTTATCATTAATGGTAGTGAGACACCACATATGGACCCTACTGCTTTTGTATCTCATATGCCGTGTGTGTAAAGAAAAAAAAAGAGAGAAACTGAAGCCATAATGATTAACTCTGCCTGATTAGATAAAAATGGTACCATTTGTGTTGGAAGTGGCACAGTTTTAAAGGCACTAAGCAATGGGGATATTGACAACTAAAGCAGTCAATGCAGACAACAGTTGTCAGAGCACCAAGCCTACTGAAAAGGGAGACTCCCTCAGAAAGGAGGCACCAGGAAGAGAAGAGCCCACTTGGCACTGGTCATGTTATACCAATGAATAGCTGTCCAAGTGTCCCAATGAGGCTTGAACATTAGCCTCTCAACCAACTATAATCATTCCATGATTTTATATTGCTTAATATTTTCTTCCAAGATAGGAAATAAATTGCATAAACTGCATGTTTTATAGTTATTCATGTTTCTTTCTTTCTCTCTCTCTCTCCCTCTCCCCCCTCGGCTGTGTGTGTGTGTGTGTGTGTGTGTGTGTGTGTCTAATCACTTCTCCCTATTGCCATTCTGCACACTTGGGGGCTGGGTAGGGAATTAAATTAAAGTTATAAATGCCATTATAACTTAGCAATCTGAGGTGGGGAGGGGTAGAACTGGAGGCTTGGAAGTCTAATTTCCCTGTTAAGGGGGCAACCTCAGAACAATGAACCCAAGGCAAACCACAAGGACAGGTAAAGGAGAAGCATTGGAGGAGGTCTCCAGCCCCGGTGACACCAAAAACGTTGTAAGTAGCATCCATTGTTCAGAATTTCCCTAAAATGATAATTACTAAGATTTTTATACTATGCTGCAGTTACTACTACTACTAACTAGCATGAATATATAGCTTAAAGGCTTGTAAACATTTTGCCAATATTAATTTTTTCCTCACAATAACCCTGTGAGGTAGGTGCTTTTATTATTCCCATTTTACAGATAAATAAACTGAGGGAATCAGTGGTTGTAACGGTAATGGAATTTGGAGATCTCCTGTGTTGTCTTGATGTACTGCCATAAGTTCAGCATTTTGACTAATTCCACGTATCCTAGTACTTTCCAAAGTCCTTCTAGTATATGGGTTATAGGCTACTGCTTTCCAATGTCTTTTTTGGCCCAAATATTTCAATGTCCCATCAGTAGGAAAGTATGGGGCCTGGGATAATTGTTTGTTTCCCAGTTGTGGTAGCTGTGACTCTGTGGAGCCATGGAACAGGAGCACAGAACTGCCTGCATGTTGACTTTGTTGAGGCGAGAGCAGGAATGGTGAGCTGTCTGCATTGGGACTGGGACAGAAGCCAAGAGTGGCTGCCTCCTATGGGAGGAGAAGGAGCCCAGGAGTTCAGAATTCAAAGTTCAGAATTCAGCTATAGGACCAGATAAGGACAGGGCAGCAAGGCAGGAGCACTGAATGTGTTTTGCTGCTGTGTCTCACAGTTTGGGACTCAGGGGGAGGATGGAGTTGTGTCTATGGTGTGCGGGGTGAAGTGCTATGGACCCCCAAGGACCCCACTCTGTTGGTTTTGTTGACCAGTCACCCCTCAGGACTTGGGCTGGAGCAGTGTTAAGACTGGAACTTGGCTCATTAGAGTAGGCACATGAAAGTTCCAGGAGCAAACCTGCAAGGACAATGTGGGGGGAAACACACCCTCTGCCCCCAAGAGAACTTTATTTGAACATTTTTGTTTTGGATTACTGGTAATGAGTTGCTATGCAATGTATCTTGCAAATGTGATGTCTATTTTGTGAGGATTATGTTGCACTTAAGAGATGTTAATGCTAATTCTGATGTAAATTGCCTATGTAATGGGCATGAAAGATCTTAGGGCCAAATGTTATGGGAATCTGAAGATCTTCCCTGCCACTAGGCCCTTTGCTAGGCTTAAGTGGCTCTGAGAACCTTCCCTGATTTGAAAGTATATTCTGTCCCCTTAATAGCCAGAATATGGTCACATGGAGCCTGTGGCAGGAAGCTCATTCTTCAGGAATGCCCATCCCTTATTACTTTGTGATTGGGCAGTGGGTCAAGAAGGCTGAGAAATTCTCTGATCCAGGAGAAGGCTATATATACTCTGATGTGAGTTTTTGCTTTGGGGCTCACTTTGGAAAGAGAGCCGTGATTTGGCCATCTGGGCAGCCATTGACCCCCTGACTTTGAAAACCCAGATGTTGATGCTTCCCTCTCTCGTGACTAACTAGATATGGATGTAATGGGTCAGATGGCTGGAAGCCCATCTACTGATCTGTTTCTTTGATTGCTTGTAACTTCTGTTGTATTCTCTGTAGAACAGTCCCAGGACCCCTGAAAACATCAGCAAGGTCCTCTTCCAGGATTTCTGTAAACATACAACAGGAAAATCCTCCTTCAGGGCTTCTGATCCAACAGCAGGGTTCCAGGACCTCTACAACAGCAACATTGTCCTTCACCAGCAGGTGAATCTGGCAAAACAACATCAAAACAGACAGACAAAATGCCAACATCACGGTCATGCCTCCTCAGTTCTCAAAAGTCCTGGACAGCTCCAGCTAGCCCTCAGCAGTCTTTCTCTTGGCACTTCTGGCTCCACGATACTGGATACTGCTTTCCAAAAGTCCTTCTGGCCTCCTCTTGGCTTGGGCCTCTCTCCAAATTCATAGCTCTTCCCAGTTCAGCCCTGTCTTCATGTCAACAAGTCCATCCCAGAAGTGGGATTCACAAGCTCTGGGTTTTAACACTCAGCCCAAAAAACAAGCTAACAGAGGGGTATCTCCAAATTCTATTACCATTACAGTGATTAACTGACTTGCTGAGGGTCATACAATTAGTGCGTATCTGAGATTAAATTTTAACTCAGGTCCTAATGACTTCCGTCCCAGAGTCTAATCCAACACACCACATACACTGAGATCAGGAGATTCCTCCTGGTGATACAAGCAGAAAAGACTCTGCTTCTAAATGCCTTCCTCTGTTAATGATGCTTTTTCAAGTTCTCTAAGCCACACTTCCCCCTCCCCACCTCCAAATATGACCTCTTTTAGAGGGAATGGAATTTTTACTGTAAGGTCATTGCCAAAAAGCACCATGTTATTATTTCTACTTGTATCCTCAGAATCTAATGCACTGCCTGACACATAATAAATACTTGAGTGATTAAATAAATGACTCACACCAAAATCTGAAGGTGACAGAATGGGTGCTTCAATGCCTCACACAACAACTTGACTCCATCATCCTTCAGGGCATTGGCTGCTAGGTCCAGATGCAATAGGTTCTGGTTCTGAATGAGAGTTGATGACAGATCCTTACAACAGGTGTCTGTGAGATGGCACCAGAACATTCTTCAAGGGATATGTGCACCCAAAGAGAAAAGGAACTCATTAGCCTCCAGATCCCATCTTTTTTTTTTTATTTGTCCAAGGGAAGAGAGGTTCATACACAAAGTATGTGTGTTGAGACTGGGACTAGGAATTAGGACAGTTCATATACAGGAATATCCTATGAGGAGATCTTTAATAGAAGAATCCTCCCCCAATTATAAACTTACTCTACAGGCCCAATGCAGAGAATTTATCTTTATTCCATTAATTCCCTTATATCACAGAATATTTCCTGCATAAACTCCTGATAAACTCTGCACAAAGACAAGAGTAGGAAATCATGATATAGTAGGAAATGAACTAAGTACAGAGTCAGAGGACATGAACTCTGTTACTCACAAGGTGTGACCTTGGGAAATGTACTTAATGTCTCTAGGCTTCAGTTTCCTTTGGTACTTTGCCACTCTGAATCCTATATTTATAATAGTATGAATTCTCATAGGTCCTAGGTCATTGCCATAGGTCCCATGGACTTATGGAGTGAGGGGCAGGGCAACCTTTGTTAAACACAGAGACATTCCCCACCATTATCTGACCCTCTGATGATGCTGAGTTGAAAAACCAGAATTGCACCTAGAGGGAGAAACATCTTCCAATGCACAAGGGAATGTATGCAAAGAAAATCTTTCAGAGACTCACCTTAGTTCCTGTAAGCTACATTCTTGGTTTCCTAAGGCTTTACACAGCAGCTTCATCCCATCATCCCCAAGAGAATTAACACTTAAATTCAGGTTTTTCAGGTGATGGTTGCTCTCAAGAGCATAATAGAGATCCTGACAGCAAGCAGCTGTGAGATGGCAATCATCCAACCTGTAAGAGACACATTATCCCATTACTCCCTTGGATCCATTTCTTCCCTTCTCATGCAGGGAGAAGATTCCTCCACTAAGCTCTTGGACTCACATAGAGGCTTGTCATCTGGTTTGTTCCTATTACAGAATAAATCATTAAACATTTCTTTAAAGGCAAAATAGACCTACTGATGGATGAAGCCTAGAAGCAAGAATTTATATTTTAAAATTTCATGATACTTTTTGTTTTTATGTCACCTGTTTTTCACAATATATTCTTCCACCTGCCAAATCCCAAGGAACAATCCCTTATAACAAAGAAGGGGGAAGGGGGAGGGAAGTCAGCTAAAACTAACCAACACATCAACAAAGTTTTACACCCAGAGATATCCCCCAACCTACCCCTCTAAAAAGAAAAGAAGGTTCATTCTCATATTGTTTCTTTTGAAGGAGTATAATGGTAAAGGGAATTTGAAGATCTTCCATACCCCTTGTATTGGCAAGCAAACATGTACTTACCACTTTGTTTCAAATTCATGATTGTATCAAGCATTAAGATTGGGAACTTGTGAATCCCACAGTGGGAAGAACTTGCTAAAGTAAGAAAAAGGGGCAGAACAGGGAGGAGCTAATACCATATATAAGGAAAAACCCAAGGGAGAGAGTCAGAACTTCAGAGAACTGAATTTAGAACTGCTGAGAGACAAAGAACTGCAAGAATTCTGAGAACTTCTGAGGACTTCTAGGAGCTTGAGACCTTCTGAGAGCCATCCAGAGCTGCTGAGAACTTTTGAGAGTCAGCCAGAACTGCTGGGAACAAGAACTGCTGGGAGCCAGAATTGCTTGGAGCAAGCAGCGTGGAGCCTGAGGAGCAACTGTGAGGAGAGGAGGATCCTTACTTGAGGGAATGAGTGAGAGAGGAGGATCCTTGCTTGAGGGAGCCTGTTTTGTTTTGAAGGCTTGGGAATGTGGGTGTTGGCTGCATTGGTTATGTGCACCAACTTCACGTTTACTATAATGAATCTGACTTTCTGGTTTTGGGACTGTTTTCTGGTGTGTGAATAAATGCTTTGGTTCTGTCCTCCATGTGTAAACCCTATTACATTTTGTGATTAAAGACTACACCAGCATATTCATAGCTGCTGTGGGCAGTATGATTATCTCATTGCTGGTATACCGAACTTGGCCACTATAATTTCACAGCTTTGTTTAAATTATTTTGTTGTTCTTTCCTTTGTTGTTGTTCAATTATTTCAGTCATGTTTGAACATTGTTGAAGTCATATATGTGTGTGTACATATATACATTTATATGTATGTATATATAATTTACTGCTTCTGATTACAGGAATATGCAACAATTCAAATGGCAAATGTCTTTTTATACTTCTCTGAATTCATCATATTTGGCACTTTTTTCAACACAGTAAAATATTGTCATACAAATTACAGCTTCTGTAGCCTTTTCCCAGTCAATGGTATTTATTTCATTTTTGTTTCCCTGCTACTTGAAAAAAATACAGATATGAATATTTTGGTACATATGAAGATTGTCTTTCTTATTAACCTCTTTGGGATATGTGATCCTATAATCCAGTAATATATCTAACAAAGGGATCTGTAGGTCAAAGGTCATAGACTTTTTTTTTTAATTTTAATTTATTTTCTTGGTTACATCATTCATTTCCACAAGGTTTTGAGTTACAAATTTTCTCCCCTTTTTGTCCCTACCCCCCAGCCCAGAACATTGATCCCACTGTAAGACCCCTC
>CM053596.1:70129270-70192921 GCA_028646575.1 Pseudocheirus occidentalis
TCCAGTGTCTTGGAAGCATTTGGTGAGAGAGTTCTGACTGAGTTGTCTTCCTCCTTCTCCATACTTTGGTCTTTTTTGTCCACAATAAAGGATTCTAGAGTTTTACTGCTGTTCCTAGCCTGCTTCCTTTTTCTCATGTTGGCCAGTCTATTAATTGTTTGGTTTTTTAGCTCTGTGGAACTCTGCTTCCTGGAGGGGGAAAGCTCTTTCCCAAATCGCTGGGGCCCTCACAGCTGCCCGAGCTCTTAGTGGGATGCTGCAGCTCCCCCCCAGCTTTGGCTCACTGATAGCGCACCCCAGGACCACCACTCAAGACCACGATCCAGATCCAGGCCACTCAACGCAAGAGCCCTTGACCCCGATAGATTGCGTCAGGCCCCCTGCTATCTGCAGGCCGAGGGCTCTGAAGCAGCCCAGTGGAAGCTGTTGTGGCTCTCAGCTGTTCCTGCTGCTACAGCCACCTCCCGCTGCTTCCTTGCCCTGGGAGCAGTTTGGCCGGACCCATTCTTCTCCTCCCGAGTTAGCAAAATCTACTGACCTTTCTCTTAGCCTTTTTGTCTTCTGGCCTGATAAATGTGGTAACTGTGCCTCCAGTGCAGCTGATCAGCTCTCCTATAGCCGGGTTCCCAGCCCGATGCCCCAGGGCTTGACCCGGCCAGGTTTTTGGCAGCGGGTCCCAGACTGCTTCGAAGAGCCCCGCCTGCTGCGCTGCCTGTAGTAACAGATGTGCTTTCTGTCTTGTGGAGAGTTTTGGAGCTTGAAAATCTGTTTAGCGTCCCATTTTATGAGTTTTTTAGCGTGTTTGTGTGGGAGCTGTGGTGCTTTGCTGCTTCTACACCGCCATCTTGGCTCTGCCCCAGTCATAGACTTTTAAAGTCACTTTCTTAGCATAATTTCAAACTGCTCTCCAGAATGGTTAGATCAATTTACAATTCTACCAATAATGCATTAATGTATCTATCTTTTCACAATCCCTCTAATATTGACTATTTCCATCTTTTGTCATTTTTGAGGATTTTTAAAGTGAGATGAAACCTGACAATTGTTCTGATTTACACTTATTATTTGGAGCAATCTTTGTTGTGTTGTTAATAATCTACAGCTTTTAAAAAGTGGGTATGGAATAGGGAATTGTTCATGATCTTATACATTTGTTAGAGTTTTCTATACATCTTGTATATTAGCCTTAATCAAAGATATTTAATAATATTTCAATTAGAGCTATACTAAAGTAGAATAATCTGATTTGAGAGGTTGTAAATTTCTTCTCCTTAAAGTTTTGCAAGCAGATATGGAAGGATTACTTGTCAGGGATATTATGGTGAAGATTCCTTTTATTTTTGAGTTGTAGGACTAAGGGCTTAGTGGGATAGTCTAATCCCCAGGGATAGGCAAGAAAGTTGGAAGCCCAATTCATTGATTTGCCTTTTCTCTCTTTTATTGTTGTGTGCTTTTTGAGATATAAAAGATTCCTCAAGTTCTATTTTTTTACATCTCCCAAATTTTATTGTATTATCTCATTGTCATTCTCTTTTATGAAATTATTGGTTGTTCTATGATTTATTCTTTAACTCATTCATTTTTTAAAATTAGATTATTCAGTTTCCAAGAAATTTTAGTTTATGCCTCCACAGCCCTTTATTGAATATAATTTTTATTTCATTATGGTCAGAAAACAGTGCATTTAATATTTCTGCTTTTCTGCATTTGGTTGTGAATTTATACACTGATACATCTTGTAAATGCCATATACAGCTGAGAAAAAGGTATACTCTTTTTTATTCTCATTCGGTTTTCTTCAGGGGTCTATCATACCTAATGTTTCTAAGACTTCATTTCTTTAACTTCTTTCTTATTTATTTCATGGTTAGATTTATGTAGCTCTGAGAGGGGGAATGTTGAGGTCCTTCACGAGTATAGTTTTACTCTCTATTTTTTTTCCTAGAATTCATTTAACTTTTCCTTTAAGAATTTGACTGCCGGGCGGCTAGGTGGCGCAGTGAATAGAGCACCGGCCCTGGAGTCAGGAGTACCTGAGTTCAAATCCGGCCTCAGACACTTAACACAAAAAACTAGCCGTGTGACCTTGGGCAAGTCACTTAACCCCAACTGCCCTCCAAAAAAAAAAAAAAAGAATTTGACTGCCATTTGGTGCATATTTTATTATTAATATTACTTTGTTTTCCGTAGTGCCTTTTAAAAAGGTATACTTTCCCTGAATATCTCTCTTGATTAAGTTATATTTCGCTTTCACTTCATATGAGATCATGATTGCTACCCCTGCCTTTTTTTAAACTTCAGGTAAAGCATAATAGGTTCTGTTCCAGTCCCTTTTTAACTGTTTGTGTGTGTGTATGTGTGTATGTGTGTGTGTGTGTATTTCAAGTGTATTTCTTATAAACAGAATATTATTGGATTCTAGTTTCTAATCCATTCTGTTATCTGCTTCATTTTGTGGGTGAGTTCATCCCATTCCTATTCAAAGTTATGATCCCTTACTTTCTCCCATTCTATTTTATTTTGTTATCTTTCTTACTATCTTTTTATCCTGTCCCTCCTGTAAAGTTTGCTTTGCTTCTTATCATTGCCCTCCACTTTTCTCAATCTTCCCCCTTCTATTATTGCTTTCTTCTCTTACTTTCTTGTTGGGTGAGATATATTTCTATAAAAAATTGAGTGAATGTGTGTGTGTTTACATCTCTGAACCAATTCTCATGAGAGTGAGGTTCAAGCATTGCCTGTCTTCCTCCCCACTGCTTTCCATGTTAGTGTAATACTCTTCCTTGAATGCCTGTTTTATGAGATAATTTTCCCTGTTCTTCCTCTTTTTTCTTCCTTCTCCCAGGACATCTCTCTTTCTCACCCATCAATTCTTTCTTATATCATCCCAACATAATCAACTTATTCCTGTGCCCTCTAATGTAGAATTCCTCTAACTGTCCTAATAGTGATATGTTCTTAGAAGTTAGATGTATTGTCTTCCCATGTAGGAATGTAAATAGTTTAATGTTAGTTGAGTCCCTTATGATTTCTCTTCTAGTTTTATCTATTTATGCATCTCTTGAGCCTTGTATTTGAAAATCAAATTTTCTATTCAGTTCTGATCTTTTCAACAGCAATGCTTAAAAGTCCTCTACTTCATTAAATATTCTTTTTTTTAACCTTAAAACATTAAACTCAGTTTTTCTGGGTCAGTTATTGATTTCAATTGTAGAATTTTTGCCTAACAGAGTAGCATATTCCAAGTCCTCGATTCTTTTAATGTGAACACCACTAAATCATGCATGAACCTGACTAGGGAATCCATAATAAATGAATGATTTCTTTCTATTGGCTTCAAATATTTTCTCTTTGACCTGAAAGCTCTGGAATTTGACTATAATATTCTTGAGAATTTTTACTTGGGGATCTCTTTCAGGTGGTGATCGGAGAATTCTTTCAATTTCCTTTTTATCATTTGGTTCTAGGATATCAAGGCAGTTCTCCTTGATACTTTTTTGGAATGTGATGTCTAATGTCTTTCTTTTATCTTGGCTTCTAGGTAGTCCAAAAAATTTCAAATTATCTCTCCTCAATCTATTTTCCAGGTCAAATGACCAAAGGGATTTTTTTTAAAGAGAAAGCTAACTTATTTTTTTTCATTCCTTTGACTTTATTTCATTATTTCTCAACATCTTGTGAAGCCATTAGCTTCTGCTTGCCCAATTCCAATTTTTAAGAAATTATTTTCTTCAGTGAACTTTTCTACCACTTTTTCCACTTGTCCAATTCTGCTTTTTTAAGGAGTCATTTTCATCAGTGAGGTCTAGTATTCTCTTTTATTTTGTAAATTCTGTTTTTTAAGGTATTCTTTTTTCAGCATGTTTGTGCTTTTTAAAAAAAAAACAAATCACTAATTGTCTTTTCATAATTTTCTTCTTCACTCTTATTTCTTTACCTATTTTTTTTGCCTCTTCCACTCATTTAATTTTGGGAAACCATTTTTTTAAGTTCTTCCAGAAATTCTGCTTGAGTTTGTTCCAATTCATGTTTTGTTTTTGTTTTTGTTTTTTCTTTGAGGCTTAACTTGTAACCAACTGTTTTGACTTGATTGCCTTCTGAGTTTTGGGTCTGGATATTCTCTCTCACCATAGTAGCTTTTTATGACCAGGTTTTTTCTGTTATTATTAGCTCATTTACCCAACTTATTTCTTAACTTTGAACTTTATATTAAATTTGAACTCTCTTTTTGGTGTGGAGGCAGGCTTTTTCACAGTATTAGTTTTAGAGCTAGTTCTGATATTTTGGAAATTTTCAATGTTTTCAAGGTTGTTTGATCTGAGGAAAGGTATGGTCACTGCTCTCCTTCTTCTGCATGTGGTTCCTACCCAGGAAGGACCCTGGTAACTTGGGATTCCAAACAATACTTCTTCTCAGGGTCCCTGTTCTTTTGAATATTGAAAATCAATATCAAATCAATATCAATATCAAATCAATATCAAAAGTGATATTGCTTCTCAGGGCCCTCCCTTGGGATCAAACTGATTGTTCCACAGGATCCCTGATATTTTTGTGACCAAAAGTATTCCTCTCCACCCTTGAACCTATACCCAGAAGTATAGGCAATGGAGTTGACAAATAGCATCCAGTACTGTGTCCAGTGCTAGGATGGGGATCTTGTAATCTCTTTCTGACTGGTCTCCTATTCCCTTTACAATATTTAGATCAAGAGTTCCTGAAGCTCATGCTGCTTCCTTCACACTACTTAGTTTCATCATTCATAATGCATTTACATGAGCCTTAGATCCTTCCTTCCAATCTCCTATGATGGAAAAATGTCTCACGCTTGCCTTTTGTTAGCTCTACAAATCCAGAATTCTATGCAAGGCATTATAGTAATGTTGTTTGGAGGGGATTGTTGGGAGACTTTAGCTAAGTACATCTTCTACTCTGCTGTCTTGGCTCTAACACTGGAAGTGTCTCAATATTCTTTTTATTGTTTCATGCTACTAAGCATCAGTTTCCATATCTTTAAAGTGATAGATAGGTGGGTAATCTCTAGGATCCTTTAATATTAATAATTAACATTTAATATTATATTATTCCTTTTTGTACTCAGTTCTCTAAATAACCCTCTTTTCCCTCCCTCCTTTAATTCTATTCTAGTTTCCTCTTCTTTTTAATTTTTCAGTACCTGAATCTTAGCCCTTCACTTCATCTTCTCCAATCCTCAAAAGAACTTTTTCCAAAACAGTCAACTAAAACTGACCTGAGTTTCTGTAGTGTGCAGTCCGGATGTCTCAGTTCTGAACAAAGTATCATCATGGATGAATCTCCAAGGTGACTACTACGGAGATCTAGCTCTCTCAGATTCTGATTTCTGCTGACAACAGAAAATAGTTCTCTCCAGGTAAAAGCAGAAAGATGGGAATTCCTTAACCTGTAGAAGAGAGGATGGAGATATTTTACTGAGGGTAAGGAAATTGTGTAGCTTCTATACACACAACTAGCTCATACAGCTTCCCAATATCACCAGTACAAAGTGGTATAACTCTCCCCCCCTTCACCCTCCCCCCCCACATGCTATTTTTCAGGAACTTTTCATCTTTAAAGTTTTATTCTCATTAAATGATGTGTAAATAAACATTTTAGAGGCTAGTGTGATTTATTCCTTGCCCAATAACCATATTAAAGACTTTTCCTGGGGTTTTAATGCCCAGATCCTTATGGAAAAGATGGGGAAGGTGATTTGGGAAAACACAAAACACTAACAGTGACAGAATTAAGGCACTCTCACACAAAGCCTTGCCCTGCTGCCAGAACTACCTGTATCTTTCACCTCCCCTTTCCTATAGATAACCTTAGCCTCTCACTCTTCTCTTGGTACTTCCCTCTTCCACATAACACTTCGTTTCCTCTCAGAAAATTAGAGACAAATAAATTTTTCCTTGACCCAATTAATGGTAAAGGGAAATAGTCAGTGTGTGTGTGTGTGTGTCTATGTCTATGTGTGTGTGCATGTGCACATATATGTGTGTATGTCTGATTGTGTGCAGGATTTGGATGGGTATAGGAGGAAGAGTTTAAAGAAGAGAGAGGTATGTAAGGGAAGAGGGTGGTGACTGGAGAAAGAATTATGAACAAGGGGAGAAAAGTAAAATAATCTACTCATTTCTGGGTCCACTTTTAAAATTCAATTCAATTAAAAAAACTATTCATTAAGCCTCTAAAGAATGAGGGATCCTGTGACAGACAATGAAAACCAATACAATGGAATAGCCTCTGACTTTAGAAAGGTTAGATTCTGTTGGTGGCTATAAAAAGCACAGATATAGGTAAATATAGGTCTAAGGAACCACATCTCCAAGAATGAGTTTTGGGAGTTAGAACCAGGACCTGTCAGATTAGGTAAGTATTTTCTCTCTGGACTAAATTTCCCAGAAGATTTTGGGGATAGAATATCCAAGACCAGAAAACAACTTGCCAGGAAGAAGATGACATATATCTTCATGTTACTTCCCTTAGAGTTTTAGAGATGGGCACACAAAGACATAGATAAATAGAAGGAACAGGGAGTATCTCAACCTGTTATTGAGCTGCAGGCATCTAGGGAACTCCCTTCCATTCTAGATAATAAGAGCAAACAGAAGTGACTAAGTCTAGAGGTGGGAGTGGACAGCAGAGGTAGGGGGCCAGAACATTGTATAACTGGAAGGTGTGGGTCAGCAAAAAATAAAAGAAATTTGATGTGCATGGAGTATAGCAATGAGCACACACTACTATGAGTAATGAAAGGGAAAAGAGATGACAACCTGGAGTACAGAATGGTTTGAAGTATAACACTTTGGGGGTCAGAGGAGCTGGATTAAAATCCTATATGACACTTTACCTGTGATCATGGGTAAGCTGCTTAACCATATTTGTAAAATTAGGGTTTGGACTTTGTGGCATTCTAGTTCTATGATCCTATAACTGTTCAGGAATTAAGTGGTCTCATTGACTCATACTCACCCCACCCCCACCCCACAAGTGTACCAGTAGTATGTGAAGATGATCAACTTTCCAGTTGCCCCCTCTTCCACCTTGAGTGACTGAAAAATATGAAAATCTTCTCTTGAAAGGCTGGATTCGTGTAGGGGACAAGAGTTTAAATGTGTTTTGAATGCCTGTAATAGTAATCAGTTTATCAGATATTTAGCACTTAGTAACTTTGGGCTAAGTATGGAAGGTGTGAATGCTGTCCATTGTTGAGAAGGTATGAACTCCCCTGTTGACTTGAAAGAAGGCTATTGACTGAGACAGGAAGCCAGTGCTGCAGATAAAGAAGAATTCTAGAGAGAGAGAGAATTGGAATGTGGCTCCTCATGAAGGAAGATTCAGGGAGACTGAAGCCAGCTGAGAGGGGGCAGAAGAGAGAGAAAGAATTTCTCTCCCAATATCTGGAAGTTGACTGAAAACTGAATGGAGTTTTCCTGAGACAAGAATCTGCTGAAGCCCATCCAGAAGGCCGATATTCCTTTTGGGTCCTAGAGCGAACTGAACTGCTGGGAGACTGAAGAAGCATGGCCAGGATAAGACTTTGTTTATTCATGACCTGGGTGATCCTTGAGTTCCAGGCAAGAGAAGTGGTGAAGGGTTTGAGATGTGCTGAACCCTGTGAACTTCAGTGTGTGCCGGGGATTGCCCTGAGACCTGGGCAAGGACCTGGGAGCTGTCTACCTCTGAGGACTGGCTGAGAACCTGGAAGTGGTCTGCTTCTGAATCCAGGTGATTGTTTGTAAGATTCAGGAGGGAGCTGGGACCATGGAAGGGGATACAGGGGATCAGAGAGACCTCCCAGAGTCAAGATGAAGAAAAGGCCTCCCCTTGGACTAAACTGAGGTTTGCTGGAAACCAAGGGGTGGAAAGTTTGTGTGATTTTCTAATGACTGTATTAGTAACTAATGATATTTAGGAATTGGGAATCTAGCTTAGTGACTGACTGCTAGATGAGTGACTGATTAAGTTAATGGTTGCCCCATGAGTGGAAGACTGGTATATTGTGAACTGATTGATTGAATCATTAAGTGAGAAGAGTTTCCCCCTTAGGGAAACCAGATGATTATTCTCTTGTTAATTGATTGATTGACTCTTTAAGTGAGAAGGATTTCCCACTTAGGGAAACCAGGTGATTCTTCTTTTGTTCCTTGTTCTAAATATTGTGGCCACTGTAGTGAAAACTGTGTGGGCATTCTAATGTTAAGCTGTTATGAACACTATGTTGTTACTTTCTGTGATGAGATGTAATATTGAGAATATTATATTGTGAATATTTTACTGAATTTTGATCTGTTATGGAATAAAGTGTTCACTATTACTGTGTAATCTGAATCTTAAATCTGTTCACAGTAGCTTTCTTTTGGGTATCTGCTGGTGTTTGGCTTTACAATGCCTCATGGTATGATAAAAGAGGTTAATGATTTATCAATTTTACTATGCTTTTATTAATCAAATTGAATTGTTTGTAATCTTGAGAAGAGTCACTGAAACACTATGCTGCCTCTGGGGAAAAAAAAAAGAATACTTACAGGTAAATGGGAGCTAAGCTGATGAATGACAAGTTGACAGGTGATGAACTCAAGGAGTAGAGTAAGATATATACTTTCACATACAGAACACCCACCTACTACCCTTCATTTCTCTCCCAGCTCAGATATTGACTCTTTGGATTTCACTAAGATGGCCCCTAATAAGGTACCTCCTCCTGCATTATCTCTTTTTTTCCTCTCCCTTCTATATATTGTCTTCTCCCATTAGAAAGTAAGTGCCTTGAAGGGACAGATTTTTTTTACTTCAATTTGTATCCTCCATTCTTAGCACAGTGCCTGACACATTGTAATTACTTAATAAATGCTTATTATATGTTTTCTTGACTATGCATATTTATTGTAAGGGAAAGGTTGGTAAGGATATTTATATGTGTGTGTACACTGATAGGCAAGCAATATAGGTTGTTTCTCCACACATGAGATTGCCTCCACATGCATATATGTGTGTTTTGCATGTATGTGTACTTATCCCTAACAGTATAATTTGAGGTATTAGGCCCAGAGTCAAACAAGAAGAGAGTAAGTTAAATTTTCTTCAGGAATTTGAAAGCCTCTTTAATGACCCCAAACTTTACTCATAAACAAAGACTCATATTTTTAAAATTAATATTATACCAGGATTGTTATATGCTATAAGATACATTTCTCAAGAACTGAAGATGATTATCACAGAGAAAGCTCATTATGAATGTGAATAGGCTGCGACATATAAACAGTGAGAATCTTCAAGGAAAGGAAATAAATGCATCATTAGGGAAATGAATGATATAAGAAGACGATGGATTGGTCACATGGAAATGACCAGAGATAACAGAGGACAGGCTGAGCACTCTTCTGGCATCCTTTCAATATCATGAAAATATCATTGAGGAAGATACCCAGAATGTCAGCGATCCAACTTGTGGCTCATGGAGAGGAAGACATGTTACACAATAAAGGAAGGCACACATAAGGTGTGATTTACATCACTAGAGGGATCATTCAAATTAATGAAATAAGAGAATCATTTAAGCAGGTGAAAGGAGAGCACTGCATCCATTTCTTGTGACTGATCAACTCTTTTAAAGGAATGCAGGGACCAGAATGAAGATGATGATGATGATGATGACGATGATGATGATGATGATGAGAGAAGAAAAGAGGAGAAGAAGGGAGAGGAAGGAAGGGGAGAAGGGATGAATGAAAGAGAAAGGGGTTGGGGAGAAATTTTATTTACTTACTTTATAGTCAGGTGAATTCTGCACACCCCATGGCTATGTTTAAGGCAAAAAGCTAAAATTAGGAATTGTATCTTGGTATGGATATTTAAAGTAATCTCCTGAAAGTGATGCATTGCCATTGTCAAAAAATCTTCATCTTGAGTCTCATATAAAAAGGACATTAATTCTAGAAGTTGCCCAGGAAGGGAAGACTTTTGGCACTGTTCAATTTCTGAATAAACCCACTGCAGTAACTCCAATTTGATTTCCTGTGGCATTTGGCAACTGAAGATTTCCTCAAGCTTCCTTGCTGTCTCTTCTCTTAAGAAGCCAAATAAAAAGTGCACAATTAGTGTCACAGAGCTGGAGCCAGTTTCTTGGCACTTTTCTAAAACATCTTTGACCCTTGCATGGGCAGCAACAGGATTCTTGAATCCCACCTTCTCTCCCCACAGTGCATAGAACACAGCAGCGAAAAACTCTTGGAAACTCAAGTGAATGAAGCTGTAGCAGTTTTCACAGCCATTGTCTTTTTGAAAAATATACATGTCCAGGAAGGCAGAGACATCAGCTACCTCTAGTCCATGCCTCTTGAGATCCTCTTCATCAAATAGAATTTTCCCTCCCCAGATTCCCTCAGCTGCCAACTGGCACAGACCTCTCAAAGTCTGGTTTGAACATATTCTTTCACCAGGGGTGAATAAGTTGGAAAGATAGCACATGTATAGGGCAGTGGCAGTTTGGGAAACTTGTGACAGATCTTGTCCTCTCTCCATCTGTTGTTTTAGACAAGTACAGACAATCCAACTCACCAGTGGGACAAAGCACATGGTAAACAAGATTTCATTATCTTCTATCAAACTAAAAGCCTTCTGGGCTAAATCCTCATCTCTGAAAAATCTACAGAAATATTCCTTTCTCTCTTCCTCAGAGAATCCCAGGATCTCTACATGGCGTGGAGTCTCCAAAAGGGAACTAAATTTCCCCAGAGCAGTGAGTCTTGTAGTGATTAATAAAGAGGCTTCAGGAAGCATGGCTTTCCTCAGTAAACTGCTCAGGAGGATATGCACTGGCCACTGCCCCTGCCAGTCTTTACAGAGATCACACCTGTGCTCATCACAAGGGAATATCAGTTCATCCAAACCATCAATGATGAATAGTACTTTATCTGGACAGGACATGATCTCAGTCATGGGAACCTGTGAACCAGGCCAATCAGTTGCAATCAAATCTGCTAAACATATTTCTCTTTTCACCAACTGATTCATTTCTCTGCAACTGAAATAGAAAACATAGTGGAACCTGTCCTGGAAGAGGTTTCCCTCTGCCCAGTCCAGCATCACCTTTCTGGCCAAGGTTGTTTTCCCAATCCCAGCAGCCCCCTGAAGAACAACTGTCTGTGGGCAAACTCCTGTCTTCTCATCAGGGTCGAATAAAGCAGTCACTACTAAAAATTGCCCTCTCTGCTTCATTATCTCAGAATGTTGCCATCCACTGGCCAGGAGCTCATGCTCTTTCTGTTCCCTGTGACGATACTCCCGGAGAAGAAGCAGTCGTGTGAATCGGTGGTGTAAGTTCGCATGTTCTCCAGGACGAGAGTTCCTATCCATCAGCACCTGGAACTTCTCTCTCATCCGCTTTCTGTACTTTCTTCTATTACCTAAATCAATAATGGGGAAGAAAATTAATCAAGAAATGTGGTGTCCAAGGGGTGAAAAAATGGAGAAATTGAAAACATGGTATTTGAAAGAGTGATGCTAAGTGTACAGGCAGTATAGCTATGAACTTCCAGTATAGCTAAGAATTTCCATTGCATTTTGAAAATCCTGTGAGATGTATTCAAGTATAATTTTGAAATTTTCTTTTTTTTTCAGTGTACACAATGGCAATTACAATGTAAATGAAAATCTCACTAAAAGGAAGCCTGAGTAATTGAAAAAAACAATGACAAATCCAAAGAACAGATAAGGAAACCTACCTGCCCTCTTATGAGAAGTAGGGAACTACCAGTCCAGAATATTTTAGACATTGTTGTGCACAGTCACTCTATATGGTATTTTATCTTAATTGTTTTTATGTTATAAGGGAGGGCTCTGAGGGGTGATGATGGGGATAGTATTTCTAAAAATGATTGATCTGAAGTCAAAAGGCATCAATAAAGCTTGTTTAGATTTTAAAAAATAACCTCTGATATCCACATCAATAGCTTTTACTTAATTTCTTATTTTTTATATTGTTTTTTTCTTTTTACTCATGGTTTCATTCACTTATTTGCAGATTGCCAATGGCCATTTTCTCAGCACATGTTCTTTTTTTATAGACTCTTGAAACCTTGGCAAAAACAATGACCCTTTTTATGGTGACACTGAGACAGGTCTGGTGTTACAATTTGGGAACGGGCTGCACCAGGTGCATTTGGACTAATCATGATTATGAAGAATACATTTTATTTTAAATGAGTACAGCTTGCTCCCATAATTATCATACATCTCTCTAATCTTTAATCTATATCTTTTGAGATCTTCCAGCGTAACAGAAACACAGCCAAGTCTCCCCATCCTAAAAACAAAACAAATAAAACAGCCTCATATTAAAACCCTACAATTCCCTCAAACTATTAGTCTTTTCCCTTTCAGATAACTGATAGAAAAAGATGTTTGCACTTTTTCCCAGTTCTTCTCTTTTCACTCATTTCTCAAACTTTAGGCACTAGCTTCTGAATTCATCACTCAATGGAAATCACCCTTTCCAAAGTTATCAATCATTTACAAGTATTTAACATTAATTATTAAATATAAATTAAAATTAAATAACAAGTTATAAAATTAAATACATTAATTATTAAATTATAAAATTTAATTATTTTCCCCTAAATTCCCATCCTTTTCAGCCTCAATTAAGCCTGTGACACTGTTCATCCCCTTCTCTGGATATCACCTCTTCTTCAAAGACTCTCTCCTCTCCAGGTTCTCATGAAACTGCTCTCCCTTGGTTCTCTTTACTGAATTTCAATCCATGCCATCCCCCCTAATTAGGAATGTATCCCCAAAGCTCTGTACTTTGTCCTCTTTTCTCTCTTCATTCTCTCACTTGGGTGACCATCAGTTTTTATGGTTTTATAAGTTCCATGTTGATGACATCCTGATCTATGTCTATATCAATATGGTCACACATTTATTCATTCATGCATGTGTATCTATATATATGTGTACATGCATATTATCTATATCTCAATCTGACTATTAAACATTTCAAATATAATATTCTGTAGACAATTGAAATTCAACATATCTAAAACAGAACGTATCATCTTTTACTCAAAAGTTGTTTTCCATCTAAAACTTCTTAGTTTTTGAGTGTGTGGGCAACTGAGAAAACTGCAGTAATTCCATTTTGTCTCTAGTTCTATCTTATCCCAAACCCTTTTTTGTATTGCATTTCCCACTCTGTCTTCAACCTTTCTGCTGAAACAGCAAGATAGTCCTATCTATTAGGGCGGGGTTTCAAGCCAGCTAACCTGAAAAAGAGCTGTTCTTATTACTAGCTCCAACAACAGACATATTCCAATGAATGGATACTGCATCCCCTATTCATATCCTGCAAGCACCTAGCAACAAGCTCTGTCCAATCCAGAGGCACTTCATACCCAATTCACTTCATGCCTAAATTGAAATCTATGTAATTCTTGTCCTTTTGTTTCTTTGAATTTTCCCCTCATGTAAGTGGGGATCTCTTGCTGGAAAACTCCCTTGTTGTTTCCTAAATTTCTGGTACTAGTTACTCAGGTTTACAAGCTCAGAATTACCCCCAACCTCTCACTTTCTCTCGCCTCATTCATCCAGTCATTAGTCAAAATGTTTTCTTAAGTTCTACCTCAATATCATCATTCACATCTGTCTCCTTATCTCTACTCACACGGCTACTGTCCTGGCTTAAACTTTTATTGCCTCTCATCTGTATTATAAAAATAGTCTCTTAAATCGTGTCCTTCACTTAAACCTCTCCTCACTCCAATTCATCTTCAACAAAATTATTTCCCTATTTACCCCTAAAGTAAAGGTCTGGAAGTGTCATTGCTTAACTCAATAAAAAAGTGGTTTTCTATTGACTGGGATAAAATATAAGCTCTTCTGTTTCATTCCTAAAAATCTTTCATAATCTGGTTCCATACGACCTTTCTAGGCTTGTTCTCCTACATCAAACTAACCTTGTTATTCACACATGACACTATCTCTTATCTATGAGAAGATGTTGCACTAGTTGTTCAACACTGGTGGAATGTACTCCTTCCTCACCTCTGCCATTTTGAAGGACACCAGAATTTCTAAGAGTTCTATTTTCTCTATGAATCCTTTCTGATTTCCCCAACTATGTCTTAACCTCTCAGACTATCTTTGTACTCATTGTGTGTAAGCATTTATGTAATATAATACACATATATGTGTAGCTATATAAATGTGTGTATATATGTATGTGTGTATAAAATTACATATGTACATGTTGCCTCTCTCAATAAAATGTAAGTTCCTTGAGGGTAGGAACAGTATTTTTGTTCTTATGTCCCCAACGTTAGCATAGTGTCTGGAACATAGCAGATTCTTAATAAATGCTTTCTTGAGGGCCATATTAAATCCATGAGAAACTAAATGCCTTTGAGTACTAGAGTATAATAAATCACAAAGGAAGTCCAGCATCTACACAGAGCAAGAGACTGTTACAAAGACAGAAGTGGGGGATGGGGAGATGTACATTGAGAAATGTACTTGCCACTGATACCTTAAATGTACTCTTCTAAGCAATAAGGGTACCCTCCTTGCTTTGGCTTTACCCATCACTCAACCTTTGTTTCTGCTATAATTCAAATGGTATGATCTCATTAAGTCATATAAAAACTGTCTCTTTCATATGTGTGTAGTGTGTATACATGCACATATACATACATTTATTCATGTGTGTATGTATATATGTGTGTATACAATTTTTTAAAATAGTGGAACATTAGTCATCTAACCCTTTTAGTTCAAGTATGTATTTCCTTATATAATTTATTTCTTGCCTTTGATATGTCCTCTCTTTCCCTATCAGTGTGATTCTCAGAGAAAAATAAAAATTCCCTGGGTAAAGGCTACACTTCCCCATCCACACTGTCAACAAGATGAGGATAAAGATGAGGAAGGAGGTGGGAATAATTATGTGTTCCTAGAGGGCAAGCCCTACATAATTCCCAATAATCTTTTGGTCGACCCACGGACCACCTAGCATTAAGGCATATTCATAAGCATAACTATCATGGGATAAATGGTACCTAGCTCTTGGGCACCACCTTGAAAGGAGAATCCTTGTTCTCTGGGAAGCTGTGCATTCTCTCCAGAGATTCTACCATCCACATGGCTTACTTTAGATCTTTACCACTGGCATTCATCAGTATAATTATCCATGTGCTATCACCTCCAAGAGGGTATTACAGTTTCCAACTTCTATGGGACCAAGATTCAGAACATAATGGGAATCTGAAGATCTTCCCTGCCCCTAGACCCTTTGCTTAAGTGGCTTGGGTGGCTCTGAGAATCTTTCCTGATTTGAAAGTATACTCTGCCCTCTAATAGGCTTGATGTGGTCACATGGGGCCTATGGTGGGAGACTTGTTTTTGGGGAATGCTCATTCCTTGTTACTTTGTAATTGGACAGTGGGTCAAGAGGGCTGTGACATTCTCTGACCCAGGAGAAGGCTATATATACGCCCTGATGTGAGGCTTTGCTTTGGGGCTCACTTTGAGAAGAGTTGTGTGATTTGGCCAGATGAGACTCTGGAAAGCTGTTGAGCCCCACTGCCCCAGCTTTGAAAAACACAGATGTTGATGTTTCCCTTCTGGTAACTGTGAATAGATATGAATATGATGGTAAGATGGTTGGAAGCCCATCTGCTGATCTGTTTCTCTGTCTGCTTGTTACTTGTGTTTACATTCTCTGAAGTCCAGGGTGCTGATTTTTTCCCCTGAAATAGGTAAATGATATGTGTTTGACTGATTAAAGTGAGATTGTTAACCCATCTTGAGTTGCTTTCCTTTAGAAAAGGAGATCTAAGAACCTGTGCTAGCAGCCACCCTGGGTATGCTAGGGTGCTTGCTGTTACAAACACCTGTTCTCTGGTAACTACAATTAAGAATCAGAATGCTCTCTGTGCTGCCACTGATCATTCCTCACTCCTTGCCAATCTCCCACACACAGGTGAAAATATTTCTTCTTAATGATTCTAGGCACATTAATATTGGTGTGCTTTTGACACTAATTAAGAGTCTTGGACTTGCCAAATTGTTGAGTCTCTTAGGCATAGCAGGTGAGATAGATAAACAATGAAGTAGAACTGCCTAGGGAGATGAAGACTCCAAGTAATTCCCAATCACTTCATTTCTATGCCTGTGCCCTCCCCCCAAAGGACTCCTCCCGCAACAAACCTGATTCTGGTAACCCATCATTACTCTTCACCAGTCCTTGTTTCCCTTGTTTGAGAATTTCTGCAGCATCTATAACATATAATATATCTTTAGATTAGACTTCTTCCTTTAATATATGATTCATTATCTAACCCTTCATCCCAGGGGTAACATGGGAATAGGTTGTGGTCCCACCTTTGGAAAGTATAAGGCACTCCTCAAACCTCTGGGGTGACCTTTATTCGGGTTCATGATTCTTAGCCTGGGGTCTGTGAACAGCAAAACTATCTATCTATCCATCCATCTATCTATGTATCTATCTATGTATCTATGTATCTATCTATCTTTCTTTCTTTCTTTCTCTGTTTCTTTCTTTCTTTTCCTTTCTCTCGTTCTCTCATTCTCTCTTTCTCTCTTGTTCTTTCTCTCTCTCTCTCCTTCTCTCTCTTTCTTCCTTCCATCCATCCATCCATCCGTCCATCTATCTATCTATCTATCTATCTATCTATCTATCTATCTATCTATCTATCTATCTATCTTCCAATATATAGTCCTGTGTGCTTTACTTTATGTATTTAAAAACAGGATTCTGAGAAGGGGTCCATCAGTTTCTCCAGAGTGCCAAAGGGGTCTAAGACTCAAAAAAACTTTAACATTTGGCAGAATTATCTGGTGAGTACCAACCTCCCAGGACTGTTATGAAGGAAACTAGAGATTTTAAAATGTTGTGTTAAATAGGTAATGAATCTTTGAATTATGTGACAGACTGTGAAAAGGTATAAAGAAAGTAGATGGAATTTGACTGGAATGTAGGCTATGTAAAGAGGAAGTAACATGAAATAAATCTGGAGCATAGTTTGGAGTCATGTTTCAAAAGCTTTTAAATGTAAAAGAAAAAAGGAGAATGCATTTTATTCTAGAACAGAGCTTCTTTACATTTTGTTTGTTAATTTATTTGTTTGATTTTATTGGTGCTTTGGCAGGCTTGTAAAACCTATGAACCCCTTCTCAGAATTTTTTAAATGTATAAAATACATAGGATTACAAAGCTTAATATATTATATTGAAATGTATTTACAAACATTTATTTATTTTTACGTTCAAAGGCCTGAGGTTAAAAACCTTTATAATCTAAAGGCAACAAGAAGCCACTGAAGATTTTGGGGGGGAATAATATGGAACTGACAAAGTTGGCTATGTAAAAGAAACTTATTAACCAACCTATATATTTTCTCCTCAACAATCTCATAAACCATGAGCTCCATAATCCCCTGCTATTAAAAATCTCTATTGTATAGCTAAGCAATGTCTGGGTAAGTTGTTCTATGTGAACTAAAGTTTTAGTCCTAAAGGAAGAATGTGAGGCTTTCGTAAAAGCTACAAGATCAAAATAAAGCTTCCCCATGTTCTTCCAAATATTTCTAATTTCTTCCATTTTCAAGTGATAGATCTTACCTCCTCCCACCTAACAAACAAATAACCACCTCCTTTCAAGTTCAAGACATTTTATTGATTAGTTAGGAACCAGAATATTGCATGAGGGCCCTAAAAGTTCTAACAGTGGGCTGATAGCATTCTGTTAGTAATTTCTCCATGGAATAAGTATTACAAGTAACTGTCAGTATAGGAAAAACATTTTTCAGGTTGAAACAATCTCTCCTCTTAAAAAAAAAACAGCAGTGGAAAGCCCATGATGTAGTTACTATGAATTACCATATCTAGTTTTCTCCAATCAATAGGACAAAAGTTGAAGAATAACTTGAAGGATTAAGTAATATCATTTGTATCAGTGCATTTTTTCACCATAAGATGAAGAAAAGAAAGATAATTATTTTTTTCCATTTCAAAGCAAAATTATAATGTGGGAGAGTGCATAGAGTAGTATTATGCTTAGTGTTAGGAAGACTCATCTTACAGAGTTCAAATCTGTTCACAGAAACATACTAGCAGTGTGACCCTGGGAAAGTCATTTAACCCTTTTGCCTTAATTTTATCTTTAAAATGACTTGGTGAAGGAAATGGTGAACCACTCCAGTACCTCTGCCAAGAAAACCCAAAATGGGCTTATAAAGAGTAAGACATGATTGAAAATGATTGAACAATAGCAAAATTATAACAAAAATTTGGGGTCAATCGATGCACAGGTTCCTTCTAGTATTAAACTAACTACTGAAAACATTTGTTTAGAAACCATTAGATTTTCGAAACCCATTCTCTTTCACATATGAAAATCTTGTATTTTTCCCTCTCCTAATAAATGTACTTGAAGCAAAAACAGTCCAGTAAAGTCCTATAAAATTTTAAAAAATGAAAATTTATTTTAAGACTCAGTAAAGTTAGCTTAAATATTCCCTTTCACAATGCCTGCCCCTTGTAAACTTCACTGACCAACCTCATCCTGGAGAAACTTGCCTAAAGGTCAAGCTTTTGCCTTGTAATTACCTCTACTTCTGTAAAGCCACTCATCATCCACTTTACCAGAGGAAAAAACAACTTGATTAACCACAAAAGGTCAAATCTCATCATTTTAAACTATTGTTAGCAGTTCCCAGCACCTGAGAACCTTTGACTTGTGTCTTGAATCACATCTTGGCTGTGGTGAAAGGGACTTCGGAAAGAGAGGTCCCCAATGAGGTATCTCAATTTTAACTGTCATTGATAGCCAATCAGAAGAACATACACGGGGCAGGTAGGTGGCACAGTGAATAAAGCACCGGCCCTGGAGTCAGGAGTACCTGAGTTCAAATCCAGCCTCAGACACTTAACACAAAAATTAGCCGTGTGACCTTGGGCAAGTCACTTAACCCCAACTGCCCTCCAAAAAAGCAAAAAACAAAACAAAAAAAAATGACAAAAAAAAGAACATACACCTATGTTATCAGAGATTATGCTCTGTCATCTTATTAATTATTAGAAAAGACATTGTCAGCCCTCACTCAAAGTATTTGGTCATCAAGAGGGACAAATGACCTAACAGCCCAACCAAAGGAATAGCTATGTGGTTGAGTGAACAGTACTTGGTCTGAAGTCAAGAAGACTTGAGTTTAAATACAACCTCAGAGTCTTAGTAGCTGTGTGACCCTGGACAAGTCACTTACCCTGTTTGCCTCAGTTTCCTCATGTGTAAAATGAGATGGAGGAATAAATAACAAAACTTTTCAGTATCTTTGCCAAGAAAATCCCAAATGAGGTCACAAAATGTTGGACAAAACTGAAATGACTCAACAAAACTCCTAAATGATAAGTTTATTGTGTTCAGAATTCTGCATCTTAATTTAATTTTATTTCTACCACAACATGATATACATATAGGTAGACAATGAATAACAGTAATATCTATCATTTTGCATAGCTCTTTGAAGTTTACTAAGGATTTTTCAAATATTATCTCATTTTATCCTTACAACAACAACTGAGGAGTAGTTTCCAATAGTCATTAACCCCATTTTACAGCTTAGGAAAGTCAGTTAAGTAAAGGTTAAGTGTCTTGTCCAAGGTCACACTAGTAGGAAGTAGGATTTGAATTCTAACTTTCTTGACTCCAGGCCCAGAACTCTTATCTATTGTGTAACTAGTTGCCTGAATTATTTGGAAATACACAAAGATTATTCTTCCTTATTGAAAAGATCTAAACACATACTATGAATCTTTGGAATCTTCTCTGCTGATCGATTGTAAGCTTGGAGGAGAGGAAGTGACAGCCATTATCTTCCCTTTGCTTTCCTTCTCTCCAGGTAGAATCAACCTACCTCATGGGTTATACCTCCTCCCTTTCATTCCCAAGGGCCTGAGGCACTCTGCAACTAGCTTAGCCTTGTTCTCCAGTATAAGAATTTATACTTCAGTAAGTCACAAAGGCTTACTGTGCATGAATTATTGTTTTGTTGATAATCTAGATTTAAGAAAATGTTAATAATGCAATTCACACTTTAAAAGGTGTGCCTATGGATCCACCACCATCCCACTTCTGATTCTTAAATATTTTCCAGAAGATCACAGAATGGCTCTATTGCTCATCAGGAGTTCAGTAGAAGACTCAAGGAATGAAGTCTTCACCAGACTGGAAGCCTGGTGAATGTAAGCATCATAATCACCATCATCAAGGCATCTAGGCATGCTTTAAGGTCTGCAAAGTGCCTTATATTCATTATCTCATTTGAACCTCTCAACAATGTTGTCTGGCTCTATCCATCCTGAGGCTGTGTGAGAAACAGTTGGTGATCTAGAAGCTTCAGTCTTTTCCTGAATATTTACTTTCTGCCCCTAAGAACTTTAAATTGTAATAAACTTACCCTATGCCTTATCTGTCTACAAGTGCCTAGAGGCCCAATATATATGAGCATCCCTGGGTTTTGCTGTGATACCAAAACTGTATTCCAAAATTTTGTTGCAATGAATTTGGCATCAGACACTCATTTTATGCATGAGTGCTCTTTTATTTTTCTGGGTTGGCCACTGACATAAAGTAGACAAATTATCAAGAATTTGAAGATAAGAGGTAGGGAATAAAAATAAATACATTGAACCCAAGTCATTCAGAAACCTTGGAAGTTTTGTGTACAGTTTTGTGAAGGATGGATTGAAGAGCCACTACAGGTTTTGCATCTCTGTGTATTTCCCCTACTTCACATATTTCACATACACCACCCTGGAATGAGGCAGTATCTTATAGTGCTAACTTCGTTGTACCTGAAATCAGGAAACCTGGGTTTCAGTGCTAGTCCTGCCATTTGCTAGCCTTGTGATTGTAAGCAAGCCACTGCCAACCTTATATGGCTATTGGGAGCAAAATGCTTTGTAAACCATTCTATATAAATGTAAGTGGTGTTAATTATTAGTCAATGATGAAAAAAACGACTAGTCAATTTTTTGTCCCCACTGCCACCATTACCACTGTAATGATATTATTTCTCAAACAATGACAGAACCTCTTCTCTTCCCACATTTTTTCTATACCCTATACTCCTCCTTTGAATCTAACTGCTTGTTTCACTGTTTATACCTATGTCAATCATTCTACTTAGGGGATGTGCTCAAATCATTTTATAGATACCTCTTATAGGAACTCTTAACATGAAAATATTTCTCTCTCAACCAACTTCAAGAATTTCCAAATTGCTTAGGAAGATAAATTATCGTATTTCTATTGTACTGGAGAGGAAAATTCACTACAGTATACCTTCAGTTGAAAAGACAAAAAATAAACATGGCCATCCAGTTCTTTCACCATTTAGACATGCCCAAAAGGAATACATAGAATGGGCTACATCAGGAATTTACTGGGAATTTGTTTCCTTTATGGAAGAAAATGAGTGGATTACCTCTTCTCAGGTATGTCATAGAGATAATTCTGATTCATGTATGGTTTAGACTAAATGGTCTCTGAGCTCCTTTCCAATCCTGAGATTCTAGGATTTTACAAAGAAGTAAACAAGAAAGGGAAGGAGAGAAATGTGAGACCAGAGAGGAAAGATCAAGGTGCTGGGGGACAGTCTCAGGGAGACTGACAAGAAGAGGAGAGATCAAGACAATATTGAGAAGACAAAGAAGGCAGGAATAAAACAGAGATTAAGATAAGGAGGAAAGGAAACAGAAAAGAGGGAAATCAAGAATGGGGGAAATACAGAAGAGGATTACATGACAGGAAAGGGATATAAGAGAGGAAAAAGAGAAGAGGAAAAATATTGCGAAAGGAGGGCAATGGTTAGATCATGAAGAAGATGGGTAAGAAAACAAAATAGATTTTCAGTAGCCCTAAGCTTCTGGCTATACTTACAAATCAATGGTTCTTCTGCCCTAGCTTGCTTCCACAACTCTATTAGACCCATCTTCTTCCAGATATTGACAGCTACATTCCATGCTTCCTGCTGCCCATGATGATCAACCATTAGCATAGCCATGTCTGTCCGACTAGCATTTTCCATGCGCCCTCGGGGAAGAGAGTCTGAAAGAAAGAGCTTGAATTTCTTCATTTCTTCATCTGTCAGGTTCTCAAAGTACTGGACCAGTCTGCAGCTGGCATTCCACGACATTTCTGTCAACAACCCAGATTGGCACATGAAAGGAAGGTTAGTTCTAAAAGAGAGGAAGTTCTAGGGCCCTTCCTTGGACTTGCTCAAGGTAAGCCTTCTCTTTTGCCATAAGTGCTTAACTTTCTTTACAGGGAAAGGTTCCTCAGAACCTAACATCCCAAGGATACCTCACTTCAAGCTTGTGTAGCTGACCCTCCTCTTTTTAAATTTTCCCACAATTATCCTTCCCCATAAATCAACTCCCTCTCCAATCATCCCCCCAAACATCTTCTTAGATATGTCTCAAAGTTGTCCTTTTCTGAGCACTAAATTTGATGTTTGTCCTGGATTTCTACCCCATCCCAATATAGACCTGACTCTAGGACAGCAGTTCTCAACCTGTAGGTAACAACCCCTTTGGGGTCAAACGACCCTTTCACAGAGGTCACAGGGGCCGCCTAAGACCATTGGAAAACACATATTTCCTGTGGTCTTAGGAACTTCCTCTATCCTTCTCCAGGCAGGTCTGCTGACACACCCACACACGACTATTCAAGGGTCAGGGCATTAGGAAGGTTGAGAACCACTGCTCTAGGCTGTAGCCAGGGCTTCTTGCCCCTTTTTCTAAAATTATAGATCCCTTTGGTAGGCTGGATAAAATTGCGGATCCTTTCTCCCAGTAATGTTTCTTATTGCATAAAATAAAATACGTGAGTTTCACAAAGAGAATCAATTATGTAGAAATACAGTTATAAAAAAAAATGTTCAGGGACCTTAAGATCAAGAACCCATGTTCTACATTGTTCTTCCTTTTTTTCATCTTTGATCAAGAATGACTCAGTGGTTTGGGGTAGACATAAAAGGATATATTTAGAAATTAATGTCATGTAAAAATAAAAAGTATCTACCAAAAAATAAGTAAAATATGAACTAGAATATCACCTTCTAGTTTTTTACTCATGTATCACTCTTGAATATACTGGTTTTAAAAGTTCTAAATTGACCTAATTGTACTATTATCCAGATATTATATCTTTGGCCACAAAGATGTCATTAATCACTTGTTCTCTTGTCCTACTGCTGTTCTTCTCTTGGTAAACTTGAGTGTTGAATTACTCCCATCATCTATCTCCTTTGCTCTTACTCATAAGTCACTTAACATAGTGACATGGAGGAAATCTCAATGATTTCTCAAAAAATTGGAATTATCTTACCTCCACTACAGCAAGAGAAGATTGTGGGGGACAAAGCCAAGACGGCAGAGTAAAAGCAGGAACTTGTGTGGCCTCCCACACCATCCACCCCCAATACCTGTAAAATATTACTCTAAACAAATTTTAGAGCTACAGAACCCATAAAATGACAGACATAAACAAATATGCTGAAGGCAGCTGGGCAGGCCAACAGGAAGGATCTATAGCACTGGGCTGGGGGCTGAGCAGTCCTGCATGAGCAATATGGGCCCAGACCCAGGGCAGCCCTGCCCAGAGGCACAGACTGGCCAGAACAGACTTCAGGAGAATAAATCACCAGCAGCAGTGGCAGTTTCCAGACTTCTCAACACATAAACATCAAAGAGAAAGTAAAAGGTCAGTAGGGAACTCAGAACTGGGGGGAGAAGAGTCCTGTCTTACTCCTGCACCTAGGGCAAGAGGTGGTGGAGGTGAGGTGGCTGCAGATGGCTGCCTCCAGAGCTCCTGGCCTGTAGATCATAGGCGGACCAAGCAACTATTCAGAGGGTAATTGCTCCTGCTTTGATCTGCAAGGATCTGGGTCACAGTGCTGGGTGGTAGTCCTGTGGTGAGCAATGCTAACTGGCAGAGCTTTTTGTGGCTGTAAAGAGGGGACCCTCCTCAGATCTCTGACAACATTTGCAAAAACCCTGAAATTTGGGACACAGCTCTTTCCACTCTGGAAGCAGAGTTCTACCATGGCAAAGAACTCAAAAGGGAAGTAATTGACTGGCAAGATAAGCAAACAGAAGAAGTACAATCAGATCATAGAATCCTTTTTTGAGGACAAAAAAGGATCAAAACATGGAACCAGAAGACGACAACAAAGTCAAAACCCCTGCATCAAAAGCTTCTAAGAAAAATATGAGTTGGTTACAGGCCATGGAAGAGCTCAAGAAGGAATTTGAAAATCAAGCAAGTGTAATGGCAATATAATTTGAATTTGAAGATCTCTTTGTATTGACAAAGGTAACAGGTACTTAGCACTTAGTAATTAATCAAGTGTATATTAAAGAAATAAAATGTGTGACCCCTGTTGCTGATGTAACAGGAAGGGGCTGAATAGTGAGGGGCAATACTGTATATAAAGAAAGAAAAGTCCCAGAGAGGGAGAGACAGATATTCTTGGAGCAAGGTTCTTGGAGGCAGAAGCTGCTGCTGCTGGGGAGGCTGAAGAGGAAAGCCCCCCAGGTTTGAGAGAATGATTTTGATTTTGAAAACCTGGATGGAGTGATTCTAATTCTGGGAATCAGCTGAAATTTCTTCTGAGACTAAGGGCCAGCCAGAGCTGCCAAAAGACTGAGGAAATATGACTGTGATGCTGGTACTTTCTATGAACTTGTTTTTGGCTTTGTTCAGCCTTGGCTTCACAGGAACAGAGACTGTGAAGGACTTAATACTTTGTGGCTTTATTGAGCCTTGACTTCCTTGGAGCAGAGACTGTGAAGGATTTAAGATGGACTGGACATTGTGAGCTCCAATGTGGAGCAGGAATTGCACAGAGAGCTAGACAAGGACCTGGGAGCTATCTGCCTTTGAACCCAGGTGACAATTTGGTGAATCCAGGTAGGATCTGGGATCATGGAAGGGATTCCAGGGAATCCAAGAAACCATTCTGAGTCAAGCTGAAAGAAGACTTTCCTTGAATGTTTACTGACTGAGAAATTGTAAATTTACTACTGATCTAGGGGTGGAGGGCCTGTTTATTTTCTGATGATTGAATGGTGAATGATGAAGGATGATTGAATGATCTAATTGCTATAATGATTGGTTGACTAAATGATTGTACTTAGTGATTGATCACTGAATAACTGACTGAGTTAACTTAGTGTGCCCCATGAGTGGAGAATTTTGACAGTTGTACTTGGTGTCCTTTGAGGAGGCAAACCTCCTTAAGGATGATTCAATGATTGAGTTATTAAATGATTGTTCTTTGTTGAAAACTTTGTGACTACTGTCATAGAAGCTATGTGGCCATTTTTGTGATAAGTTGTTGTGAATGCTATATTTTGATTTTCTGTGATAAATTGTAACATTGTGAATACCATACTTTGATTTACTGTGAATGTTTTGCTTCGTTTTTTGTGGAATAGAGTGTTCACTATACTATGTAATCAGAACCTTAAAAGCTGTTCACAGTAGCATTCTTCTGGAAAGCTGCTCATGTGTGGCATTGCAGCAAAAGTGCAGGAAAAATTGGAAAAAGAAATGAGAATGATGCAAGAAAATCATGAAAAGTGAGTCAACAGCCTGCTAAAGGAAACCCCCCAAAATACTGAAGAAAATAATACCCTATAAGAAAAGACTAACTCAAATGGAAAAAGAGACTCAGAAATTCAATGAGGAGAAGAATGCCTTAAGAAAACAACTTGGCCAGATGTAAAAGGAATTTCAAAAACTCACTGAAGAGAATAATTCCTTCAAAAGTAGACTGGAGCAAATGGAAGCTGATGACCTTATGAGAAATTAAGATACTAAAAAAACTGATCCAAACAGATGAAAAAAGAGAAGGCAATGTTAAATTTCTCATTGCAAAAAACACTGATAAGGAAAACAGATCCCAGAGATATATTTTAAAAAATTGTAGACTACCTCAAAAAAAGAGCCTAGAAATCATCCTTCAAGAAATTGTCAAGGAAAATTGCCTTGATATCGTAGAAGTAGAGGGCAAAATAGAAACTGAAAGAATTCACCAATTTCCTCTTGAAAAGATCCAAAAACACCCCTCAAATTCCTAGGAATATCATAGCCAAATTCCAGAGTTCACAGGTCAAAGAGAAAATATTACAAACTGTCAGGAAGAAATAATTTGAGTATTATGAAAACACAATCAGCATAACATAAAATCTAGCAGCTTCTACATTAAGGGATCAATCGGCTTGGAATATGATATTACAGAGGTCAAAGGAGTTAGGATTAAAACCAAGAATCACCTACCCAGAAAAACAGAGTATAATGCTTCCATGGAAAAATATGTTCATTCAATGAAATAGAGGACTTTAAAATATTCTTGATGAAAAAAACCAGAGATGAACAGAAAATTTGACTTTCAAATACAAGAAGAAAGAGTAGCATGAGAAGGTAAATAGGAAAAAGAAATCATAAGGACCTCATTAAAGTTGAACTATTTACATTCCTACATGGAAAAATTATAATTATAATTCATGACACTTTTCTAAGTATGAGGATAGCTGAAGGGAATATGTATGTATACATACATATATGTATCTACAGGAGGATGTATGTGTGTATAAATACGTATGTGAGTGTGTGTATATGTGTGTTCATGCATATAGAGAGAGAATGTCCAGGATCAGTTGAATAGGAAGGGATGATAAAAAATGAAATTAAAATGTGAGAGAAGAATATAATGGGAGAAGGAGAAAGGGAGATATAGAATAGGGTAAATTATCTCATATAAAAGAGGCAAGAGAAAACTGTTACAATGGAGGGGAAGGGCATGAAAGTGAAAGGGAATGGGTCAAACTTACTCTCATTGAATTTGGCTTAAGGTGGAAATAACATATACACTCAACCAGTATCTTACCTTACAGCAAAGTAGTAGGGAAGAGGATATGGGGTGGGGAGGGTAATAGGAAGGGAGGGCAGATCATTGGAGCGGGTAGCTAGAAGGGTACTTTGAAAAGGTATAGGGTCAAAGGAGAAAATAGAATAAGTGGGAGGTGGGATAGGACAGAGAGAAACATAGTTAGTCTTTCACAATATAACTACTATGGAAACGTTTTGCTGAACTATACATGTACAATGTATATTGAATTGCTTATCTTCCCCGTGGGGGTAGGTGAGGAAGGAAGAAGGGGAAAGCATCTGGAAATCAAAGTTCTACAACAAATGTTTTTAAAAAATGTTTTCTACATGCAACTGGGAAATAAGATATACAAGCACTGGGTTATATAAATCCATCTTGTCCTACTAGAAAGTTAAGGTAGTATGGGGGAGGATATAAGGGAGAGCAGATTGGAGGAAGGGGTATTCAGTAGGCTCGATATCTTGCAATAGTGGCACAGGAAAGATGGGGAGAAAATTTGTGACAAAATCTTGTGGAAATAAATGAAAACTAAAAATAAATAAATGAATTTAGATTAAAAAAAGAGAAAACTTGTCATCTTGCCTAGATTATTTCAGCAGCTTCTTAATTGGTCTCCCTGCCTCAAGTTTCCACATTCAAGTCTATCATTTACAATGACAAGATGAGCAAAATCTGTTACAGTGGAGGGGAATTTGAAAGGGTGGGTGATGGACATCCCTTGAACCTTACTCTCATCAGTATTGATTCAAAGATAGAATAATGATATAATAGGTAATATAATGAATATATCATAGAAAAAGAATAATATAAACAATTAGTTGAATACAGAAATTTATCCTACCTGACAGGAAAGTAGGAGGGAAGATTAAGTAAAGGAGGTGGGGGTGGGCACTGACAGTAGGGAGGGCAGATCAGTGGTAGTGGTAGACATGGAAAACATTGGTGAAGAGTGAAACTTTAAAAGGAGAAAGAGGACAAATAAGAGGAAGAATAAAATGAAGGGAAATACAAAGGCAGCAAACATAACTGGGGATGTTAATAGGATGAACTCTCTCATAAAAAAGAAATGGATAGTAAAGTTGATCAAAAAACAGAATTCTACAATAAGTTGCTTATAAGAAACACACCTGAAGTAGAGAGACATACACAGAGTAAAGGTAAGGGACTGGAGCAGAATTTATTATACTTACCTCTTTCTATGATTTATCATACCTTGTATAGTAATTAGAGGCCTATAGTAATATTTTGTATCTTTCTTGCTTAAGCCCTTTTCCTTCTGCCTCTAAAATAGAGGGTGGACTAATTGGGTTTATATTCTGGTTCTAATCTTTGAAACTCTCTCTTGGCCCTCTACCTCATGCACCCACATGGGTAAGATTGCCCTCTTCTCCCAGGGAAGAAAATAGTATTGATTTTTATAAGATATGAGTTTGCCAATGTGTTTCCTTTTCATTTATTAGTTTCATTCAGCAATTCCTCTGTTTTCTTAAAAATTTCTACTCTCTACTGGCACCTACATAATTACAGTCTTGAATACTTCCTGTTCCTCTTGGGATGACTTTCCCTACAAGATATTGGGTCACTAGATCCCATTTTTCATTTTTCTGAATCCTTCTCAACTTGTACCATCCAAATCTAGGGTACATGACAAATAATTTCTGACAATTATTTTCTCCCAGAATAAGAGTTCTTTGCCCCTTTCATGCAAAGACCACATTAGAAATTTGATGAAACCCATGGACCCCTTTCTCAGGATAATATTTTTAAAGCAATAAAAAAACACATAATATTACAAAGGAAAGTGATCACCAGATCCAAGATGACAGAATAAAAACAGGACTTCTGCGTGGCTCTGGCACCAACCACCTCCAATACATGTAAAAAATGACTCTAAACAGATTTTAGAGCTACAGAACCCACAAAATGGCAGAGAGAAACACTGAAGGTGGCCCAGCAGGCCAACGGCAAAGGCCTATAGCAGTGTACTGGGAGTCGAGCAGTCCCACTTAAACTGTGTGTTTCAATGATTCTTGATGAAAAAACTAGCACTGAACAGAAAATTTGATTTTCATACACAAAATGCAAGAGAAGCATGAGAAAGTAAACAGGAAAAAGAAATCATAAGGAATACATAAAAGTTGAGCTATTTATACTCCTACATGGAAAAATGATAATTGTAACTCATAAAACTTTTCTCAGTATGAGGACAGTTGAAGGAAATATATATGTGTGTGTGTGTATAGGAGGTTGTATGTGTGTATAAATACATACATGAGTATGTGCATATGTATGTACATGTATACATAGACAGAGGGCATAGGATGAGTTGAATATGAAGGGATTATATCTAAAAAATAAAATTAAGAGGTGAAAGGAGGAATATATTGAGAGAAAGAGAAAGGGAGCAATTGATTAGGGTAAATTATCTCATATAAAAGAGGCAAGAGAAAACTGTTACAATGGAGGGGAAGAGCAGGAAGGTAAAAGAGAATGGGTCAACCTTACTCTTATTCAATTTGACTTAAGGAGGGATTAATGTACACACTCAATCGGCTATCTTAGCCTAAAGGAAAATAGGGGGGAAGGGGATAAGAGGGGAGATGATAGAAGTTAGGGTAGATTGAGGGAGAGGGTAGTTGGAAGCAAACACTTTTGAAAAGGGATAGGATCAAACGAAAAAATAGAATAAGTGCAGGGTGGAATAAGATGGAGGAAAATATAGTTAATCTTTCACAATATAACTACTAAGGAAACATTTTGCAGAACTATATATGTACAATCTATATTGAATTACTTATCTTTCCAGTGGTCATGGGTGAGGAAGGAAGAAGGGAAAAAATCTGAAACTCAAATTTTTAAAAACAAATGTTTTAAAAAACGTTTTTGTTGTTTTAACATGCAACTGGGAAATACGATATACAGGCACTAGGGTATAGAAATCCATCTTGCCCTACTAGAATGTTATTGGGGGATGGAGGAGGACATAAGAGAGAAAAGTTTAGGGGAAGGGGTATTCAGTAGGCTTGGTATTTTGGGGTGGGATGGGGGTAAGATGGGGAGAAAAATTTGTAAATCAAAATCTTGTGGAAATGAATGTTGAAAACTAAAAATAAATAAATTGGACAAAAATTTAAATTTAAATTTAAAAGGAAAGTGATAATATTGATGTAGAGATTTTTTTAAGTTCGTGAACATCAGAGTCCCTGTAATCTAGATTATGAATCTGATGGTCATTTGGTGAGATTTCTATCTTTTCTACTTTATCAATAAACATTTATTAGTCAGAATCATGCTCTTATAACTTCCTCCATATTTTGAAGGATGAAATTATTACTGAAAACAAATCATAAATTTAGCAATTGTTCTGCTATTGGGAGTAAGAGAGTTCCTAGAAATGTCTTGATAATTTAAGTCCCCCGTCACAACCACAGCATTCCAGCTTCTGTGCGAGCTTTGTGATTTGGAGTTCTTCATCTTAACTTTTTTTGTCTAAATGGTCTGTAATATAATCCTACAATAAATATCACCTTTACTGCTGCCTTTAGCCACCACTAAGCGTTCTCCAACACATTGTTCTCCTTAGTTTCCTCAATGTCCTCACATGAACTCATATTCTAAATTGGCACTTCAATTCCATCTTCATTCTTAAAAGGAACTTCAACTCTATCTTCATATCTATTATTTATCTTTCTAAATAAGTTATACACATTTGGAGTCAAATTCTAGTTATAAGTACTATCCCACAAAATCTGTGAGAAAAAGAGACAGATAGGAGGAGGTATAATGGCAGAGTAGATAGAATGCTAGCCTTGAAGACAGGAAGAATTGATTTCAAATCTTACATGTGAAAATTAATATCTAGAAAGTCAGATAGCCTCTATTCCTTCGTCTATATAATAAGAAGAGCTGTAACATTTCTCTCAGAGGGTTATTTTGAGGCTCAAATGAGATAATGCATTTATACTCTTCCATAAACTTTGAAGTAAGATGTATATAAATGTCAGCTATTGATTGGCATGTGCACCTGTGTGGAATGAATGAAAACTTCTCAGTCTGGAATTGCTAACCCCTCCCCTGACTGCTGTCAGTCACTTTTACCTTCCTTTGTCTGTTTTCCCTTCCTTGGTGAGACCCACCCCAAATTCCTTCTCTTGCAGTCCCAGTGGGGAAGAGATTGGTGGGGTTGGCCTCTTCACCAATGAGAGGAAACAGTCAGGAAAGAGGGTGGACTAATTGGGTTTATATTCTGGTTCTAATCTTTGAAACTCTCTCTTGGCCCTCTACCTCATGCACCCACATGGGTAAGATTGCCCTCTTCTCCCGGGGAAGAGAATAAACTCCTGTTCTTACCCTAAGTCATCTCGGTGTTTGCTTTTCTGACTAAATTAAGGATAGTGGGTATTTTTAAACCCACACACACCTATCAGGTCAAAATTACCATCACCACCACCCAGCTCTAGAATTCTTTATTTATTTTGTCTTTATTTACATGTTACACTCTTGTATGTAGAAAGCAAAGACCGGGAGTTGTGGTTTTTCCTGGCTCTCTGCTCTTTTTTCCTTATTTTGATACTCTCCTTTCTCTATTATATTTGCTACTTCCTATCTTAACAATCCTGAAAGATCTTTATAAACATTTTCCTCTCTCCAAGTTTATGTCTACTTAGATTCACAAGCCTTTAGGCAATTGCTTCCTTCCTAATGTGTTATTCTTTAACCCAACTAGACATTTTTTCCCTGAAGCTCATACCTTCAATTATTAGCAAACCCACCCACACACACACACACACACACACATACACACACACACGCAAACACAGGCACATATGCACACGCACACAGACACACACATACACACAAACACACACAAACACAAACACTACCTTTAAGTTTGTTTCTTATCTAGAACTGACTCAGGTTTATCTCTGGGTCTAGATTTATTTCCTAAATTTAAAATTAAATTTCCTTTTGCTGGTGACCTAAACTTGGTGAGAGATTTAAGGAGAGAGAAAAGGAGGATCACAGCATCATCAATCTAGAGTTGGAAGGGACTTCACTAGTTCTCCAATACAAATTCCTCATTTTGCAGATACAAAGATGTTAAAGGTACAAGAATATTAAAGGTTCAAGGTATAGTTAAGGCAGCGGTTTTCAACCTGTGGGTAGCAACTCCTTTGGGAGTCGAATGACCCTTTCACAGGGGTCACAAGGGTCTCCTAAGACCATTGGAAAACACATATTTCTGATGGGCTTAGGAATTGAGACACTGCTCTTCTATCCATCTCCAGGGGGGTCTGCCCACATGCAGATATGCCCTCATATGAGTATTAAAGGGTCATGGCATTAGGAAGATTGAGAACCATTGATTTAAGGTATAAGGATATTAAATGATTTGCAGAGGTCTCATAATATTATATATTAGAGTACAGGTTTAAACCAGAGTTCTCTGTGGGGCCAGTTCTGAAGACATATGAAAAATTAGCTGTGGATCAACCTGGATACAATACTGCAAGGATGGAGACAACTGTGGAACTCAGAGGTCATAGGAGCAAAGACAATAAAGCAGATAAGCATTCAAAACTAAAGCTTTAAACCAATGAAAGAAACTGAGGTCCAAGAGCTGCCAATAACTAGTCAATGAAACTGAGTACCAAGGGCTTATTTCATCATATCCAGGAATGTTTTCTCACTGTGTTAGAGTCCACTCTCAAGTGAAGAACAGTCTAGAGTATTTAGGCAGTAAAACATGATGTCATTAAGAAGATGGAAGAGAGATCAATGTGGAATGAGAGTGCTAGATTTAGACTCAGGAAGACCAGGTTCAAATCCTGCCTCCAACAGTAGTTGTATAACCTTGGACAACTGTCATATCCTGTATATATCACAAGAAGTTCCCTAGGATTTATATGCTAAGTAATAAACAGTTGTGATATGTATTAATGGGGGATTTCCCCTTAGCTGATGAAATTACAGATTTTTTTTTCTGAATCTAGTCTCATTTTACAGAAGGAGAAACTAAAGTTCAGAGAAGTTAGCTAATTTTTCCCAAGCTCACACAGTAAGTAGAAGAGTTAGGATTCCAAATTCCTGCCCTTTCAACTATGATAACTAAATAGGTGAGATGAGATCTGTTTCTTGATAAGTTCCTGTAACAGCAATCAGTCTAGCAGATACCTGCTGGTGCATGGCGTTACACTTCCTCAGAAATCAAGGATTCAATTGTCATCTCTATAGAGATAACGTCTAGATCAATCTCTTTAGTCTTAGTCTCTTTCCTGAGATCCAGTACCCATCAACTACTATTTATTGTATCTTACAATGCATAGCCTGTCATCTCAAAGTCAACATGTTAAAAAAAAAAGTAATTATCTCTTCCCTAAAGGACTGCTCTCTTTTAAACTCCCCTTTTGTTATCAAGAGACCATTCTCATGCAGGTTTGCAATCTCACTTTCCCATTTCCTATATATTCAAATTTTCCATTATTTTTTTCTCTTCAATATCTAGATAGAACACCAGTCCTGGAATCAGGAAGACCTGAGTTCAAATCAGGCCTCAGACACTAACTAGCTCTGTAACCCTGGGCAGTCACTTAACCCGTTTGCCTCAGTTTCCCCAACTGTAAAATGATAATAATAGCACCTACCTTTCTGAGTTATTATGTGTATCAAATGAAATATTTGCCAAAGGTGCTTAGAACAATGCTTGGCACATTGTGGGCACTGTATAAATGCTTATTCCTCCTTCTTTCCCTTTCCTTTCCATATGGGCACATTAATACAGGCCCTTATAATAGTCTCCTAATTTGTTTCCCTCCTTCAAGTATTTTTGCTCTCCCATTCATTCTTTAGTCAGCTGCCAAAGATATATTCTCACAACATAGAACTTACTCTATCATTCCCATTCCTTCCAATTACCTCTAAAATAAAATACAAACTCCTCTCTCTGGCATTCAAATCCCTTAGAAACCATAGTAACTTGATATTCTTTTTTTATATATGACTTCCCTTTACACATTCTTTTCCACCCAACCTGGCTTCTTGTTGCTTCCCCCAACACTCGATTTCCAATCTTTGTTCCTTTGTGGAGGTTATACCAAATGACTGTAGCACATTCTCTCCTCATCTATGCCTAGAGAATCCCTAGTTTTATTCAAAGTACAACTCAAACATAACCTCCTACACAAGACCTTCCCTGACCTATGGTACCTTCTCCTTCCTCACCCTAAATTTCCTTAAATGTCTTTTGTATATATTTTGTACATAGTTCTATTCATACTTCTTACCTTATCCTATAAATATAATCTCTCTGGATGCAAGGACAATTGCATTCTTATCCTTGCATCCTTAGTGCCTAGCATAGTGCTTGACACACAGTGTGCACTTAATAAATTCTTCTTTATTGACTAATTTTTTATAGCCTGCTATATCAGGTAAACTATCACATGCCCATGAGTGACTATTAGACATCTCTACCATAATGTAATACAATATAATACACATCTATTAAGTGCCTACTATACATCAGGAACTATGCTCAGAACTGGATATACACATTAAAATAAAGGAAGACAATCCCTGCCCTCAAACAGTTATGAACTGATGGAAGAAGACAGCACACAAAAAGGGGGAGGGAAAAAGGAAGGGGCAGAGTACCCAGTGATGGGGCTCTATGATAGTGGAATCAAAACTAAATACTACAGCTGGTGAAAAATGAAGAGTTATCTGGGATTCTGAGCCCTCCATACAAGGAGGTTTGGGGAGGAGATTTTTTTTTGCTTTACTCTCCAATCCTCTTGTCAGAAGGATGGAGACAAATGAGGGTACTGATGAAGTATGAGCACCAAACTTGCAGTAATCAATAATGAGGACTTTCACTGTGGTGACCCTATCCTTAGTGGTAAGGGCTGAGGGGAGAGGAACGGTAATGATAGAAATAAAATCAAGCAGTGCAGCTAGAGAAATATTAATCTCTGATAAAGAGTATGTAAAAGAGTATGACAGAAACTTGTGCCTCACCATGGATGACTTTGATTAACAAAGTAACTCAAGTGATTGAATTTTATCCAGTTGAACTGGGAACCATTGATGGTTATTTGACCAAAGGGTGATAAGATCATAGTTATACTTCACGAAAAAAGTAATCTAATGGTGGAGAGATTGAGTCATATGGCAGATGGAAAGCCAACGTTAAATCAAGAAAGAATTGGTTTTGAGTTCAACCTAAGACACATGCTGCCTGTATGACACTGAGCATGTCACTTAACTTCTCACTGCCTCTAGGCAACTCTCTAAGACTAGAGATTGCAATAAAGTTGCTGATTCACAACGGTAATGAGATTTCCTCTCTAAGAGTTCCCTATACCAAAGAAATCATCAGTCTTGTCCCAAAAGAATGGATAATGAGACTAAAGTCAGAAGGATCAACCAGGAGGAGTATATGACTTTATACCTATAGTCTGGGTTGCAGGTTTAGCTTAGCATGCCCAGCCACACCCTAATATGCAACAATCTTCTCCCTGTGCTGTTGGCTGTCCTGAATATGTAGCCTAATAGGTAGCATCCCCAAATGCTGTCAACAATTGATTTCTATTAGGAGTGCTACTGTTACTTATCATCATCAACATAATCATTAAAAAAAACATTTATTAAACACTTACTTTGTGTTAATCACTATACTAAATGCTAAGGACACCAAGAAAGAAAGAAAACATGGTCCCTGTCCTTGAGGACTCACATTCAAATGGAGAATACAACTTGCAAACTGTGTGTTTCTGTGATATATATTATAGATAGATAGATAGATAGATAGATAGATAGATAGATAGATAGATATGCATATAGATGGATAGATAGATGATAGATAGATAGAAAGATAGATAGATAGATAGATAGATAGATAGATAGATAGATAGATAGATAGATAGATAGTAAAAATAGGAGCTAATTTGAGGACTGGGTAGAGGAGAGGGGAGAGCCTGGAAAAGGTCACTTGCAAAAGGTAAGATTTGGGTTGAATGTTGAAAGAATCCTAGGAAACTAAAAAGCACAGGGAAGGTGAGCAAGTATTCTTGACCTGAGGGACTGATTGAAAAAGAACAGTCAGGAAATGAAGTGTAGTATAGGAGGAAGAGCAAGAAGTCCCCTGTTCATAAATTATGTTGAAGAGAGTAGAGTAAGAAAAAGTCTTGGCTCTGCTTCATACTCACTTCAGCAGTGCAGAAAGAAGAGGAATCTCATTTTATGTCTCCATAGCCTTTATAGCACAGGGACCATCTTTGGGACCCTCTTCTAAACCTCCTTCACTCACTCTGATGGTATTTCTGCTTGCCAGGATCCGGATCCCACTGGAGTCAGACTTTTTCCTTCCTGTCTCCTAGAAATACGTACCCCTAAAAAGAGGACTGCTGCTGGCTACAACTGAATTAGGGAAAAATCAATTAGACACGATTCTCCCTCTTGACCACTTTGTTTTCCATGGGTCAGGGTCAGGGCAATGGTGAATACAAGCAAAGATGACAAAAAAGGGGTACAATTTCCCAATTTAAAAAGGATGAGCCTCTAGGTACCAATCTTTAAACTCCTTCTCTGGCTCTGGAAAAGCTTGAGTTAAAGCGAACAAGGTCTTGTTGTAAATAGCCTTTTACAACCAAGAATACAAAGGTGGAAGGGCTATTCTGTATTTAAGGATAAGAGGAAGTGTTGAGCCATTTGCAAAGTTTGAATTTTTTAAAAGAACATTTAAGTAGTTCATTTTTTTAAAGTTTGTTTTATATTCATTCATTTGTCTCATGAATAAAATAATGCCCTTTATAATTGCACATTTAATGTTTGATTTTTTAAAAATATAATAAACTTCCATTGAATGTACACCCTGATGAAATAGACAATTGATTTGACATCAACTATAAGGGAATGAAAACCTAAATTTGTACCCCCACATCTCTATCTGGGTTACCTACTCACCAAGAGGAGGACAAAGGCCATTATGCATCTCATTTGTCCTCTATGCATAAGGCTCCTATATATATTTAACTGGTCTGTACTGACTTTGTGGGCCCTCAGGAGAAATCCAAACGCCCAGGAAATGAAACAAGGGGGAAGGGAAAAATGAAGAGTTCAGGGTAGGTGAATGAGTATAAGATAGGGTCAGTTTCTACTGAACCTATCAAGGCTCCCTCTCCTAAATAGGTAGATGAATTTTGTGAACCTTCAGCCCCATTTTTTGACTGTAGGTACTGGTTCTACAGCTGGGGGGAATTAGGAAGGGCACAGGGCACTCACCAGGCATTCAGCTTCTTCCTTCTTGTCTTCTTGATGACAGGAAATACCAGATCTCTGGGAAACAAAGAAGATCAAAATAAAAAGGAAGTGAAAAAATACTTTCAGTGAGGAAATGAGAAATGATGCATTCTTTGTAAAGACATTCAGTCTCAGGAAATCTAACCAACTTTCCAACACACTAGTTCTTCTATTTTGAAATTAATGTGAAGGTTTTTGCACTAAGATGCAGGGATTTCATCCACTTTCTAAACCTTCACATATCACCAAACCCCAAAGCAAATGAAGGCCCCAAGTCTCTTGGACATTACTGGGACCTATCTTGGCCCCCAAGATTCCAAACTCTGTGAAACAGAAAAGTAAACTAAATCTCCCCATTTTTTTTGTCTATATCCCCGTGTCTAGATTCCAGGTTCTGGAGCCTACTTTCTTCTTTTCTCAGATATTCACTAATATATATAACAACTCCTTCTGGTCTTGCGCTCCCCACTCACACTGGCATGGCAGGTTGAGTTGCCAGAGAAGTGATGTTTACTACTTTCAGGGTTCCATCTAACCCAGTGGATATTTTGTTTTTCCTAACATTAACTCACTAGGTCTTGCCATTAATTTTTGCCTTGATCACCAACCAATAGATTTGGAGAGCTCTTTACCAAAGACACTTCCTCAAATACCTGAGCAAGAACAATGGATCCGTCACACCAGGGGTGAACTTTCCAATAATATAAATAGAGTTCGTGGGGAAATAGAAGTGGGCACAAAATAAAAATCCAATGATTAGAGACATGTTTGATGCAGACAAAGAAGGCACAACTCAATAACTGAAGAACTAAGCAGGTCACTTGGCTTCTGAAATTTTCTCAGGATGTACCATCTCTGCAGACAGGTTGATCTGCTAAACTTATGAGGATGACTCTTTGATCATCAGCTTTGATCGTTTACCACCTTTTACCACCAGTTACTGATGTAGCTGGTTAATAATCTCTCTTCAGCTGGAGTGCTAGAATTCACCTTGAACCCTGATTGCTATTGTGCTCTTTTGGGAAGGGCAGAAACCTTTCACCTACAATTATTAAAACCTCTCCTTTCTTTCTCCCCCAGAAGCTTTGCTCTAAGATTTGTTGCCTTCGGGTAGTAATGGAAGAGGTATATATCACCTTTTAGGGCACATGCTAGAAACTCATTTGCATAAGACTCCAAAAGGAGTCTGAAAAATATAACTGATTGAATTGGGATTGATCACCATAAACTGCTGAGGAATCTGCCCCTAAATCAGGTAACATGTGTCACCTGCTGAGTAGGACTTTTCGTTCTCCATGGCCTTTTTCTCATATGCTGGATAGAACATTGCTCTTCTAGTTTTGGCCACTGTTTATCAAAAAACACCCTTAAATCTGGAATCAGCAGAGCTTCCCCAATTTCCTAGCTTGCCTGGGGGCTGAGGAATTTCTCCACTCCCAAGCTGTAGGTGACATTAAAGAGCAAGGCCTCCTTTCCACAGCCAGCTCTTCAAATAGCAGAGGATGCTACATCACTCCAATCAGCGTCCAGTGGCAACTTGTTTTACTCTAGCCAACATGGCAGGACAGCCATGCCAGCTCTAAGCTCTTTACTCAGTTTGGCTGCTTTGCTATAAGCCATTCTACTCATTAGACTCAGCTTAGCTCATCTCTCCTTAAGCAAAAAGGCTCCATCTCAAATCTACATGCTTCTTTAATCAGTCAGTAAATAAGCTTAAGTGCTTACTATATCCCAATTATTATGTTAAGTTCTAGGGATGCAAAGGTAAGGTCCCTGGTTTCTGGCAATTCACATTCTAAGGAAGAATACAACATAATAGCAACTATGTATTTCTGTGATATGGATATGGTATACATGGAATGTACTCTCAGAGGGAAGGTGCTCAGAGTAAGAGGTACCAGGACAGATTTCTTGCCAAAAGTATTATCTAAGCTGAGTCTAGAAAGCCACAGAGCTTCAGTCTCTTCCTCTTTGCTTGGGTTTTTCAGCCATCTGTATTCTGGTTTCTGCACACAGCATCTAACATCTGCCCCTACTTTTCCTGTTTCTGCACCTTCTGTGTTCTGTATTCTGCCACAGGGTCACCACTGCCTGCTTCTACTTCTGTGGCTTCTAAATCTTCCCTGCCTCAAATTCATACTTCCTCTTGAGTAGTAATTCATCTTTTCTCTACCTTGAGAATAAAATATTAAAATGTCCACTTCTCTCAGATATTACTACTCAACCACTTTATACACAATATTTCTATAGTTCCCATACCACTTTTCAATTGAGAGTTCTCTCGGCATAAACTTCAAAATCATAATTTTTTTAAAAAGCCAGTTATAGTCAACTGGCTGATGGAAGGCAATACCCTACTGCCATGTTTTTCATCAGTCAACATTTTTTTACTCAGAAGGGCTGCTTTCATTTGGGTCCCCTTTAGAACTGTCTTTCTTCAAGCACTTTTATCTAAAGACTTGTATTTTTACTTTAAGTTGCTTTTCTCTGTTCCTCTTACAATGTCACTTTTATGTCCTTTTCAATAAATAAAATGTCCATATAAGAAAGGGACACTATGTTATAGTAACTGCAGTGAAAATGAGAAATTGAAGCAAATGCAATACCAGAGTCTAGCATTTCTTGGAATTGGGATTGGGGGTGGGGAGAGAAGGGGAGGGGGTGTATTTTGGAAAAAAAATCTAATATATAGGATCTGAAAGATATTAATCAATTTATCAGTATTTTCATTCACTAATATTTATTAAGTATCTATAATGTACAAGAAGAAAAACATGGCAGCCAAGAGTCTTTTCAAACATAAACATTATGGAAATATGCAAATATGCAGGTTAAGAACATCACTGAAGATAATGAGAGGTAGCACTACTTCATAAAAGGGGGGAAGGACTGGAGGGGAGAAATGAGCTTTTTTCCCAAAATTTTATTTTAGATTCAAATGCCAAAACACAAATACAGAATAGAGAAAAGAAAAAATACATATCATACGCTTAACTGTTGGAATTTAAATACAAAGTTAGAAAGAAAAAAAAGCATGTTGTGTGCATGGTGGAACATAAGAGAGGATTCAAACTTTGTCATAATAAATTTTCATTTCAATAAAGATAATATGATAAATAATACTCATTGTGTTGAAAATTGTCCATCTTTGCTTCCTTGTGATATTCTTTTGTTCTCTGCTGTCCACTTTTTAACTTTGTTCTTTTTTTCCCTCCCTCACCCCCTGCCAGAATGCCACAATAAAGTCTAGATATATTTCCCTATAGCTGTAAATATATGCATATATATTGGACTTTTTGAAAACTTTTGAAACTATGTTATGAAACCCATCTAAGTATGATCAACTCAAGAGTGTTTATGGACGGAACTAGGATGATAACAAATTGATTTAAAATGAAAGGAATCTTTCAGCATTTCCACAGTCATCTATTCTCATTATAGATCTCAATAATCCTACTATGATTACATTCTATTACAGTAATTGTGGGGATTTTTTGTCTGTTTGTTTTTTGCCTCCGTATGTGAATTACTAGACTGAACTCTTTGGAGTAGCTGCAAATATCGTTTAGAAGGCTGTATAGCATTTGTGTTGATTGTTCCCTGAACATTATTCATGTTGTCTTTCATTCATGCCTACGTCCATGTTATACTCTTCTCTTACTGTTTCATTCTATCCACCCACATCTCTTTCTGTTAGGAAGCTATGCTCAAATTCCATATTTTCAATAATGTCTACCTTGACACCTTCAGTTAAAATGTTATCTCTTCTCACCCCAAACACAATTTTGGTGTCTCTCCTATGGATCTCACTACATCTTACTTCGTACCATAAATGTCTGTGTGTTTTATTTAATCTCCCTTTCAAGATGGAAGTTGTCTGAGGGAAGAAGAAATGTTTTCATGTGAGCTAGACACCAAGCAATAATCAGAGACGAGACCAATAGTCAACTCAGGAGGCATCAGTTTATTGCTGGCCAGCGGCAGCCCAGGAACAAGTCACTGGATCTGCACCGAGCCTTGGTTTAAGCAGAGTTTATATAGTAACAAATTCTTACAATATGACAGTTGAAAGGGTTAAAATAAAACCACAGTGTATATTTGGCTGGGGGTGGGCAAAGAGGACTCTGGAAAGCCCCCTCCCCTTTTCACCAGAATGCAGGTGCAGGGTGGCATTGCATGCGAGCCAGAGAGGAGCCCAAAAGCAAACTGCCTTCCCTTTAGAAATCTCCATCTTATCTTATCAGAGCACAGGGGCAGGTGAAGGAGACCACACAGGAGATCTCAACAATTTCAGGGTCCAGTTAGCACTCTGGCCTCAAGTCTCAAGGCTGTTCAGCACACATACCCCTTTTCTTTTGGTCATATGGAGGAATCTTCCGTAGCTAAGGGGTCGTAGGCCAGTTGGACAGCAAACAGCTTATCCAGGTGGGACTGTATGAACATCAGGAGCTGGGAAGCTAGGCAGGGACCCAGGGTCAAGCCCAAAAACAGAAGCAAGAGAGGTCCAGCCAGGGCTAAAATTAAGGTGGTCAGCCAAAGTGACCAATTATAGAGGGATCGATACCATGTGGCCCTGACCTGTCTGGATTGTTCTCTGTCATCCATTCGTTTATGGAGGGAGGCTAAAGATTCCAGGATGACCCCTGACTTGTTGGCATAGAAACAACAAGCCTCCCCTAAGGCCATACACAGGCCCCTTTGCTTGAGGAATAGGAGGTCTAGACTTCTTCAGTTTTGCAACACAACCTCTGCCAGAGAGTCAAGGGAGGTCTCAAGGTGAGATATGAGCCCTTCGAGGAACCAGAGATCCTGATGTACCTGGCTGCTCAGGGCCTGGAAGTTAGCATCCCCTTTAACCAAAGCAGAGACTCCTACAGTTGCTGAGCCGGCCACACCCAAACCCACTAGGATGGGGACCAATATTGGAGCAGCCTGGAAAAGTCGTGAAAGGGCAAACTGTTCAGAGGCCCTGTCCTCTGAGTGAATATAGACCTGGGGGAGGACATGGACAGCCACACAGGGTTCCTTAGGGGAACTGAAATGAACCTCCCGAATGCAGGTAGTGAGTCCCAGAGTTACAGGCAAACCATAATCCTGGCGGAGCCAGGAGCAAACAGTCTGAGTCCTCATTGGAGTCTATGAAAACAGACTCCTGACAGGTAGAATTAAAGTCTGAGCTGGACAATGAAAAACCCGAATGATGTAAACAAGTGACAGTCCCTTGGACATCTTGAAGAGTCAACAGGGGTCTGTCTGGATTACAACGCCCCTCGGTGCCACTGGAATTCAGGAGCTTCAGGGACATAATTTGAATACTAGAGCAGTTCAAGGGAGCAGCTAATCCAACAAAATAAGGAGGGGCCGGATTCAGACATAGCCAACAACTGTTGGTTAGGTTGGGTTCAGTAGAATTAAGGAAAGAAAGTACTGCAGAGAGGGTACTGTAAACAGAGTTTACCGAGGGTACAGGGGGATCACAGAGATCCCCAGGACAACTAGAGGAGGCAGGAGGACCAGGAAGGGCTGCAATGGAGGGCACGATTTCAAGGGGGTAGGCCGGGGACCAGCACAGAGGCCTTAGGGTTGAGGACTGGATTAGGTCCCACGGGAAAAAGCACGCTAGGCGGTTTCAGTCTTTGAACAGTGAAACTAATTCCTTTATCCCATCCTGTCATGTAAAGCTGCAGACCCCAGGAGTGGCCCAGCTCCCAGTGATCGGCTGAGAAACTTTTTACAGTTAGGACCATGGGGTTGCAGGACCCCCAGGAGTTGAGGCTAGTATGGCCCACCAGCCTCTCCAGGGTAAGGAGAATTAGAGGACCAGTTCGGGCAGATATTAAGTAGGCAGCCAAGGGGATGTTTAAAACAGTGACTGGTACCAGTTTTTAGCATCTTCCCTTTCCCTCTGTCAGTCTGCCAAATTTGTATGGACTAAACTCAAACTTTCCTGCACCACACCGGAGGTGTTCACACAGAAACAACAGGATTCTCCTGAATCCTGGGCAGCACAGAGCACCCCTGCAGAAGAAACAGCAGATCTAGGCACCTGCAGTTTTGGAGGACCATTTCTGCAAGAGAATCAACCTGTCTCTCCAGGATGGAGAGGGAGTGCTCTAGGTGGAAGAGATCAATGTCCACCTGTGCACTAAGTGCCTGGTAGTTGGCATCCCCCTTAATTAGAGCAGTCACCCCAATGGCGGTTGACCCCACCAGTCCTAGCCCCACCAAGATGGGGATGAGGAGGGGGGCCGCAAGCTTTTGAGAGAAAGTTTGGACTTCCCTTGGGGCAAAATAGCTCCATTCCCTCTCTCCTGTGAGGAGGGAGACCTGGGGGATTATTGCTACCAGGATACAAAGGGGGCTGCCTGATGGGTTCTGTTTTACAAACACCGTGGCAGAAACACACCTGGTGAGGCCATCGAGGCATGCCCACCAGGCTCCTTGCAGGGCAGGAAAGAAACTAGAAGTAGAAGATTTGACTTGAAGGGCAGAGCCACAAATGGGGCTCTAGGGAGAACCAAGGTGAGCCTTGGCTAATTCCAGTCACAGTTTCTTAGAAGTGGTAATGGGTTCTACGGTAGTATTAATGGCTAACCCAACATAGTATGGAGGCCAGGGATTCATGTGAAGGTGGCATTCAGGAGCTAAGTCAGGACAGGATGAATTTACCATGCCGTAGATGGCTTGAAGGAGCCCCATGACAGAAGAGCTAAGGAGTGTCTGGCTAGCATTAAGGCCATCCTCAGGGGTAAGAGCAAGTAAGCTTGAGGTTGAATATCCTGCTGCTGTTGCCTGAAGGACAGTCCATGGGGTTTAAGTAGTCTGGAAGGAACCCGAGGCCTGGCTGGAGTAGTCCCTGGCAGAGTGGCCTATATTGATTTTAGAAGCCAGAGAATGAGCAACTCAACCTTTAGGGCACCTTTATATCTGCATCACTTCCCCACTCAACCACTAGGCAGGAGAATTCTTTCAGGACAAAGGGATGAAGGTCATTGTCTCCAGTAAATGTGTCCTGCTGCACAGGGGTGAAGATTCCATTTCAGGTACCCAGAATTGGTTGAGGAGGGGTAGTCAGCATGGGAGGTGGAATGTGGTGCCAGCTGAGTCCAGAGTGAAGAAAGACGAATCACTCAGGAACACCAAGGGCAGGGGCTGGTGTCCTAAAATCTGAAAGTGGAATTTCTGCAAGTGAGAAGATACAAAGCAAACCAGGAGGTTAAGTAAACAAGGACCAAGTATGAAAGCATGTAAAACAACTAATAACCGGTCAGGATGAGGGAAACAAGGGAGAGGAACCATGTCCTCCAGGAGGAGGTAGGGAAATACCAGGTCAGAGAGGATGTCTTGCATCCAAGAGGCTGCCCGTAATATCTTTTGAGTGCTCAAAGGATAAATTCCATGCAGGGTCCCCAGGAAATAGGGGAGAGCTCATTAGGAGTAATGGAGACACACCCAGCAATCATATACTCTGCTTTGCCCCGAAGAGTCCCCCACTTACAATCCTGAGGGGGCAGTGTCTAATCCTAGGCACAGGGTGGGAATTAGGAATCAGTGGGCTAAAAACAGAAGTAGTTCAAGGTGGAGGCTAGAGCACAGCATAGCTAGAAAGCGCACAGGCACATCCTCACAGTGAGGGGCCTCAAGGCATAGTCTCCTTTGATCACTCCTATGGCTAGTTACGCTTTGTATCTTATCTCATGGCTCACATCCTGCCTCCTGCTTGCTTCATGTGCCTCAGCACTCCTGTCTGCCCCACCATCCACCCAAATGCTTTTGGGAGAGGGACAAAGGAGCTCTCCTGGCCTGAGTAGGGGTGGGGAGGGGAGTAAAATGAGACTAAAGTGAAGTCCAGGGGAGGAGGAGAATGTGGACCAGGATCCTTGTTTCACAATTACTTCAGGTGGCCAGCTTATAGTCTAGGAGACACAAATCTACCAGACAAGTTAATATGCAGGGCTCAGATAGAGAATAGAGGAAAACAAAGAAAGAAACCAAGAAATCCCCAAGAGGCTATTTACTTTTGACATACAGAATTATCTGATCTTGTTATTTCCTCAGAATTTTCCAATCTGAGTCTAGTTCTTTAGGAAGATCAGATGCTGTTGAGGATACAACTCTGTACGTGTAAATATAAGTAACAACACTTTGCAGGCAGAAACTTTCAACTCTATCAACACTTTGCATATAGAAGTTTTCTATCCTTGAGTTCAATAGTGATAAAAATGAATTTACTTATAGGAGAGACTGACTTTTACTCCAGTTATTATAAAAAAAACTTGAGAAGATTCATAAGTAATTAATTCCAAAACAGTGCATATCGATAAGTTGCTTATAATAAAACATGTTTGTCTCACAGAATACACAGGTATTATTTCCACAATGGTAACAAACTTTGAATGAAGTTGACTCTCATTAATATAAAAGTTTTCCATAAGTTACCTCCCTTTAAGAAATTCCTTTCCTCATGCAGAGGACCTTTTTGATTTAGTCTCAGCATTTAGTAGAATAACAACTAGGTCCTTCTATCAGTTGTACCAATACTCAATTATTATAACATCATTTTGAAACATCTAAGGACCTTGTTCCATACAGACATATATCCAGTGACAGGCAGATGATTAAGCCAAATACTATTTACCAAATTCTTGAACATACAAAAAGGAATATGATCTCAGGCTGAATAGCCCAGATTCTAAACACACATACATACATTGTAGTAGCTCAGATGTATCCCATCCTTTGTTTATGGGATAATGATTCAACACTATGTTTGCACCTTTGCTTCACAAACTTCTTTTCCCTTTGTTCAATTATTCCCATATTATTCAGAAAGAATGTTCTATTCCAGGGATTTACTAATTTATCCAGTTGTTCAGAGCATGGATTGACTATACATTCAGGATTTGAAAAACAGCACATTTCACATAAGTGCATTGTGCTCACATATCTTTCACTACCACTTGCTTTGAAGAAATTTGCCATAAAGGAAAGCAAGGACTTGATCAGATAAAATGTCACAGTTTTCCACCCATGCATCATCAGTGCCACGTCATAAACCGACTCAGAAATAATCAGGTGTGAAATATTTCTTTTCAAAGGAACACAATGGGTAAACTGAGCCAGGATCCCAACCTAAGCTGACACTAGGATTATCCTCTCAGTTTTTCCAGACAGCTGCCTGTTACAGTCACATTCTCTGAGTACTTTGAGGCATTTCTCTGCAAAGGTGTATTATTGCCTATTGATGGATTTCTATGTTCCATCAGACAACTCAAAATAAAATCCATTATAGTCCCAAAAGCTTTTACCTCAGATGGAAAGTTTTACTAATCAAGAATTTTACCGGGACTCACATTTTAAATTTTAAACTTGTCCTCATACAAAACCAATCATCAGAGATCATTTCTATATATCTGCAAATTCTCAGCATGCCAAGTTTAGGAACTCCATAACCCAAATAAGCTCTTTTGCAAGTTTATAAAATTAGGGAGGATGGAGAGGGACCCCCGAGAAGGGGCTGCCTTATCCACCCCTAAGACAGAACTGTTGTGGGCTGTGTTTTTGACTAGCCCTGAGGTCTTCTCTGAATGGGCATAAGAATCCTCCTTTCCATACAACACACACACAGAGTAATCAACTTTAGGTTTCAGCATTAAAACATAACCAACCATCTTATAGTTTTCATAAGCGATAGCCAAATTATTTTAGCTATGGCACAGACAAGAAACTTCAGATGACATTGTTGTGTTTCCAGATCATATAATATTATTCCTAATCTGATCTGGGATGAGAGGAGTCAATAGAAAAACTCCAAGGCTTTAACAAAATTTTCTCAAATGTTTTATACATTCAACTTTCATTAAAATTCTAGGGTGGCCACAACCAAAAATTACAAGGAAATGCACTTTACAGATCTCCAAATTTCAACATTTCAAAAATATTACAACACTCGGCTCACAGTGTCCCATCCCTGCTCTTCTATTCTTTTGACAATATAGTTTCAAATATTAACATTTAGGAATTTATCCAGGTGTCTTTGCATTATGCCTAACTTTCCACTGAATTGCAATATACCACAAAGATTTACCATGACCCATATACATAAATGAATTACCATTCTAAATTTCCAATTTGTACTAGGACCCAATTAATGTAAATCCATTCTTAACCGATTTTAAGAGACTGATTTCTCAGTAAAGCTCCTTTAGAGGCTTGAAGAAGCAACCAGTACCCCTTCCCCTTCCCTTCAGCATTTACTTACGAATTCCTCTCTGCAACCCCGCCTACTCCACCACAGTGTGTGCCTTTCGGACTCTTTCAGACTCTTTCAGACCATGTCTTCCACTTACAACCCATTCCCAGTATAGGGGGGGGGGTCAGCTTCAGGGGATGACTCCCAGAGAAAATCTTGGAGGGCAATGCACACACACATAAAACACAACCACGAACAAAATCTAACACTCAACAATCAGAAAACAGCACAGTTTCCCAGAGAGCATTCCACGAACTGCTTCTCAAGGGGACATGAAAACAGAACATAAAATTCACAAGACACCAAACATAGAAACATAGGACACAGGATACAGGATACAGGCTCCAATCCCCCAGAGTCCCAGGGTGGAGCAGTGAGGGCGAGTTTATGCTGCATCCAGCCCCGCACTCTCACAACAGAGGAGTACTCAACAGGACAGGATGCCTCAGAAATAATTTGGACACTCTCCTGGGGTCCCTGGAGGTCCCAGAGCCAGCGGGATCAATCAAAAGATGATTTTGCCCTGACGGAGGCATCTGGACTCAGAGTAGTAGGAGCAGAGCCAGGTTCTGAAGATTGGGGTTACTCAGTTTTCCAGAGCAAGTGTTCTTTCCACTGCATAGCACTGCCACATGTGTCTAATTGATTCAAATTCCTACTCTAACACTCTTCTCTTTTACTTCTCCAACTGAGACAGTTTTAAGGAGAAAAAAAGGAATATAGAACTATTACAGCATGGAATGCTTTGGAGCCAGTTGTTTAACATGAAACATGATTAGGTTGTTTTATTGAATGCGCTCACTGTTTGGTTAGATTGAACTTCCCTACTTGGAGAAGGTATATCCTTGAAACTTCTTTTCTTGTGAATAAGGAAACTTATAGGGTTTTAGATTTAAAATTAAGACCAGAGAAAAACAGAGTTGGTTTGTCATTAATGGACCCCACTAGCAATTAAGGAAAGATTGTCTAATATGGATGTTCTAAAAATTTCAAAATAATGTTGCAACCATGCTATGTAACTTGCAATGGAAAACAGAAGTGAGAGTTAACCCAAGAGTAAAGGGAGAAGGAAACAGAAAAAGTTGGAAACCGACAAGCATAACTATTTCAGAAACCCACATATTCAAAGAAGCTTATAAACTTATCTCATTTTGGACAGTGGGTTTCATTGGCACCATTGGCTGAATTTAATTTGTTCAATCAGCACAAAAAGGAATTGATAATGTCATAAATGAGCCACCAGAACTTGGAAACCTACTTAAAAGTTTGGTGAAACAGTGTGACCCACCCTAGGCAGAGAAGACCTGCAGTTAGGAAGACTCATCTTCATGAGTTTAAATCTGGCCTTAGACTTATTGTGTGACTCTGGGCAACCCACTTCACCCTGTTTGCCTCAGTTTCCTCATTTGTAAAATGAGCTGAGAAGGAAATGGCAAATTATTTCATTATCTTTGCTAAGAAAACCCCAAATGAGGTTGCAACAAGTTGGACACAAACGAAGTGACTGACCAACAATGACACATAGGCAGAGAAATGTGATAGTTTCTCTGAGGGATATAACATTCGTGTGTGCTGGACAGCCTTGAGACTTGAGGCCAGAGTGCTAACTGGACCCTGAAATTGTTGAGATCTCCTGTGTGGTCTCCTTCACCTGCCCCTGTGCTCTGATAAGATAAGATGGAGATTTCTAAAGGGAAGGCCACCCAAGAGACGCGTGGTCTGGTCAGAAGTTACAGAGCCAAAGGCTTATCTCGGTGGGACCTCCAAGTGAGCTAGACACCGAGCAATAATCAGAGATGAGACCAATAGTCAACTCAGGAGGCATCAGTTTATTGCTGGCCAGCGGCAGCCCAGGAACAAGTCACTGGATCTGCGCTGAGCCTTGGTTTAAGCAGAGTTTATATAGTAACAAATTCTTACAATATGACAGTTGAAAGGGTTGAAATAAAACCACTGTGTACATTTGGCTGGGGGGGGAAAGAGGACTCTGGAAAGTCCCCATCCCCTTTTCACCAGAATGCAGGTGCAGGGTGGCATTGCATGCGAGCCAGAGAGGACCCCAAAAGCAAACGGCCTTGCTCTGGAAAACTGAGTAACCCCAGTCTTCAGAACCTGGCTCTGCTCCTCCTACTCTTATGACCATAAACAAGGTGACCTATCTACATCTGTTTCCTCATCTTTAGAAAGATAAAGTTAAAGAGTCTGAGGGATCTGTGATCCAATCAGTGTGAGGACTCCCTGCAGTGTTGCCAAGTAAAATGCATTCCCACTTTTGTATCCCATACCTCACTTCTTTGTGTCACACCATCAAAACTCAGTGAATTGTTGAGTGAATATGCGTCCGTCCTCTACATTAAAAATACTAACTTGCATTTATCAAATGACAGTTATCAGTTTAGATTAGTGATATCATAGGTGGGTCTCATTCAGTGGATACCAATGAAGTATATAGACTAAGGGATCTTAACCTTTTTTTCTGTAATTCTGACACTTTGGCAATCTGGTGAAGACCATCACTTTCAAAATTAATAATTTTTGAATAATTGAAGGAAACATTAAATTTCAGTTAGGAATTAGTGGAAATTAAGATGATTTTTCCTATTCAGTTTCTTAGAACTTCCTAAAATCTATCCATAGATCCACTGGAAGTCCATGGACTCTAGTCTAAGAAATTCTGGTTTAGACTATGTATTATTCCTTATTGAAATGAAATTCAATTCAATTCAAAAAAGTTGTAAATCACTTATAGCATGAAAGGTACTATGTATGTGATTCCATCAAATGGAAGATGGAATGGAGACTAACAAGGGAGACTAGAGATTGTGAGGAAGGTATGAGTGGTGATGGCTCTCTCTGAGTTAATCACAGGCTGCTTCAGAGCAGCTACTTCTACTAGTCCCCACTAGTCTGTCACAAGGAGAAGCTTGGATTTATTCAAGTTGGATTCATTCCATAGTGTTATGTTTGGCAGAAAAACCTGAACCTAATTAGCTAAACTAAAGTAAAGAATATAAACTACTAATACTATTTTTCAGTCTTAGAAAGGTAAAAAAAAAAAATGGGGACTCATGTAGAATGCAAACTGTCAAGTCTAAGAACATAATGGAAATAGATTATAGCCAGAAGATCTAAATATAGTTCTGGAGTTCTAGCAAATCATGGTGAGGCTCCAGATGTACCCTTGTGTCTTATCTTTAAATAGGACAGCAAACTTGGTACCTTCCCAGACTGGTCTTATTAGATTTAATTATATTCATTTCTGATTACTATGACCCTGAATTTATATTACCCCATTCCTTTGAAAATAAAGCCTGGGGAAATATAAAATAAATGAATGCATGAATGCAATACACAAACACATGTGTTTATGCATATATGTGTATGTATGTATGTACATATGTGTATATGTGAATATAATGTTGGATTCATGTTGTAATATGATCCCTACAACAAGAGAGGAATGTTATCTATGAACTCAAGAAAGGATATACAAGCCATAAAATTCTAGGAGCTGAGAGCTACTCCTTTTCCTGCATACATCCTCTATATGTATATTACTACCATTGTAGTCTCCTTTCTTAAGTCCATTCTTAAAATGTGAATCTTTCTGAGAAAGTAGGTTACAGGCTTTTTATTTTTTTATTTTTGGAAGGGGGAGATATTTATACTAATGATTATTACTATACACAATTTGTAACTGCTTTCTTTTGAAAGTTAATTGATTCAACTACTTGATTAGCAGTCAGCCACCATCTGGGGATCTGGATGATAAATGAAAGTCAGAATTGTGGAAGAAATTCTGTAGGAAGTGCTACGTGAGAAACAGGCTAAATTTCTGAAGACAAAGGCAGGGAATCTAGACTCTAGAATCTGAGACTGTTGCTTGGTCCAGTAATTGTTTGCCCTGACTTAGGTGCAGATGAAGTAGCTGTTCTGTTCCTACCCTTCTTATTATGTTCCTTTCTCACTTTCTTTCTCTCTTACTCTCTTTATTCCTTAAACCAGATCAGCATAGACAAAGCTTGAAAAGTGTCTCCAACTGTGTTTAAATTCCCTAGCCCTAAATTCAGTAATTCTTTTTTTTTTTGTTTCTTTGAGGAGGAATGGAGTCAGAGATATACATCTCATTTGCATAGAGTAGAGGGAATATTTGCCATGAGGATTAAGATACCTACCTTGGCTCTTCCCCAAGAAGTAACTTATCTTTACCTTCCATTACTCACCCCAATACTGCTTCAGTACTCCAATACCAAGCTTCATATTCTTCCTTCCAGTCCCAGCTAAAATCCCAGTTTAAACAGGAAGTCTTTCCCAATCCCCCTTAATTTTAATATCTTCCTTCTGTTAAGTATTTCATATTTACACTGTTGTTGGTGGTCCTTCATTTTCAAAAAGGAAAAGACATCAGGAGGTTGTTGTCCTGACTGTGTACTTGCTTATTTATTGTTGTTTGCAGTTTGTCTTACTGCCTTAGAATAATAGCTCCTTGAGAACAGGGGCTGTTTTGTCTCTCATTGTATCTATAGTCCTTAACGCAGTGCTGTTCACATGGTAGGCACTTAAATATTTTTTGACTTACTGACTTGAAAATTGCCACTCGCTCTTTTTTTTTTGCACCAGATTACTGATTTCCATCTGAAGTCATGGATTATCATTTATTATAAGGACATTTCTTCTATAACTTTATTGTCAATCAGACATAGAAGAGTTTGAAGAAAAACAAGGATTGCAATTTTCAAAAACTTTGCTCTCTTTCTATTCTATGCCTTGGTCACCACAATAGCCTCCTTCTTGTTCTTCCTTTTGGTAATTTCTACATTATCTAATTTAACCTGCCCCAGTTCCCTGGTGGTATTCTTGTCCCCAGGCATATTACCTTAAAATAACACTTTTATCATGGGCAGGCTTGTGTGATATTGTGGAAAAGTCATAAAATTTGGAGAAAACCTGGTTCCCAATCATAGCCCTCTCACTTGCCTCTTCTGGGACTTTGAGCAAATTCAACTTCATGGAGCACCAGTTTCCTCACCTATGAAATGAAGGAGCTACACTCTCACTTTTAAGTTTTCTTCCAAACCTAAAACTATGATTTTTTGTCTCCTTTATCCAACCTCATAATCCTTAACCCAGGAACCCCAAACCTTCACTGATTACCCAGTGCCTCATGGTAAAGCCAAAACTCTTTAGCCTAATATTCTAGAGTAGTTCTGATGAGCTCTGATTGAATTTTCCCATTTTATGAGGCATTTGCCTGAGGCCATAAGCTTTTCATTGTGGCTGAGCCCAAACCTCTTTTACTAGCCTAGCCCTCCCATTATCCAACAACCTCCCACCCTTGATCCTCTCAATACCCAAATTTCCAGGTAGCTTCCAGCAACTTCCCACACTTAATCACTCATTACTGGATCTGACTTCATTAACTCCTCCTGAATACCCTCCCCAAACTCATTACTGGAGTCTGATCTCATTGACTGCTGAAGACCCTTTCCACCCCTAGATTCCTTCCACAGCCTTTCTGTATATAAGATCCCATCTTGTCTCCATGTGTGTGAGAGCATCATAGAATTCTAGCTGTCAGAATTCTCTTGACACAGAATTTACTTTGTGTCAGATGATTCTGGCCCACTTGTCCAATGCAAGTATCTCAGATACTAAGGCTCTTTAAGAGTATACCCAATATGGCAACCTATTAATAAACTTTATTTTTCTTGGACAGAGAGAAAAATTGAGGGGAATTCATGTGGCACGACCCAGCATATTGGTCTTTTGGAGTCTCATGCACCCTAACCCTAAGCCACACCATTTTATGACTACCCTCTTCAGTTCTGCTTCAGTCTGTTTCTAAATCAATAATACTAAATAAATGACAGAAAAAACTTTCAAAATGCGTAGGTCTCCTTGATTGTTGCACTAACTCCATCAAATTTAGTAGAGTAGAACTTACTCTAGACTTCATTACTTCAACCCACCTCCACCTCTATTTGCTTAGGTTGAACTGAAATGTCCAGGAACTAGTTACGCTATGGACTCAAGATAGGAGTCAAGAGATCAGCCAGGAATTAGTTAAGTGATACTTTGTGAAATTAGAAATCAGTGAGCTCAGTGTATTCCAACTGAACCAAAAATCAGCAGGCTCAGTAAACTCGGAGTGAACCCAAGATAGAAATCAGTGAAGTGGCTAGTACTGGGTAAAGAATGCACCTGGGTAATCTGTCTTATGTTTTCTTTTCCTATGTGCCTAAGTCTGCATTCCCATGCCCAACTCCTCATTCACTCCCCTGGTTCCCATACCCAACTCTTCGTTAATCAATATTGCTCCTGGTTCCCATGGCCTACTCTCATGCCCTACTCTTCATTGATCAATACTGAGGTAATCACACTCTCCTGGTTCCCATACCCAACTCTTCATCAATCAGTAAGGTATTTACACTCCCTTGATTGCAAAGAACAGATCCCCTGTACCTGGATGTTAACTAGTAACAAATCATGCTGCTAGTACAAATTAAGGTAGATGGTATAAAAGATTCTGTACTTCTGCATTACTTCACTGTTCTCTATCTCTCCCTTTTTGGCTTATGAGACAGCCCAGCTGATAAATCAATTACTATTAAAGCTCCTTAAAACTTTTATTTTAACTCTATGGTCACTTTGTTAAAACTTGCCATTTCAGAACAGGTCCCCAGAGGGCAACACATACTTCTACCCTCAGGGATCTCTTTGTACTTGAGCTATTCCAGATAATTATATTAAATTATTCAAATCACTTTAACTTTCAAGTAAGGGAATTGATCTTTTTTTTCTCTTCTGAGGAACTGATTAAGGAAAAAAAAAATCCCAGGATAACAGGAAAAAGTCACTGATAGGAAAAAAAAGTGAGGAAAAGGGGAGAAGGGCTTACTACTTCAAATAAGCAGTAGTGGGGAAAAGAATATACATATAAAAAGACAAATTACAAAGAAAGAAAAGGCCAGCTGAAATAAAATATTAAAGGGAAAACTGAGGATATATATTCACTCACAAAGAGATTGTATAAGAATATATCAAACTCAATATGACAAAAAAGATGTATTAAGGAAAGTGTGACTTTAAAGGTAGGGAAAGGAATAGTCTTGAGGGAAAGTGGAAATACTTCATAATGTTTAAGAGGGTTTATGGGAGAGAGTGAAATGCACACATATAAATAAATATACAAATCTATGTATATAACATACATATAATAAACATGTATACATATATGTGTATAAACCATTTCCCCCGAATGGGTTATACTCTCTGCACCCTCTGTGAAGACTCCTCAGGATGAGAAGGGAGAGAAACTATCTAGAAACCAGAGATAGACTTTTGTAAGACTGAACAGACCTGAGTCCTGGGTTTACACAACCTAGGACCCTCCCCCCCCACCTTCCCTTGTTGTCATCAGAATTAGGCCCCTTTCAGGAGTTTTTGACCTTCACCCCTGTGGAGGTCAAAATATACCACACCCTTAAAAGCTTTAGGCCCCTTTTCAGGAGTTGACCACCCTTGCTTGTGACTTTTTCCCCTCCCCTGCTTTGGCCTTTACCAAATAAGACCACGAATGATACCTTGACTCCCTGTCCCACTTCCCTGCCATTAGGAGATAGTGGCAGGCTTCTTTGTTATCTGCCATTGGGTTAGATTTCACGCCAAGACTGAGAACTCAGCTCCTAGCCAGTGGGAGAATGTTGGGTCTCTTGTTGGTAATGGGTTGAACCGGTCCTCAGCTAACAGGAGTGCATGTGATCACCTGGGGGCAGAATTCGAGGGCTGCACTTGTTTGCCATAAGCAGGATTATCTCTCCACCTTCTGTGTGATGCACATTGGCTCGCTGTGGCAAGGGCATGGCCAGGGGAGGGCCCCTAAGGGGCCCTGGAGAAAGGACTTAAATACAGGCTACCCGGAGGCAGAGGGAGGTCCAGCCACGCCAGGCTTAGAGAATGTAGCTAGGGGCAAGTCCTGTGTCCTGAGTTTTTTGTGCAGCAGTTTCTCCCGGAGTAAGTGGAAGCCGGGGACGCCCGAAGCCTGTTGAGGAAGGGTATAGGAAGACCTATACATCCTGACCCAAAAACTGTAGTAGATGGCGCCCAAATGTAGGGGCTTGAAAGTAGGTAGGGTAGGGGTCAGAAGAGCTGTACAGCCTTGCTATAGTAGCAAGAAGCCTGTTGAGGAAGATGGGGCAGTCATTTAGCCTGCCCGCTATGAAACTTAGTGACACAAACGTATATGCCAGAAAAGTCTATGGCTTGGTAAAGGGAAATATAGCTTGGTAAAGGGAAAAGGAGTGAAATATAGCTTAGTAAAGGGAAATTTGAGGTGAAAGGGGAAGATTGCATGAAATTTATACAACAGGAGCTGGGTGGTAGTAGGGAATCAATTGGCTACATATGGAAAGGAGAATCCTGGTACTGTTAGGGAAAGTTATAGCCTGGAAAAATTGTATTTAGAAGAAGTAATTGAGTGTTGTGATGATGTAGATTGATTTAGTAATTCTTTGTAGATTGGTTTAGTAATTTTTTGTTGTATGTGGCGTTGGATTCTGGTGGTCCTGAAGAGTAGCCTTTTACGTCTTGGAGCTGATCTCCTCCCCCTAGGTGGTCACCCGCAAAACAAGAGAAGGGAGATGTTGGGTCTCTTGTTGGTAATGGGTTGAACTGGTCCTCAGCTAACAGGAGTGCACGTGATCACCTTGGGGAGGAATGCAAGGGCTGCATCTGTTTGCAATAAGCAGGATAATCTCTCCACCTTCTGGGTGATGCACATTGGCTCGCTGTGGCAAGGGCATGGCCAGGGGAGGGCCCCTAAGGGGCCCTGGAGAAAGGACTTAAATACAGGCTACCCGGAGGCAGAGGGAGTTCCAGCCACGCCAGGCTTAGAGAATGTAGCTAGAAGCAAGTCCTGTGTCCTGAGTTTTCTGTCCAACCGTTTCTCCCAGAGAAAGTGGGAGCTGGGGATGCCCGAAGCCTGTTTAGGAAGGGTATAGGGGAGACCTATACATCCTGACCCCAAAAACCATAGCAGGAGAAGGGGCAGCCAGAGGGAGAGGGCTTGACTGTGTTAGGGTATAAATTATTGTTCTGTTTTTTGTAACACACCCCCTCTCCTTGATCCCTGCAGTGTAGAGGACCACCTTCTTCCTGTGGGGGAAGAAAATAAAACTTCCTGTTCCTTCCTCAAGATGCCTCTAACTTTTGATTTTTCTTGGGTAGGGAATTTTTGGGGTCTCTGTACCCAATACACCCCTATACCTGCCCCTACAAAGGATATAAATCACACTATTCCAATATATCCAACATCTCATTCAACCTATATGCTAGTGCCATTGCCCAGAGATTACTAGATCATGAAGACAAATCCCTACCACAGGACCTTCCTCAATAAAGAAGAAAGTGCAGCTTAATCACCCCTTCTCATGCCAGTGATGCTGAAAGATCAGCTGTCAGGATTCTCTCCATGAGAGTAATGCTACTTTTCTTTGTCTTTTCCTTCCTCCTCTGTTTCTACCTCTTCATCCTTTTCATCCTCTTCTTCCTTCTCTTTCTTTTTGACTTGAACGTGTTACCTGGAAATTCTCCCATGCTGCGGCCAGCACGGTCTGGGCCTAGCTACCATCTGAGAAAAACAAAGAAAAAGTGAGAGAAAGCTTCCAGCTGAGTAACAGAAAGACAAAGAGAGATGGGAATGTATTTTGTAGTCTGTTTATTGCAGAGCTATTCCATACCAACCCAAAGATACAAGAAAATCATAGAGCTTATATTCCTTATTGCAGGGGTGAATGTATGACTTGGGTCTTGCCTTTCCCCTAGCCCAGTCCAGGGCTAATCACTCATTAAGATCTTTATCCTAGAACCATCTCCTGAGGTACAAACAAACGGAGAGTCCCAATCAAGACTTGCAAATTAACTTTCAGTACTTTCTTAGATATTCACAAAACCAAAGAGAGCATCCACCCAACAAGATTATACTTTGCTTGCTTATCTGCCTAATGACCTTGTAGAACTGGGGAACTAATGTGCCAAGACCCCAGAAAGTCTTGGCCTACTACACTCCCACAAATTCTCTCACCCTCCTGACCCAGCTGTGTCTACTCTAAAACACTTTAGGGGACACCATGGAGGGAAAAGGGGTGGAGGTAGGTGGGAAGCCAGGAGAGGGCATCCACAGAAAGCATTAGAGCCCTCTCTGTCCTCTACCTCTGCCAGCCTCCATCTCCTTATAGTCCTTTGATAAGGCAGATTGCCTTAGCCTGAGCTGGTCTTGTGGAGAAGCCTTGCCTCTTGGGCTCCCTAGGGGTCCCACTTAGTACCACCTCTATTTGTTGTTGGGGCAGCCATAGCCTGAGGGCAGTACAATCTTGTCTACTCAAGCATCTTCTCCAATATGTGCAGGTGGGGATGGGAGGTAGGGATGAACTGGTCTTAAGCCCTTTCTCTTTCTTTTTCCTAGCTGCCCTTAGACACTGTGCTCCATGATTTTCCCCTTTACCTAAGACAGCTCATTGGTTTTCTTCTGAGGTATCAAAAGAACAGACAGAATCCAGGTGAAAAGGAGGTAGACAATGGTGGGCAAAGGGGAAATCAAGGATTCTATTGGTTTCCTGATTTGCCCAGCTATGGGAATATCGCCTTTCTCTCCAGCAACCTCAACTACTATATCTATGTGAATGATTCCCAAATTTGTCTATTAGACCTAGTCTCTCTTGTGAGCTCCAGACCTAAATCACCAACTGCCTGTTGGGCATTTAAAACTGAGTATCCTGTAAGCCTCTCGAATTCAACATATCTAAAAAGAACTGGTTATCTTTTTAACAAAGCCCACATCTCTTTCTAACTTCCCTATTTCTGTTGAGGATAGCAGCATCCTTCTAGTCACTCAGGTTTGTACCTTCAGTGGATCAGTGAAATAGTTTAGGTAAATAATACACAGTAGTAAACCATCATAGTGTTTTAGTGTTTAATAAACCCAAAGATCGAAACTTTTGGAGAATAACTCACTGTTTCTCAAAAACAGCTAAGAAAACTGTAAAACAGTATAACAAATCAAGTAGAGGTCAACATCTTACAAAATATGCCAAGATATGGTCAAAATTGGTTTGTTATTTAAACATGAGGTGTAATGTCATAAACAAATTAGGAGAGTAAGGAATAGTTTAATGCTACATCTATGGAGGAAAGAAGAATTTACTGCCAAACAAGATACAGAGAGTATTATGAAATGTAGAACGAATAATGTGAACTAAATTAAATTTAAAAGTTTTGCACAAACAAAACCAGTGCAACAGAAATTAGAACTGGCAAAGTAAAAAGCATAGATTACAAAGGAAAGTATGTCTATTGAAATCTTTTACAATATGTATGTGTATATGTGAATATATAAAAATATACATACACACATATAAATTTGTAGACTGTAGGGTGAGAACTCCTTTTCCTGAGCCTGTCAGTGTATTTTTACTTGGTGCTTTGTCACTTGCCTGTCACAACAGGACTTTGAGACAGGTAAAAATGGTACAATGCTATGGGTGATATCTTTCAATTCATGCATAAATTAGATTTAAGTGAGGCAGAGTTGCATGATGTTGTCAACCATGCTCTCTCTTCCTGAGTCATCACAATCCAGTGACAGGAGGGAGGCAAGATGACTGATGATGGTTTGGGATACAATGGATTATCTTGGTGTGTTCAGTGTCTCACCAAGCTCTAAGTGTGTGTTCCTCAGTACCTGTTTAAGCCACTTTTATGGTCATTGGAACAAATTGTTCTCATCCACTCAGGAAGTATTCATGTGTTTGGTTAGACACTCCCCTAATTCATGAAAAGGTTTCAGACTCCTCAGTTTCCTGCCACCAGGTTTAGCCTATCTGCTGAAACGGCTTACTAGGGAGTCGCTGACACATGTGCTACAGCTTCTTGGAGCCACAAGTAAAAGTTGGATGGACCATGTAGACACTAAAGGTGAAAAGCAGTCCTAAAAGGGGCTCAGCATCTATATTAGCAAGCACCTTATCACACCCGGGATAGCCTGCTATCACAGGTTCTTTGATCTGCTTTTATAAAGGAAAGACAACTTCAAAGGGGTTAACAATTAAACAATGTAGACTTTATTCTATCTAACCTTCTCATGAGCATTGTTGAGCACCAACTCCTACAGCATTCTCTAATCACCTTTCTCACAGGGGCTGGCAAGAAGGGGGACAGGCAACTTCTCCTATGTCTCAATGGGGATAGTCAAGGCAAGCACAACTTGTGCATTCCCCTAAATCCCCTTAGGCCTAAATGGGTCCCCCCCGTCTCTCTCTCTCTCTCTCTCTCTCTCTCTCTCACACACACACACACACACACACACACACACACACACACACACACACACACAGAGCTGGCTTCAGTCTCCACGATTCTTCCACCAGTAGCCTGTCAGGGGAAAATTCTGCTTCTTCCACCAGTAGCTTGTCAGGAGACAATTCTGACTGTCTTTCTCTTGGGCTTTTCTTACACACACACACACACACACACACACACACACACACACACATCATTGGCTTCCAGTTTCAGCCAACCCCTTCCTGTTATGTCAGTGACAGGAGACAAAATTCATACCCTCTTTCTCTTGGCCACAAAGGTTTGATTAGTTACTAAGGACTAAGTACTTGCTTACTTGACATAAGAAAAAGGGGTCTTCAAATTTAAATTAATTACCATTACAATTCCCCAACTCTCATATGTTTTTCCGTGTTTAGTTATGTTGTACTCTGAAGCATGTTAGAGAGTAAAAAAATGAAAAAGAAGGAAGACTAGATTATCTGGACAGGCCTAGAGACAGAAGTGCTAGGCATAGGGGGGATACAGGCAACAATAAGAGTTAAGCAGAACTAATCAGAGAAGCCTTCCTAGAGGGGACAAATGTTGAGTGTGATAGCGAAGGAAAAGAAGGAAATGACTGCCAAGAGAGAAGGAGGTTTTTCTAAAAGGGAGGATCAGAGGACTGAAGAGTGAGGCATGGGATTTGTATGTGAAGTATTTAGACCAGAGTGGAGGCATAAGGCCATAGAAGACAAATATAGGGGCAAGACTAGGTGAAGAGGCCAAAAATATCCCCACTGATAAATTCAAATTGTTTCTAAGTGTATGGAAACCTCCAACCTCAAAAGTCAGACAAATGCCCTGGACAGCACCAGCAAAACAGACACAATGACAGATCTAGATAGAAAGGAGCCTCTGTGGACTCATCTATCTTTCCCTGGCCCTTGGGTTTAGGCCCGGAGGAAAAGTATTAAGGCTATTATAATCATGTCCCTGCTTCTTCATTTCATAGCAAATCTCCCTAAGCAGGTCAAGTTGTGATTTGTCTGATCACTCTCGTTGCTGCAATACCTCAGCACTTCTGAGATTATAGTCATTTCCATATCCAAAGCAACAGAGTAAATGAGTATTTGAACTTCTCATCTGTCTGTTTATAATTTTCATATTCTAATATAAAATAAGGTCCTTAACCCTTTGCACTCCGAATCATTCTGGACATTGGCTACCAGCTACTCGACGCGACCTTGCAGCGAAAACGTGCATTTACAGACCCTCGTATTATTTAGTATAATTTTGGAACCAAGTAACGTATTATAATGATATTAGACTTATATGAATTGGGTGACATCAAGGAATGTATATTTGCAAAATACCCAATATTTTATTGTTTATAATTTTGTACAGTATGATAAGTTTTGAAACACTCCCCAATATGCATTGCAGGCTGGTTAGTGCACGTTTGACAGTAATAAGTGGTTTGACGCCTGCCACCAGGTGTTTTCCTGTTAGAACACACAATGCAGTCCCGTTTTCTTTGTCCCACATCGGGAACATGTAGTTTATTGTTTAATCTATTGTCCGCAGAAGATGTGGATGGACGCGTTTTCAATACATGAAAATCGCCCTTTAATTGGTCAACAAGTGTCTTGACAAACTTGTGGTGTATCATTGGCGTTTCATTATTTGTTTGTTTTCCGATGCGATACATTATGTATGAGTTTATCACACACATTTCCAACCCCCCAAAAAATAACATCCTCCACCATTTGAGCGATTTACAGAGGAAACAATATGTCGAAGCGTATTGATCCGCACGATCCACACCACCCATATTTGCTGTATATTCTGACACCATTTCAGGCTTACTGACTGTTACGATATGTCCACCACGTAATGTTCTCTGGGTAGATTGTAGGTTTGTGTTATAATAATTGGTGAGCATGGTAATAATTCTTTTATCTTTCCACGCAAGAAGCGTAGTATTATTCTTTCTGTATGCAACTGTTTTATTGCTTGAGAGGGGACATCCGAGTGATATGCTAGAATTCCGATGTCCCCTGAGAGGGGACAGCGGAGTGCAAAGGGTTAAATATTTCAGAATAATTTAGGAATAATTAGACATTGATGCAGGAGTTTATGAGACCATGATATAAATCTATTAGTCACATTTTAATTTTAAATAAAAGCTTTAGTTTTTTGTTTAGCAAAAGAATTTCGGTGTAATTTGTAATCTTATAGGATATTAATTTGTGGAATATCTTGTGTTATCTCAAATATTGCTTAGGTTTATTATTTAATTTAATTTTGAATTAACAGGGGGACCTAGGTGGTAGAGTTGATAGAGCACGAGTCCTGGAGTCACAAAGAGCTGAATTTAAACCCAATCTCAGACATGCAACACTTACTAGCTATGTGACCCTGGGAAAGTACCTTAATTTTGATTGCCTCAAAAAAAATGAACAAATTAAAAAACAAAAATGAAAAAAAGAAGAATCAACACCTATGTGGAGCATCTTCTTAAGACAATTTATTTGATGTGCACTGATTCCTGTATACAATTTGGAATTATTTATTTGATATAGTTTTACATTTCAGGACCTTTTGATGTCACTTTTAAGTTTCATTTGCCATTAAATTAGACCAGCTTGATCCCAGACAGCTCTGTTAATGCACACAGCCTTGCAGTTACTATTAGAGGGTAAGGAACTGGCTAGAGAGAGAGGGGGACAGAGCCAAGATGGTGGTGTAGAAGCAGGAAAGTTCCGCAGCTCCCACACAGCCACCTTAAATACCCACAAAATATGACTCTAAACAAATTCTAGGGCTCCCAAACTCAAAAAAATACAGAAAACACATATCTTGCTGAAGGCAGCTTGGCAGGAGGGGCTCAAACTTGCAGGCCAGTAGCCAAGGCCAGCCAAGCCCAAAACTGAAAATACGGCCAGACCCTGGGGTACTCAGGAGGACCCTCAACTTAAGTCTACCCTGGGGAGCAGATCTACAGCACCTGAAGCAATCTCGACATCTATTAAGCCAGGAAGAATAAGGATTAGAGAAATAAAGGTCAGTTAGAGTGAAGCTTTCAAGCTAAATTTGGGGGAGGAAAAGCAGTTTGGTCAATCTGCCGCCAGGGCAAGGAAGCAGCAGGGGAAGGGCAGGATCTGTCCTACACCAGGCTGCTTCAGAGCTCCTGGCCTGCAGACTGCAGGGGGGCTGAGTCAATTGATCAGGGCCAAGGGCTCTTGTGTTGAGCAGCCTGGATCTGGATCGTGGTCTTGGGTGGTGGTCCTGGGGGGCGCTTTCAGCAAGCCAAAGCTGGTGGGTGCTGCAGCAACCCCTAATAGCTCCAGCAGCTGTGAAAACCCAGTGATTTGGGACAGAGCTTTCCCCCCTAGAAGTAGAGCTTCACAGACCTAAAAAAACCCAACCAATTAATTGACTGGCCAACATGAGGAAAAGGGCGCAAAATGAGAACAACAATAAAACTCTAGAATCCTTTTTTATGGAGAAAAAGGATCAAAGCATGGAATGGGAGAAAGACAACACAGTCACAACTCCCAAACCAAATGCTTCCAAAACACTCAAAGAATGTCTACAAGCTGTAGATCAACTGAAAAAGGGACTTTGTAAAACAAATAAAAGAAGTAGAGGAAAACCTGGGAAGAGAAATGAGAATGATGCAAGAAAATCATGAAAAGAGAGTCAACAACCTGACTGAAGAAAACAACACTGAAAAAAATAGATTAATTCAAATGGCAAAAGAGGCCCAGAAAGCCAAGGAGGAGAAGAATG
>CM053596.1:70200577-70228099 GCA_028646575.1 Pseudocheirus occidentalis
ATTCAAATGGCAAAAGAGGCCCAGAAAGCCAAGGAGGAGAAGAATGCCTTAAAAAGTCAAATTTCCCAGATGGAAAAAGAATCTCAAAAGCATTCTGAAGAGAATAATTCCTTCAGAATTAGAGTGGAGCAAGTGGAAGCTAATGACTTTGTGAGAAACCAAGATACTATTAAACAAATACGAATAAATGAAAAAGTAGAAAACAATGTGAAATATCTCCTTGAAAAAAACCACTGACCTGGAAAATAGATCCAGGAGAGACAACTTGAAAATTATTGGTTTACCTGAAAGCCATGACCATAACAAGAACTTGGAAAGCATCCTTCAAGAAATCCTCAAAAAAATTTCCCTGATGTTTTAGAATCAGAGGGCAAAATAGAACTTGAAAGAATTAACCGATCACCTCTTCAAAAAGATCCCCAAAAGAAAACTCCTAGAAATGTTATTGCTAGGTTCCAGAATCCCCAGTTAAAGGAGAAAATATTACAGGCTTCCAAGAGAAAACCATTTGAATACTGTGGAAACACTATCAGGATAACCCAGGATCTGGCAGCTTCTACAGTGAGGGATTGAAGAGCCTGGAATATGATATTTCAAAGATCAAGGGAACCAGGATTAAAACCAAGAACCAACTTCCAAACAAAATTGAGCATATTATTCCAGGGGAAAATATGGTCATTCAATGAGGTGGAGGACTTTCAAGCATTCTTGCTGAAAAAACCAGAACTGAACAGAAAATTTGACAATCAAACATAAGAAGCATGAGAAGGTAAACATGGGAAAGAAATCATAAAGAACTTATCAAAGTTGAACTATTTACATGCCAATATGGAAAAAATTATAATAGTAATTTATGAAACTGTTCTGAGTGTGAGGATAGGGGAGGGGAATACAAAAGTGTGTGTGTGTGTGTGTGTATATATATATATATATACACACATACATATATATACATATATAGATACACATATATATGTATTTATGTATACTTCACATATTTCTATATAGGAAGCTATATATGCGTATGAATACATATCTGAGCATGTGTGTATATGTGTATATAGAGAGCATAGGATCAATTGAATATGAAGGGATGATACTTTAAAAGGTGAAATTCTGAGGTGGGAGAGGACTAGAATGAGAGGAGACAGGGAGAAATAAGATAGGGTCAATCATCCCATACTGAAGAGGCAAGGGATAACTGTTACAACTTTACTCTCAATTACTCTCATTGGATTTGGCTTAAGGAAGGAATGGCATAAACTCTAAATTGGGCATAATGCCACACAGAAGAGTAGGGGGTATAGGGATGAGAGGTGGGATAATGGAGGGGAGAGCAGGGTTTGGGGGAGGAATGCTGGAAGCACACAGTTTAGTAAAGGGACACGGACAGGGTAGATAACAGAACAAGGGGTGGGAAGAATAGGAAGGAGGGACATATGATCACTATCATAATAATTCCATTATGAAGATATCCTGTGTAATTACACATGCACAGCCTGTATTGAATTGCTTGTCCTTCTAGTGGGGGTGGGTGACAAGGGAGGAACTGAAAGAATCTGGAATTTAAAGCTCTACAATACATGCAACTAGGAATTAAGATACACAGGTGCTGAGGAAGGGAGACCCTCCCTGCCCTACCAGAAAGTTAAAGAGCAGATCAGGGGAGGGGTTGCACAGTGGGATGACTGTTTTGGGGTTGGGATAGGGGAAAGATGGGGGAAAATTTGTAATTCAAAAATCTCATGGAAATGAATGATGTAAACAAGAAAACAAATAAAAAATTTATTAAAAAAAATTGGCTAGAGACTCACGTATTTGCACCACTGAGTCTGGTCTCTACCGCATTGTTTCTTACATTAAGTCAGTAAATGAACTCACTTATGCCATTTAAAAAATTGTTATAGCAAGCTCTTGTCTTCTTACTTTCAGCTGAATTTACTGTATTAAAACCAAACATAGCAAACTCTCTATTTTGGCCAACTAGTGTAAAGTATCTTGCTACTTATAAGAAGGTACAAAATTTAAACCTATATGGGCGAGAATCCCCCCTAAGAGAGCCCCTTCTAGCAATTTCCTTTAAGAGGCCCCTTTAAGTTTTCTAAGGCTGCTTTGAGAACCATTTGACTGACCTTGGTCAGAGTGTCCTTGCAGGCACAGCTGATATTTGGCGTGTGTCCCAGAGGCATCTGGGAGTGGCTCTGCCTCTGCCCCCTTCACCTGTTTACCAGGGTCCCAGGATTGCTTCCCATGGGAACTGGGTACGTCGGTATGGGTAAAGGGGGGAGGTATGGAGCCTGCTCTACTCACAGAGTTAAGCTCTCAGTAAGTACTAGATTGCTGTTGTCAGGGCACATGACAGAAGACAGACAAATGGTTAATAAAATGGTTAACAAAAAAAAATAATAAAAGACAAAGAAGGAGGAGGGGGAGGCACTGCAAGAGATATACAATAAAAGACCTTTGTAACGTCACCAGGGTGTCGGGCTTATCTGTCCAATCTGGGAGTCTCTCAGGACTCCTGAGGAGCCTGCCGGGGTGCGATGCAGTAAGGCAGAATCACAGTAAGGTGTAAGGGTGCAGTAAATCGCCGGTATTCATGGTGATAGTGGGTTCGTGGTCAGGCACTGGGGGTCTGGTGACACATTTGAACTTGCATCGGGATGCAGCAAGAGCTAGTACTCCTGATAAGGTGGTAGCGCAGTGAGGCACCCTGGAAGGGGAATAAATGCAGCTTCCCCTCCATGACACTCTTTACAGTAGAAGCGTACTGTACGCAGGTCTATAAATTAGCTAAGAAGCAGACTGGGGTTGGAGAGCGGCAGGGAAGGTAGGCTGGGGGGGCAGGAGGAGGAAGTCTTCTTCCTGGCCACCCTGTGCCTTTTTCCTGTTGCTCCCTCCTCCTCCAGAAACTCCCCTCCAAAGCCAGACTGGCAAGCTGTTTATCACAATTGTTTCAGCATGTTTCCAATTTAGCAGGTTGAAAAATGTTCCACCAGCGCCGTCTAGTGGGAAAAAGAGATTTAACCTTACCAACTCCTTTGTTTAGAAGTACTGACCAGGAGCCAAGATGGAACGCCTCTCTAAATCTCTGGTATAGAGCACATAACTTTGAAAAAATATCTTATAGTTCTCTCTGGCTATTAATACCGGAGCAGATAGAACTGTGCAGCTTAAGGACATTAGAAAATTCATTTAGCTGGGAGAAAGAGCAGGACAGCCTGGGAATAGTTGCTGCAGGATTTTGTCCAGAAACCCAGGGAGGGAAATGTAGTGTGAAGGCTCAGGATTTAGAGGTGTATGCTAAACAAGGTGAGATGCTTGTTAAAAAGGAAGGTTTGGAGATGAGGGACTCCAGCATTTCCCAGTTTCTACTTTTTGTGAAATATATTAATAATGTTTGTAGCATTAGGAATGAAGGTGCCAGTGGTGGCTGGAACACTTCAATGTGATGCAGATGTCTTTAATTTCATTAAATAAGCTTCACCTGGCTTCTGTTACTATCTGGAAAGCTAGTAAATTTTTTTCCCCCTCAGGAGATCTCCTATAAAATTCTATGTAAAGTTTTTGGATCCATTTTCTTGTTTTTGTGTCTGTCTGCTTTGTCTTTGTCTTCATGTGAAAGAATGTGTGGGAGTCATTTATCATTCTGTAAGACAGTGTGTACAAGAAGTTCTGAGATTTTCAAAAGTTTTAGAATCTCCTTCTCTTTACTCTGGCCAAGTGGAATAAGGAGATGGTGATGAGAAATGGGATGGGCAATCCCCTGCCTCCACCTTTTTGATTATAGGTGTACAAACAAACAACTATTTTCTGCTTAGAGGGACAAAATATTTTGTGTATTGGAATTCTGCTGAAAATGAATTTGAACTTATTTTGATTATTTCAGGGAAAATGTGGAAAAGTGACGTGGTACCATAAGTCAGAATTTATTATACTGATTGGCATTTAGGCAAATTGGAATTTTGTTAAGAATTGGTAAAGGAAACACTTGGAGGGTGAGAGATTCAGACTTCCCAGTTTTGAGAAATGGAAATAAAGTGCCTCTGAGAATTCTCTTGTAAATTCCATTTCTTTTGAGTGGGGGGGGAGGGGCTTGGAACATTTACCATTCTAAGAAATTTTTAGGAAAAAACACAGCCCTGAAGTACAAGGTATAATTGACAATCCAAGAGAGAATGCTGCAAGTATAATTGAATTCAGGTCACCCCTCCTTCTCTACCGAGAAAGTAAAACCGGACAAGGAATCTAAACTAAGCTCGTACAACTATGAGGAGATTTCACAAACACCACTAAGTTACAGTGAGTGCCTGGGTCTAGGTGATTGGTATCTGCAACATATGTTCCATTCATAAACTTACATACATTTTTTCACGTTAAATAAGACTTTGTCTGGGAGTGTCCAACACCATAGGATTTCCTTGTGGCAATGAACACACTTTTTTGAGCACCTTTAAATACTTATTCCTCAGGATTTTGGGACATGGTTCCCTGAGAGCTTTGGATGGGTGTGTATGTATATATATATGTGCATGTGAGGGAGACAGATTTTGAAAGGAGTGTAGCATCAGAGGTAGGAATATATATATATATGTGTGTGTGTGTGTGTGTGTGTGTGTACATATTTATTAAGCTAGATAATCTTTTTAAAATTTTTCATCTGTATGAAATTACTACTGCTAGAAGTGAGTGTTATACTGGTTCAGTAGTAATGTGGCAATTGCCTGCCCCCCAAGGGGGCCGTATCCAATCTCAATGCTTACATGCATGTTGCTGCTCCCAGCACTTATTTCTCAGAGGAAAATTACTTTGTATATAAAGAGAAAAGCCTAATTTTAGTTAGTAGTTTTGCAACTCTGAAATTGATGTCCTTATAGTTTTTCTTAATTACAGTAAAACTCCAGTGTAATGGAGATTGAGAACTCATTGCAGGCCAAAAGTAGTATCTTCTTATCAAACTTTAAGTTGAATTTTATGGGAATTTAAGACGTGGAATTTGTTTTAAACCAGTTAAGCTACTTGTGATTTATATTGTTTGCTCTATGGAAAGTTAGGTGTTTGCACATTTACCTGTAATTGAAAAAGAAAATTGTGTCAAAAACCATTTGGCTATCACTTAAGGAAATTATCATCAAAGTTGCTTTACGGTTTTGACACTGAAACCTGAGGTTAATTGATTGCTGTATGTAAAAGAAGATTAGGTGAAAACCTTTATTTGAATTAATGCTGTTACTTTAAGTTCTGTAAAAAAGCAGGGGCATCTCCAATCAGCCCCTCCTTAAAGTCCTTCTCATTTACTACTATGTTGTAACATTGCCAAAAGCCCATGAATATTATATCTAGAGACAAGGTCATTTAGCCAGAGAAGTAAATTTGTTCTATTTAAAAGTTGCTAAGAAATTTGCAAAATATTTAAAAGGAGCCCTAAGGTTTCTAAGTTTGAATTTAAGAAAGAAAAATGTTAAGGGAACTTCTTTTCGTAAGAGAGATTTAATTTGTTTATTACAGCTCCATCTGAATAAAACATTTTTTCTTAATACTATTTGGCTGTGAGCCATGATTTCGTAAAAGAAACATTTTGGTTGCGTAAGGCTCACCTTTAGGAAATTCTGATATCCTTAGCTTTTAAAGTAATGTGATCAGATTAATATACAATACCTCTTCTGAATAAAATATCTTTTATATCTTAGCATTCTACAGTGATGTAGAAATTCACTCCTTATCATACTTTCCAAATTTTTGTTACTCAGGAGAATCTCTATACCAACTTAGTCTTACTCATCTTGATTGGACAGGTTTGTTTCCCTCTAAAAGTATTCACAGAGATCTGGTTATTGATATTTGGTTTTTTGAGCATCTCCAGGGAAAGGTGTGCACCAACAAAAAAACTATTTGGGGATGTACCCACCCCCTGTGTGGAGTATACACTGCTTGTGAGGTCACATACTGTAGGAATAGGGCCCATTTATGCTGAAAACAGACACGTTAACTCTCTCCTTCCTTTAGGTTTTTTTCTCTAGGTAAAGCTATCTCAGCACATAATAAATTTCATCTTTCAGCTTGTTCTCTCCAAATGTTATATGGCTTAGCCAAACAACAAGCCACAGAGATAGTGAAATGCTGTATCTCCTGTGCTCCTTTCAGACCTTCACTGGATGTTTTCTGCTCAGAATCTGCGAGGGACTCGCCCCCAGGAGCTGTGGCAAATGGATGTCACTCATTGGGGCTCTCAATGTATTTCGTGTTTCTATTGATACTTTTTTTAGGTTTCAGTGGGCCACCATCCAGCCAGGAGAAGCAGCTCACCATGTGACAAATCATTTACTGACATGTTTTTCTTTTTCAGGCCCTCACTGGCCATAAAAACAGACAATGGTCCAGCTTATACCTCTAAAGTCTTTGCTTCCTTTTTGCAGGAATTTTCTATTAGGGATGTAACAGGAATTCCTTACAACCCCACTGGTCAGGCTATCGTAGAAATAGTGAACAGCACCCTCAAGACTCTCCTTCAAAAACAAAAAGGGGGAGGTCTTCTGGGCCGGGCAAGGCAAGTGGGACAATTCACCATGGGCCAGTTACATGCCGCCCTCTACACCTATAATTTTCTTCAATTTTCTTCCAGTGATTTTTAAACTCCTGCTATCCGCTTTTATGCTGCAGCCCCACAGATTGAAGGGCTCCCACCAGCCACTACACAGACACAAACACCTCTGTCAGTACTAGCATAGACCAAGGCTATCTGGAAGGACCTGGGAGGGAGCGGGTACTGTAACACTTTGGGGAGCAAGGTATGTTTATGTCATTCCAAACCGAAGACAAATGAATACCCATAAAATGGCTCCATCTCCTTGCCGATGACAAGATACCAGAGAGAGAAAGGGAGGAGGTGCTGGAGATGGAGGCCCAGACCAGGACAGAGAGAGAACCGTGACCTTCAATGCTTGTGTCAATTGCTGACCATTCTGACCATCATACCAGCTACAACAGATGCTGCTGTCAGAGAGCCACAGGGCAAATGCCTAGGAGCTGCCTGGCCTTGATGCTTGTAGAAAGGTATGGACAGTGCTCACTTCAGCAGCACATATACTAAAAATTGGAATGATACAGAGAAGATTAGCCTGGCCCCTGTGCAAGGATGACACGAAAATTTGTGAAGCATTCTATATTAAAAAAAAAAAAAAAGAAACACATGGACAAAACTGCTCTGCCTTCCCACTGCCTAGATGTGACATACGTACAGACAGTCTTCTATCATGTTGACAGGACACTCTGTAGGGTGCAATATCTGGCCCTAGACAACCAACCCTGTCGAATGATTTATCCTGCCTGACATGCCTGGACGGTCACTGTGTATCCAAGTGGACTGCTCACAAACATTACTGGACATGATGCTCACTCTTATGGAAGAGTTTGCTTTTCTGACCCTTGCTATGCTTTTGAGGTCATTTCTAGTAGTTTTGGTGGTATTAGTTATAGTCTGGTACAGTATCTCAACAATACATTGTATACTTTTACTTGTCATGCTTGTGTCATTATCCCATATATTTCCCATCATAATTGGTCATCTATAAGTGAAATTTATATAGTGCAGAAACCTGTGTATGCTCTTGTTCCGGTGCAGCAGGAAGGATGGTATCCTACACTTGCTGACTACGCACTGCAATTGTTACATAGACAGAAAAGATGTATTTCCTGTGTTGTTATTGGAGTGATGTCCTTAGTGACACTTTTGGTATCCTCTCTGTCATTGGCACAGTCAGTTGAAAACACACGTGCTGGCATTCAGCAAGCCAGTTTTGTAGAGCAATTAGCAAGAAATGTCACCTACAGATTTGAGGCTCAGAAAATTTAATAAGGACGTGCTTAAGGCCCTCCAAGATCTAGAAAGGGCGGTAGAGCAAGTAGGCGATGAGGTCCTCCGCGTGGAAGTAGAGACACATTTGAAATGTGATTATCATCAACAAACCATATGTGTGACCCCAACTAAGTACAATGACACTACTGCTTGGGAAGGTATAAAACGCCACCTGCATGGTCTTATTGAAGGCAGAAACTTGTCCGCTGACCTTGCAGACCTTGCAGACCTTGACTGCCTAATTTGGAATTTAAGCTACCACTGATACAAAGAATGTGGCACCTGAAGATATCTTTAAAGATATGTTGCAGAAAATATGTGATTTCCCTTGGGTTTCATGGGGTTCTTCTTTGTTTTAGGGAATTATGGTACTTACAGGATTATGTATTTTTTCTTTGTTGTTGTTTCCCCTTGTATGTTTAAAAATGTTATGTTTTTAAAAATTGTTATGTTTAAAATGATCTTGCTATGTGGAGCGCTGACACCCTCCTTTTAAAACAAAAGGGGGGAAATTTGTATGGGCCAGAATCCCCCTAAGAGGGCCCCTTCTAGCAATTCCCTTTAAGAGGCCCCTTTAAGTTTTCTAAGCCTGCTTTGAGAACCATTTGTCTGACCTTGGTCAGTGTGTCCTTGCAGGCACAGCTGATATTTGGCATGTGTCCCAGAGGCACTCCCTGTGCCTCTGCCCCTTCACCTGTTTACCAAGGACCCAGGATTCCTTCCCACAGGAACTGGGTACCTTGGAGGGGGGGTAAGAGGGGAGGTATGGAGCCTGCTCTACTCACAGAATTAAAGTCTCTGCACGTACCAGATTGCTGTTGTCAAGGCACATGACAGAAGGCAGACAAATGGTTAATAAAAGGGCAAGGAAGGAGGAGGGGGATGGCACATGATGCATGGAGGCACTGCAAGAGATATACAATAAAAGACCTTTATAACTTCACCCGGGTTAATCTTATCTGTCCAAATTTGGGAGTCTCTCAGGACTCCTGAAGAGCCGTAGCAGAGGCTCAGTTTGGAGACACACACACAAGGTAGGTGATGTGGGGATCCTTCCAGGCTCAGCAGATCTGAGCAGAAACCCTAGAATATAGATTATGCTTCAAATAATTCTTTGAGAAACACAAATGGAGGGAGATGTGGAAGCATATTAAAACCTCCTTTTTGATTGTCAGGGTCACTTTCCCTGATTGCAGGGGCAGCCAGTTACTTACCTCAGTCAAGAAGGCGCCAGGACATTCTCCAGTACTGAAGAGTCAGTGGCTCAAAGATGTAAACAGCATAACTTTATTGAGTCCTCTCTTCTGTGAAGCTGTACAGCAAGATTTCAAGACCCACCAACCAATGATGTCGACTGCCCAAAACCTGAGTCTCATATATCCCCCCATGCACCTTCTACATGTGGTAAAAAAACAAGGTCCAGCTGCAAGGAGCAGGATATAGACAAATGTGGGGGCGGGAAGTTGTGGTTACAGGGCCTTCACCTGGCCCCGGAGTAAGGAAACATCATCTGGAAAACCTGGTTTCTACACTCACAAGAACTCCAAGCACTGCTGCTCCACAGGGCCTTTGAGAGACCTGGAGAGTCCAGCGCTCCCTGAACTCCATGTGACCCAGACTTTTCCAGGGCCTCGACTCTCCCCATGCCTCATCCCAACCACCTGCAACCTATAAGCATTTCTGAACCCTCATATTTGATCAAATGAAAATATCTAGCCTAAAATCCTTTTCAGACTTTTCTCATTAGAAAAGTAGAGAAGACAAAGTTCAGACTCCTCTTCAGGGTGATAACGAGTTAAACACCTATCTTAATAAGATTATTACCTCCTCAGTCTCATGAAGAGATTAGCATCATGACCTACTAATAGGCAGGGACTCCTTTTGCATTCAAGATTAAGATACTAATCCCAGGAAAGGAGCTCTTTTGGTATTACAGGGGTCAAGGTTGGGAAAGAATAGTTAATATTCTCCAATGTTAACCCCAAACGCTATTTCAATGTATTATGATAGATTCTTCTATCAATATTCATATAAATGTTACCTCAAGTCATCTTATAGTTGAGAGGCATATCTGAGGGCATAGAGAAAAGGAAGAAGGAGATGAAAATACCAATTATTCAACATAGAAATGACTTGAATAATGAAAATGATAAAGTAAACAAAAGGTTTTGGCAGAATTTTGCCTAAAGTGTAGTGCAGTGATAACTTTAGGCCCAGTGATAACTGGGCCTAAACAGTTCAGGGACAGATTAAACTCTTCTAGCAGGATTTTTTGTGAGCAGAACTGCCCTATCCTTGGCGACTTCTCCTTAGGCTGACTAAATCTGGCTGTTTAAGTGAAAGACCAAGAATGCCAGACATATTGGTGAATGTCTGTTGACATAAGTGTATTTACATTGTTAATAGTAGGTTTTAGACCCCATAGGTATAAGCCCTTGATTAACATCTAAAAGTGAACCAGGGGGCGGAGCCAAGATGGCAGTGTAGAAGCAGAAAATCTCCACAGCTCCCCCCATAACCACCTCAAATACATATAAAACATAACACTAAACAAATTTTAGGGCTCCAGAACTCACAAAAGTACAGAGAAACAAACCCCCACTGAAGGCAGCCTGGCAGGTGGGACAGGAAGGGCTCATCACAGCATGCTGGGAGCCAAAACTGGCCTGGCCTGAAACCACGGCTTGGCCCTGGGTTGGCCAGGACAAGCTGTGGCTGGAGCTTTCAGGACAGTGGATCACTGGCAGCTGTGATGATTTCCAGAATTATCAACCCATAAGAAACAAGGACTAAGTGAAAGGTCAGTGGAAAATGGCTAAATTGGGGGAGAAAAGCAGGTCTGGCCACCTGCCTCCAGGGCAAGAAAGCAGCAGAAGCGGTGGCCCTGCAGCTGCTTCCACGTGGCTGCGTTGGATGCTCTGGGCCTACATATTGTAAGGGTGCCAAGCAATCATTCAGAGGATAAGTGCTTTTGCCTTAAGCTGCCTGGATGGAGATCATGGTCTCGGGTGGTGGTCCTGGGGTGTGTTTTCAGAGAACCAAGGCTGGTGGGGGCTGCAACAGCCTCCTAATAGCTCTGGCAGCTGCAAAAACCCCAGCAATTTGAGACAGAGCTTTCCCCTCTGGAAGCAGAGTTACACAGAGCTAAGAAACTAAGTAATTGACTGGCAACATGAGCAGGCAAAGGAAGCAATGTAAGAACAGCAATCCAACTTTAGATTCCTTTTTGGGGACAAAAAGGATCAAAGCATGAAATGAGAGGAAGACAGCACAGTCAGAACTCACACACCAAAAGCTTCCAAGAAAAATTCAGACTGGTTACAAGCTATAGAGAAGCGTAAGAAGGATTTTGAAAACCAAATAAGAGAAGTGGAGGAAAAATTAGGGAGAGAAATGAGAATGATGCAAGAAAATCATGAAAAGAGAATCAACAACCTGACTGAAGAAAATAACATCTTAAAAATAGATTAACTCAAATGGCAAAAGAGGCCTAAAAAGCCAATGAGGAGAAGAATGCCTTAAAAAGTCTAACTTTCCAGATGGAAAAAAAATCTCAAAAGCTCATTGAAGAGAATAATTCCTCCAGAATTAGAGTGGAGCAAGTAGAAGCAAATGAGAAATCATATTAAACAGATCCAAACAAATGAAAATATAGAAGGCAATATGAAATATCTCATTGGAAAAACAACTGACCTGGAAAATCAATGCAGTAGAGACAATTTAAAAATTATTGGACTACCTGAAAGCCATGATCAATAAAAGAACCTAAAAAGCATCCTTCAAGAAATTCTCAAGGAAAATTGCCCTGATCTTTTAGAACCAGAGGGCAAAATAGAATTTGAAAGACTTTACCAATCACCTCTTGAAAAAGATCCCCAAAAGAAAACTCCACAGAATGTTATTGCCAGGTTCTGGAGTCCCCAGATCAAGGAGAAAATATTACATGCTGCCAAGAACAAACAATTTGTATACTGTCGAAATACAATTAGGATAACCCAGATTCTAGCAGCTTCTATATTAAGGGACTGAAGGGCCTTGAATATGACATTCCAGAGATCAAGGGAACTAAGATTAAAACCAAGAATCACCTACCCAGCAAAACTGAGTATGATATTCCAGGGGAAAAGATGGTCATTCAGTGAGGTGGAGGACTTTCAAGCATTCTTGCTAAAATAAACAGGACTAAATAGAAAATTTGACACTCAAATATAAGAAGCATGAGAATGTAAACGTGGAATAGAATGCATAAGGAACTTATCAAAGTTGATCTATTTACATGCCAACATGGAAAAATGACAATTGTAACTTATGAAACTTTTCTAGCAATGTATATATATGTATACATTCACATATTTGTAAATTATAGGAGGGTATATACGTGGAGGAACACATATGGGAGTATGTATATATATATATGCGTACATAGAGGGCAGAGGATCAATTGAATAGGATGGGTTAATATTTCAAAAGGTAAAATTGAGTTGGGAAAGGAATAGTATGAGAGGAGACAGAGAGGGACAGAATGGGTTTAATCCTCTCATATAGAAGAGGCAAGGGATAACTTACAATGGAGGGGAAGAACAGGAAGGGAGAAGGGAATGGGTTAACCTTACTCCCATTGAATTTGTCTTAGGGAAGGAATGACACACTACAATTTGGGTATCTTGGGGGGAGAGGATGGAGGGTGGGCAGATTAGCGGGAGAGGGTTGTTAGAAGTACACACTTTTGTAAAGGGACAGGGACAAAGTAGAGAATAGAATAGTGGGGGGTGAAATAGGAAGGAGGGAAATATAGTCAGTCTTACACAATATGTCCATTGTGGAGATATTTTGCATATTTATACATGTGTGGCCTGTATTGAATTGTTTGTCTTTCCAGTGGGGGTGGGTGACAAGGGAGGAAGGGAAAGAATCTAGAATTTAAAATTCTAAAATCAAATGTTAAAAACATATGTGTGTGTGTGTGTATAATCATTATTATTGTTTACATGCAACTGGGAAATAAGATACATAGGTACTGGGATAGGGAAATCTATCTTGCTCTACAGGAATGTCAGAGGGGTGATGGAGGAGGACATAGGAGAGAGCAGATTGAGGGAGGGCGTATGTAGTTGGACAACTGTTTCAGGGTGATGGGTAGGGGAAAAACAGGGAGAACTCGAAATCTCATTGAAATAAATGATGTAAACTAAAACTAAACAAATTAAAAAAAATAAAAGTGATCCAGTCTGGAATTGAAATAAATTTTAACCAGACCATAGTCCTTATAGTCTGTAACAGCAAGCATCCTAACATACCCAAGATGGTTGCTAGCACAGGTTCTTTGATCTGGTTTTCTAAAAGCAAGCAACTTTAAAGGGGTCAACAATCTTACTTTAATTATGTATATATATCATTCACTTAGTTCAGGGGAAAATGTCAGCACCCTGAACCTCAGAGAAAATACAAACAAACTTCAAGCAGAAAAAATACAGAGAAAATAACACAAATCCACAGACAGGTCTTCTAGCTGTCTGACCAAAGCTATACATATCGTTACCAGAGAGACTGAAGCACCAATATTCTGGGTTTTCAAAGCCAGGGGCCTCATTAACAGCTACCCAGAGTCTAATCTGGCTATGCCAATTGAGTAAACCCCAAAGCAAAATACTAACCTCAAATTATATAATTATGTATCTATACTTCTTCAGGGATAGAGGGCATCACAAACCTAGTAAGAAAAAGTGTGGGCATTCCTGAAAAACAAGCCTCTCCTAATCAAGCTTCTTTTGTTGGGCTCCATGAGAGGCCTTTTAATGGACAGGGAAGATCTTCAACTGCCATTAACATTACCTGCTCCTACAACAGTTATAATTTCTTTGCTTGCTTCTTAGTTTTAGCTAGCATATCTGTGAAGTAGAACACCTGAGACCATTGGCCCAGTCTGGGAACAGGCACTAAAGGAGGGAAGAAAGGAAGGAAGGAAGGAAGGAAGGAGGGAGGGAAGGGAGGAGGGAAGGAAGGAAGGAAGGAGGGAGGGAAGGAAGAAAGGAAGGAAGGAAGGAAGGAAAGAAGGAGGGAAGGAAGGAGGGAAGGAAGGAAGGAAAGAAAAGTAAAAAAAAAATCCAATTTCCCTGATACAGCAGAGGAGTTGAAATCAAATTGTTGGTCAATAAGCTTTGAGAACAGATCCTCCATTATGCAAGTGAGGTCAATACTCAATGTTAACTTTAGCAAAGTTGTGAGATCTCAGAATGAGGAATAGAGAATATAAAAATTTCTCTGACACAGGAAAATATTGCATTTGTATTTTATTCTTTAGAGAAATAAATCTACAAATTTCTGGATGAACGATTTGACTAATTGTTTTTTCCTTTTTGTTGGGGGTAAAGCAGGGCAAATGGGGTTAAGTGACTTGCTTAATGTCACACAGCTAGTGTCAAGTGTCTGAGGCCGAATTTGAACTCACGTCCTCCTGACTCCAGAGTTGGTGCTCTATTCACTGCACTACTTAGTCGCCCCTTGATTAAATTTTTTTTAAGGATTCTTTAATCTTTAACCTTCAATCTAAATTAAGGGTGTACTCAATATACTGTGAATTAATGTTGCCAGTAATGGAAATACTTGTTTTGTCTTTCTTTTGAGGCGCAGACATATCTGGTGCTGAGGTACTCCATCAAAGTTTATTCAAATTATCTTGGGGAAGGATTTGCCTCAAAAACACAAAAGCAAACAACTTTTCAGCAAAAAAAATAAGGCAAAATTTTATTTTCAGAGTTTGGTTTACTTCAATATTGTATGAATGATTTTGAATCATTTGGCAGAACTTAATATAAAAGCAAAGTCACTTGAAAAGAATTAGAATAGATCCTGCATTTACAAGTTTTTAGAAAACAGATTGGAAATATTTACTTGGTATAACGAGAAACTGTCTGTGAACCTGGAAGTATCTACTCTGACCACCTAAAAGCAAAGTTTTACAAGTTTGAGATGCATAAAAAACAAGAGAGACTAATTCACAAAAGGGTTTCACCAGGGAGAGGTTTGGGGAGAGGGAAAGACAAGCACACTACACCTGAAAACAAGTTAAAATAGGATTTGAAAGAAGGGAATTTAAAAAGAAATGAGTTTCTGAATTCAGCCAGTGTAGAATGGCCAAATTGGCATGGGATTTTTCTTTATGATTTTTTAAATTAAGTGATGTAGAGATGCATTCAACTGCATTAGTATTATTTGATTGGCAACATATTATCATGCTTCTTTTGTTCAAGGTTCCTATAAATGTTACCTCAGATCACCTTGTGGTGCAGAGTCATTTCCAAGGATATGTAAGGGATCATTCCAGTTTGAACACCTCTCTCTCCAATGTAGAAAGGGCTTTGATATTGAATAATAATAATTTAAATAACATTATTTCTCAAAGACTTGAATCTAAAACATAAAATACCACTATTTTATTCCTCAGTAGGACCAGGCTATAAAGGGCTTTAGTACCAAGCACAGGTATTTCATCCCAGAGGCAATAGGGAGCCTGAGGAGTTTTTGTCACAGACAGGCTCAGACCGACCTGTTTTAGGAATATCACGGCAGAAGCAATGAGGAGGTTAGATTGGAGAAGAACCCTGGAGGGTAGAAATGAATGAGGAGGCTGTTGCCCATCCAGGTGAGTAGGACAATATGAAAGATTGAATTAGGGTGGAGGTTGTAGCAATACAGAGGAGGAGGTAGTTGTGAGAATTGTTGTGGTGGTAGAAACACCAGGATTTGGCAGCTGAATGCATATGAGACCTGAGGGAAAAACACAGTAAGAATTTACTAACTCTGCATTCTCTCTGTTGCCAGTTATAATCTTCCCATCTTTTTGAAGGAACCCTTCTTTGAGCTTGTTTTCTTCCAATATAGCCTAAACAAAACAAATAAAAAACAACATTGTTTTCCCTTAGGAATGAGAAAGTTCTTGCCTTTCTAATTTCTGGGTTCACTCTAAAGAGCTCAAGTACTTGTTATATGGGGGAGGTAGTTGGCGAAAGGAGTGGGGTGCCTGGCTTGGAGTCAGGAAGAATCATCTCTGAGTTAAAATCTGCCCTCCAACACTTAACAAACTTTGTGACCCTCGTTATATCACTTAACACTTTGCCTCAGTTCTAATTTGTAAAAATAAGCTGGAGAAGAAAATTACAAGTCATAGGGATGACAAGTTCAGGGACTCCAGGAACCCCAATAACCAGAGTCCCTGGAAAGCAGTCTATAATGAATTCATGAACTCAAGCATTCTCTAAATCAAAGTGGCAAAGATTTATTGTTACTCTTTACAGAGGGCAAGAGTGCTTATGGAACCTGCAACCTTCGAGGAATACAGTTAAAGTTTATATAGGATATTCTGTAGTAAAACATGTGTCAAATATGCTAACTAGTTGAGTCAGGGAGGGTTTAGGGAGTATTTAAGGAGTGGTCATTCCTTAAAGGAACATGTACTTTTAATATTTACTGTGCAATACTAAATACTATTTAAATATTTAATATTGCCCAACATTCACTGGGAAATAGCACCAGGAGGGGCTACATGAAGGTGTGGTTTTAAGTATTGAAATGTCATTAAGTCAGCTAGCAATCAGGGCTAACAGAGAAATACCCAGACTGTCCACATCAATGTCTTATTAGACAAGATAGATGCTGGGAGTAAATATATATCCCAAGCTAACTAGGGATTCAGAATATATATAATGAATGAGGGAATACATATACAACTGAGTCTAGGATACATAATACAGGTCAGTGAGCAGTAAATATCTTTATGACCCCGTGCACAGCTTCTTCAACCAGTACACACTATTGTATCAGGAAGAGATAAGCATTTTTCTAAGGTATGCTGCCCTTGAGCTAGAGAGAAACTGCTTGAGACAGTGCTTTGAGCCTAAAGAGATTTGAGGGTAGGGAAAAAAGTGATTTTGGAGCTGGATGTGATTTTGGAATTGTGATTCAAGCCCTGGCACCCAAGCATCCCATCAACTCCAGTGTCTTTGCTAAGAAAATTCCAAATGGGATCACAAAGAGTCTGAAGCTACTGAACAACTGTTTTACACATATTTTGGTCCATAAGCTAGCCCTGTTATGCAACTCAGAGATGATCTCCTACCTAGTTCTAGAAATGTTAGTCATAATAACAGAAGGGTATAAAAAAGAATACCCATTATCAGAGAGGAGACAGGGTGATCTATATTTCAGGAAAGAACTGAGTGATCATTGGATCACAGAGGCAATGCTGAAAGGGTGGGGGAGGAAACAATCATTAGTAATCACCTTTAAATTCAATTCAATTAACTTTTATTGAACCCCTCTTTATGTGGTAGGAGTTTTGCTAAAGTTTTAAAAATATTATCTGTGTTTTCGCAGGCAGGCATCTCAGAGGTCATTTAGTCTAATTTCTGTCCTGAATTTTATAGAGGAGCAAACTGAAGCCTATGGAGGTGAAGTGACTTGCCTAAGGGGATACTGGCAATAACTATCATAGGTGGCATTTGAATCCAGGACCTCTGATTCCAAGTCACTAGGTCGATGAAGACTGGAGGCTGGAAGAAGGGAAGATACAAATATCCTGTGCTTTGTTGTGCAGTCTCACCCTCCACTCACCTCCTCCTCACTCCCCTCCCTGTTCCCTCCACCTACCTTCACCACCTTTCCCCCTCACCCCTCACCCCCACCTTCCTATTTCCCTCCCTCCACCTCTCTCCCACCTCTCTCCCACCTCTCCACCCCCACCCCCACTCCTCTGACCCAGGGCTGGGGCTAGTCCCACCCATTAAAAATTAACAGCAGAAAAAGAAATCTGGCTCCTGGGCCCAATCAGAATCCTCTTCCTTCCCCTTTAGCCAGTGGTCTAGGGAAGGGAAAATCCAAATGTCTCGGGCAGGGCTCTTCCTTGTTCTTTGCAGAAGTTGTGGCGGATATTTATAAGGCTGCTTATTTGGCACCACTTCACTTTCACTTTCTCTTCCCTCTAGTCCCACTTAGTCTGAGGCAGGGCAGCAGAGGAGATTGCTATGGCCGAGACTGTTCAGCTGGTTCGGCGGTAGAAGGACTGGCGCTGGATGGGGTGAAGAAATTCAAGCTCCATTCAGTGCACACTCTACCCTCGGGGCTCCCTGGAGTCGGCCGCAGATTACATGAAAATGGATGATCTCTTCGACATTTCTCATGAGCAGCAAGACACTGGGGAAATTGCTCTGAGTACACGGCAAAAGACGGACCTGACAAAGCTTCGGGGACCGACCAAGAAGGATATGGGTTCGCCTGCGATCCCTTCCACTTGCCCGGTCCCCAAAGGTTGGTTGGTTCATTTGTTCATTCCTTTCTTCCTTCCTCATTGTCTCCATCCCTCCTCTCTCTCGTCCTTCTTTATTTACTCGTCTTTATTTCCTTTGAATACTTTTCTAGGGATATTCCCTCTGTATAGATTTTGCATTTACAAGTAGTTACCCTCTACATAATGTAAACTTCTGCAGGACAGGCACTGTGCCATTTCTATGTTTGTATGTCCAGCAGCTAGCCTGGTGTCTAGTTCATGGAGACTTAAATGCTTATCTAATAAGTTATTACCTTTGACTTTAGAATAAGAGCATCCCATTGAAATAGATGACATAGGGAAGAGATAGGAGAGAGGGTCACCTTTTTGCTTTTTCCTAACAATCAAGATTTGAGGAGTGGAGTTCACTCACTGTGCCCTGATACTGGAGAGGAAGAACATCTGGGCCATGAGGAGAATTTGCCCCTAAGGAGAGAATGGTCTGCAGGTGAGGGAATGTCCCCAGTAGGTGAGGGAAAGAATTGAAGGAAAGGAGAGATGAATTTCAGCTGTGGTCTCAGCCTGGCAAGGAGAAAAGAAGGGTAGTGGCAACCCGTGGAGAATGGAGGAGATGAAGTGAAATGGGGCAGGCTTTGTCAAATATTGTATCTCAGCACTAGGAAAATGTCCCGGGAAGAGGACATTCAGACCCTGGAATTTAAGACAATTCCCTGGAGTCTATACTGAATCAGGAGCAAGGGTGGAAGTTCTTTTCTTTTGAAAAAGAGTGCTAAATTAGAAGTCTATCAGATGGCAAGCACAACAGCAAGGATGAGGAAGAATTTGGTTTTGTTGGCAAGTCATGACTCTTTGTGTTCCCATTTGGAGTTTTCTTGGCAAAGATACTGGAGTGATGCACAAACCATTATCTCTGGGACTTTTCCCAAAGATACTCCAGCAGATTTAATCTTGAGCTTCTCTGTATTGTGTTTGTTATGGCTTTAGATGAAACAACAAAGTATCGAGAAGGACTGAGAGAGAAATTCCAGTTAATGAGAGAAAAGAATTTTCATCCTGGGGAGCATGAGCTCTTATATCATCAATTCACTTCGCTGCAGCTACTTATGCAGTACCATTATAAGGAGCAGAAACAGCATGAGGTCCTAGTTCAACGATGGGAACGTACTAAGTTCATGCAGACACGAGGACGGCTTACAAAGATGTCAGCTTTATTTGATCCTGTTCAATACACAGGCACCCAACCCCACACTGTTGTGCTTCAGGGGGCTGCTGGCGTTGGGAAGACCACCCTGGCCATCAAAGTGATGTTGGACTGGGCAGAGGGAAAACTTTACCAGGAGAGGTTTGACTATGTTTTCTATCTCAGTTGCAGAAAACTGAACCCATTAGAAAGGAGAGAAATCAGTTTTGCTGATTTAATTGCCAATGATTGGCCTCATCCCCCAGTTTCCATGACAGAGATCATGTCCAAGCCAAGAGAGACTTCTATTCATCATTGATGGTTTAGATGAACTGAAATTCCCTTGTAATGAGCACAGATATGATCTGTGCAAAGACTGGAAACAGCAGAGGCCAGTGTCTGTCCTGCTGAGCAGCTTACTAAGGAAGACCCTGTTCCCTGAAGCTTTCTTGCTGCTCACTACAAGACTCACTGCTCTGGGGAAATTTATTCCCTTGTTAGAGAATCCACATCATGTGGAGATCTTGGGTTTTTCTGTGGGGCAGAGGAAGAAGTACCTCTGCAAATTTTTCAGAAATGAGGATTTAGGCAACAAAGCCTTTAAGTTAGTAAAAGACAATGGCACACTGTTCACCATGTGCTCTGTTCCCCTCACAAACTGGATTGTCTGCACTTGCCTAAAACAACAAGAGGAGAGAGGACGAGATCCCATCCAGGCTTTGAAAACAACCACAGCTCTGTACATGTGTTATATTGATTTAATCATACCTGATGACCAGAAATTTATACGTCAGCACCTGAGGGGCCTTTGTGGATTGGCTGCTGAGGGGATCTGGGAGAGGAAACTTCTGTTTGAGGAGGAGGATCTGAGGAGGCATCACCTGGAGGCAGCTGATGTCTCTGCCTTCTTAGACATGAGCATTTTTCAGAAGGACAGTGACTGTGCAAAGTGCTACAGCTTCATTCACTTGAGTTTCCAAGAGTTTTTTGCTGCCATGTTCTATTTGATGAGCACAGACAAAGAAGGGGGGAAGAGCCCTGACTCTTCCATTCCAGATGTCAAAAAACTTCTGGAGGAGTGTGGCAGAAATGAAGCCAGCTTTGTGGTCCTGGTGGTGCGCTTCCTGTTTGGCTTCCTAAATGCAGAGACAGCAAAGGAGTTGGAGAAGAAGTTCAGATGTACAACATTGCAGGAAATCAGGTCACAATTACTGCAGTGGGTTGAAGGAGAAGTTATAAGAAATTATGAAAAATACCTTTCTTTTAAGACTGTTTTCCCAGAATTCTATTCGCATTTATATGAGACCCAAGATGCTATCTTTGTAACAAAGGCACTAGTTAAGATCAAAGAAATTGAAGTACTTTTTAGGTACCAGTATGAGGCCCTGATTGCAGCTTTCTGCATTAAGCACTGCCCTGGGGCACAAAGAATTCTCTTGTGAGTATCGTTTTTTAATGTATTGAAGCCTTTACTAGGGTCTTTGTAGACAGATTGCATTATGAATCTTTCTTCTGAGGGCACCCAGTGTTTTCCTTTGAGCTTTGGACTTGTGACTAGGTTGTCCAGGTTGTCTCTGACTTTTCTTTGGGAACATAAAGTTTTCAGACAAAGAACCAAAGATTAGGCTGTGCTGCACTTTCCCTTTGCTTGTGCCTTTGTGGGAACTTAAGTGGTGTTCTTTTCTGCCATTTATATGTTAGCCCATGTAAAAGCACACTGGCTTGAATTAGTGCTGTTTTTAAGTTGCATTTGAAAGCAAAGATGTTTATTCAAAGCTGATTCTATATCTTTATCTATGACAGGGAAAGAAAATGAAAAAACCTGTGCACAGAGTTTGAATATCCATCTGAGATTATTTAAAGGATATTTTGTCCAGGTGACTGAAGAGTAGGGAAGAGGACAGGGACTGGAGACAGGGCTGTGGGAGCCACACAGATTTCCACGTCTGTGTCCAGCAGCTTTCCCTTTTTGTCCAGGAAAAAAATCCCATTTCTGGGGTGTGTTATAGATACTCTCTCAATTTTAAGAGTTCTCAGGCAGTGATTAGTAGGGGAGTAAATGGTATTGTGGCACCTATTCTCTATTTTGCATCCTTAAGAATGTCCCTCGTTGAGGGGCCAAAGCAGAAAGAAGGGAACAGAGGGAGAATGGTGGACTGCTTTTCATTTTCTTGGCTGGATTCCAAGTTCTGTCCCTTGCATTGGTGACAATGGACTCATAAGGGACAAAGGTGCTCATACTTGTGCGTGGTATAAATTCAGTTTCACCTTCAGCCTCTTTAACAAGGCTTCCAACTCTGAAACCACCTTGGTGGTGGAGGGAAAAGGCTAATATACACCCACAGTCTCAAGTTGGATCTCTTGCACATATGAGATGAGTCATCAGGAAGTCATTTTCATGCTAGAAATGAACCCTTACACTGTGTCATCTTTCAGATGCATTTGAAGCTACCTTCTTTTGGGGTTTGGGAAAAGGTTGTCTTTAGTAGCCCTTGCTTGGCAGCTTAATTACAGGTGGGTAGTTGGCAACCGTGGTCAAGGTTTTTGAGTTTTCTTTTTAAGATCTCTGTTCAGTTTTACCCCTTGTATTTATATATTTCCATCTATTCCCTTTATCTTTGATGTCAGATTTCCTTTCTTAGCTATCTACTATGTGCACAACAATGAGTTAGATTCTGGAGATACAAAGGAAAAAGTTCACAAGGATTTGATGTCCTTGGGCTCCTCATATATAAGTCTCCTCCACATATTCTTAAATTTTTCAGAACTTTCTCCAAGGGGCATATGGAGGAAAATGGGAGGACCAGTATGACATCCAGCTCCCAATGGAATCAGAATAAAATAATGAGTGAAGGTGACTCAGAAGGGGAAAATAAAAAAAACTGAATCCTGAGCAATGGTTGGGGAAGTTTAGAAAAGTAGTCTTGCCCTTTTATCTTGTTTAAGGTTGAGAAGGGTATGGACTGAATATACTCATAGAAGCCTTAGGAATTTAATTAATCACCTTTAGCAACATCTGGGGATGCCATCTCCTCACCACTGGGACCCTCTGGGAGTTACTGTCTATCATCTTATAACAATAGCATTTCCCTATTACAAAGTCTCCAATGACTGTCCCCTAAAGAGGGCTCTTGGTATACTTAGGTCTCCTATTATTCTGAAAGACAGAGTCTATCACTATAAATTTTGGAATTCCGAGCATGTTAGATATTTAGAAGTCTTCTCCTTCCTTAAGTGAAATTTCTTCCTGCTCCACTCAACCTAACTTATCTAGACTTCAGTTTCAACGTTGTCAAGGTGGGGTCGACGTAAGAAGGACAAGGGGAAAAGGTGGTAAGGAGATTGAAAGTGGGATGAAGGCTGATGGAACTGGCAGTAGCTAGTACTTGAATTTGTCTCAGATGCACTGGCCTTCAGAGTCTCAAGCTTCTAATCCCACATGTTCTTCTATCCTTGAGAATTACTATCATTTACTATAGGACCTTTTCAGTTTTTCCCATACAAATATGTACACACTATAATACTGGAAGGAAACTTGAATGCCACTGCCACCCACGATAAAAATTCTCCTTTCATTTTTCTCTCTAGCTCTAGTTATTGTCTTAATTTTGTTTTACGTGCTAGTGTTGGGAAAGATCTCTCCTCTGTGATCAACAAGAATCAGAACCTGAAGGAGCTCCAGCTGGTCAACATCAGCTTGCCTGATTCATATATAGAAAAGCTTTGTGTGAAACTAAGAGATCCAAACTGTAAAATGGAAAAACTGACGTAAGTCTAAGCTGGTCCCATAACTGGGGTGGCTGCCTATGTTGGAGTGGTATGAAAACCCAAGAATATAATCTACAAGGGGAGGGATTTCCTTTTTGACAAGTTCAGTCATGAAAACTAGAAAGCAGATGTGTAGAAATTCAGTTTAGATTTTCACACCATGTACCACAGTACACTCAAAATGGATTAGGTGAATTAAATAAAAAAATTCACACTATAAGAATAATTATATGAGAACAAAATCAAATATCTTTCATAACAATGAGTGGGAGAAATTTCTTAAGTAAGAGAGAGAAAAGATTAGAAAATGTAAAACAGGAAATATTGACCATATAGTTCACTTCTACGCCCTCCTTCCCAAATCTTCTGGTAAGTTGAATTCTACTCCTGTATCTCTCCTTGACTTTGATAGGTCACCTCTGGCCTTATTTTGCTCTTTCCCAGGCCTATTTCTCTACTACACTTTTCACACATCTCTATCTATGCCCCCAACCAAGGCACAGATAATTGTATTCAATTCCTTACCCCCTGTCCATCTCTCCTTTCTGTGTTGTTTTCCTGTCTGAAAATGTAAGATTCTTAAAGGAAGTGACCAGTTTGTTTTTGCTGGTATCCATAGCACTTAGCAAAATTCCAGAAATCTACTAAGTCCTTAAATATTTTTTCTATCTATTAAAATAAAAGGAAGAAAATGGTATAGAAAATATTTCATCAAATATCAATGTTAAATATCTGATATCCTAAATTTATATAAAATTTTAACACTGATAATTGAGACAGTAGACACTAACAAAAGAATGGTGAATAATAAGTGACCACATAAAAACATGATCCAAATCAATATTTGAAAGGGAAATATAAAGTGAAATCATTCAGGTTTTAATGTTTACTATATAAACTGGTAATATGACAAAAATGATAACAATCTTGGAGATACTGCGTGAATATAGGAACACTAGTGCCCTGTTGGCAGGATAGTGAATTGGTTCAATATCCTCGATATCCATTTAGAACTATGCCAAAAAGTTAGAAATCATCCATGTCTAATAAAAGCCATTTTATTCATTTGTATGTTAACAGACTGATAACTCAGAGATAATACAGAAATATTTGCAAAAATGCAGAATGCCAAAATTAACAAAAAAAGAAATAAACTATTTCAACACCCATTATCAGAAAAAAAAAATCCACAACTCATAAATGAGCTTCCTAAGTAAAACTAAATTTTATAGCCAGATGGATACAGAAATGAATTTCATCAGTCATTCAGAGAACAATTAATTCCTATAATACTAAAATATTTGCAATTATAAGAAAAGGCAAACATTCAATTTTTTTCTGTGATGTAAGCAAGGTCTTGATAACTAAACCAGGGGAAACAAAGCAGAGGAAGTATTCTAAAGATCATTAACCCTAGTGAACATTGCCACAAAAAATGATAAATAAAACATTCAGAAGGTTATAACAATATGTTATATGATCATATACTATGAACAGGGTTGATTCAACATATAGAAGACTGCAAATATTATAAGCTAATACAAGTAGTAAAAATCATATAATATCAATAGATGGTTAAAAATCTTTTGAATAAATCATGTAATTGTTTTGTATTAAGAACTTTAGAAATCATAGGAATTAATGGACATTTCCTTAATATAGTAAACTGTCTTTAAATCAAAGAATGAAATTATATACATTGGAGATTCCTTTTCAGTAAGATCAGGGATAAAACAAGAATGTCTATTATCACCACAGCTGTTTTAATATAGTGTTTGAAATGCTAGCTTGAGTAATAAGGAAAGAACTAGAGAGAATGAGCATAGACAAAGAGAAAACAAAATTCTCCCTTTTGCAGATGATATGGTGTATTTGTAGAACTCTAGAGAGTCAATTCATTTCTAGAGTAAAAAATTAATTGAAATAATAAGTTCCGCAAAGTTGCAGGATAGATGAAAAATCTGATATACTGTCATTCCTCTATCTAACCAACAAAATTTGCAGAAAGAGCTAAGAAGTTAGTGCATTCAAATAACTACAGAAGCTATAAAATATTTGAGAATGCATCTATGAAGATCCAACAAGACACCCTAAAATCTTGCTATAAAACACTCTTTGTTATATTAATGGGAGACCTAAATTATTGGAGAAATATTACTATCTCTCATTGGTGGGTCAGACACATATATAAAACAATTTCAATCCTATATAAATTAAACTTCTTACTCATTGTCATGCAATTCAAATTTCCAAATGAATGTTTTTAGAGATGTAGTGAGAAAAAGTTCAAATTGAAGTGCAAAAGATCAAGAATGTTGTGGGTAATAGGAAAAAAGAAGTGGGTAGGAGGTTGTCTATTGGGGTCATATCTCAAATGATATTACAGAGCAGTCATCATAAAAACATTTGAATACTGGTTTGAAAAAGATCAATACATGTAACAAATCAGGTATCTAATATAAAAAAGCAAACCAAAACAGTAATATAGTATTTGATAAACAACTAAAAAACCCTAGTTACTTGGGAGAAGGACTTGCTGTTTGATGAAAAAACAAAAACTGCTAGGAACCTGCATAGCAATTCAATGGTAGAAATTAGGTTTAGAACAAAACATCACATCATATTCCAGGATAAACTCCACGTGGACATATTACTTCAATATACATGTCCCCATCCTAAATTGGAGGAATAAGGAAGAAATTAACTTTCAGATCTATTGAAAGATGAAAAGTTCATGACTAAAAAAGTAAGGGGATCACACAAAGGACAAATGGTCAATTTAATTATCTAAAATTAAAAGAGTTTCACAATTCTAATATAGTAAAAACTCCAAAGCAAAGAAAAAATGAGAAATATTCACATGAAGTTTCTCTGTTAAAGTTCTCATGCTGATGACATAAAAAACTATTTCATGTTTGTAAGACTAAAAACTATTCCCCTATAGATAAATGGTCAAAGAATAAAAATAAACAGTTTTCAAAAGAAGAAGCTAACAATAATCATAAAAAATAGTTGAAATGAGTGAAATGAAAAATGAATGCAAAAATCACTAAAAATTAGAAAAAGGAAAATTAAAGCAACTTTGAGTTTATATCTCACACCCATCAGACAGGCAAAGATGATAAAAGAGAAAAATGACAAATGTTATACAGACTGTGGGAAAATAGGTAGAGCAGTGTAACTATGGAGGAGCTGTGATTGGTCCAGTCATTCTAGAAAACAACTTGGGGGGTGGTGCCACGATGGCGGCGTAGAAGCAGCAAGGCTTCAGAGCTCCCACGCAACCACCCTAAAAACCCATAAAATATGAACCCAGAAAAAGTCTAGGACTCTCAGACTCAAAAAAATACAGAAAACACATCTCTGGCTGAAGGCAGCTTGGCGGTAGGGTTCATTGTGGTGGATGGGGAGCAGAGGCTGGCTCAGCCTAAAGCTGAGACTGCGGCCAGGTCCAGGGCAGTAGGAAGGAGCTGAGCCAAGCTGCACAGCAGCAAGTCTGCAGAAGAGAAGATCTACAGCTTCCAGCACCTCCACATATACCAAGGCGTGAAAGCAATCCCAAAAACCTAAACACGGCCAGGTCCCACAGCAGCCAGGAGGAGCCAAGCATCCCAAGCCGCAACTTGAGTCTACTTCAGAGAAGATCTAAAGCACCTGAGAGGATCTACAAATCCAGGAAACTGGTTAGTGAAAGTGAAACTCTGAAACTTAATTTGGGGGAGGAAAAGCAGGTTGGCCAATCTGCCCCTGGGGCAAGGAAGTAGTGGGAGAAGGGAACTGCTGGAACCTGTGGCGGCTCCCACTAGGCTGCATCAAAGCCCCTGGCCTGCGGACTCTGCAGGGGGGCTGAATTGATTGATCAGGGCCAAGTGCTCCTGCGTTGAGCGGCCTGGATCTGGATCGTGGTCTTGGGTGGTGGTCCTGGGGTGCACTTTCAGCAAGCCAAAGCTGGGGGGACTTGCAACACACCCCTAATAGCTCTGGCAGCTGGGAAAATCCCAGCAATTTGGAACAAAGCTTTCCCCCCTGGAAGCAGAGTTTCACAGAGCTAAAAAAGCCCACCAATTAATTGACTGGTCAACATGAGGAAAAGGAAGCAAAATAAGAACAGCAATAAACTCTAGAATCCTTTTTTTGTGGACAAAAAGGGTCAAAGCATGGAACGGGAGGAAGACAACCCAGTCATAACTCCCACACCAAACGCTTCCAAGACACTTGAAGAATGCCTAGAAGCTATACATCAAATGAAAAAGGACTTTGAAAAGCAAATTAAGAGAAGTGGAGGAAAAATTGGGAAGAGAAATGAGAATGATGAGAGAAAATCATGAAAAGAGAGTCAACAACCTGACTGAAGAAAACAACACTTTAAAGAATAGATTAACTCAAATGGCAAAAGAGGCCCAGAAAGCCAATGAGGAGAAGAATGCCTTAAAAAGT
>CM053596.1:70228599-70260600 GCA_028646575.1 Pseudocheirus occidentalis
GGAGGGATGCTGGAAGCACACACTTCAGTAAAGGCACAGGGACAGGGTAGAGAACAGAACAAGGTAGGGGGGAGGGATAGGAAGGAGAGACAGATGATCACTGTCACAATATGTCCACTATAAGGATGTCTTGTATAATCACACAGCCACAGCCTGTATTGAATTGATTGTCCTTCCAGTGGGGGTGGGTGACAAGGGAGGAATCGAAAGAATCTAGAATTTAAAATTCTGCAATACCTGCAACTAGGAATTAAGATATATAGGGGCTGGGATAGGGAGACCCTCCCTGACCTACCAGAAAGTAATAGAGCAGAGCAGGGGAGGGGCTTTGCAATGGGATTGCTGTTTTGAGGTTGGGGCAGGGGAAAGATGGGGAGAAAATCTGTAATTCAAAAATGTCATAAAAATGAATGATGTAAACAAGAAAACAAATTTAAAAAATTACTTGGAAAACAACTTGGAACTATGCCCAGAAAGATTCATAAATGGTCATAGTCTTTGACCCATGTATCCTACTAGTGGTCCTATACTCCAAAAACTCAGAAAAATAAAAGTGATCCATGTATATATAATATTTATATCAGTGCTTTTAGTGGTAGCTAAGAAGTGGAAATTAAGATGTCCTTTAATGCAGAAATGGCTAAACAAATTGTAGTATATGAATCTAATGGAATTTTATTGTGACATAACAAATGATGAAATGGACAATTTCAGAGGTACTTGGGAAGACCTTTATGAATGAATGGAAATCAAAGTGATCAGAACTAGAAAAACACTTTCTTCAAAGAGGATATTATAGAGAAAAACAGCTTAACCATGAGTCCAAGAGAGACAAGATGAAATATATTCTTTACCTCCTGATAGGTGATTAACTTAAAATGCAGGAAGAAACATACATTTTTGGACATATCCAATATCATTATTTGAATATTATTAATATACTACATTCTCTCAGATGTGCAGCTAGCTATGTATTAAAGGTATTACGTGGATGGAAGTTGCTTTTTTCTTTGCTCATTTGATGGGGATGGGACAAGGGATATAGTGGAAGCAAGCCATCAATTAGAGGATTATATATATATATACTCACACACGCATAAATATATTAGATATTATATGACTATGAATTTTATGTACATACATAATACACACATACACACACACAGATATATGTATATATCTGTGTGTGTGTGTGTAAAAATAAGTTACCAGTGGAAATTTTTTCTAAATAAAAAACTTACATTAATATGTCCAGTTTAATACAGTGCTACAGTGGTAAAACGTCAAAGATACTGAGTGCCCTTCTAAAAAAAAGGAGTTAAAATGAATTCCTCTCTCCTTTCCCACATTATTAATCCTAATAATTCCTTATCACCAAAAACGTCTTTTTCATTTTCTTCCCCTTCATATGTCATGTGATTGACACAGTGTAGCACAAATATGAGGATCAGAATGAGAAGAATGGTCTGGTGAATTAGGAGATAAGAAAGGGGAGGTTTTTAAAGAAATTGAACTGTTCAGCATGGAATGGAGATATCAGTGGACTGTGGCTATATATGGGGTGGTGTTTCTGACTTTTCCAGAAAGAGAAGAAAGAAGTATATCCTGGAGAAGCAAATGGATCACTTACCCTATGGTTATATGTCTCCTACAGATTGGAACACATCAAAATAACTAGTTCAGCTTGTCAGCATCTCTTTTCTTCTCTCAATATCAATGAGAGTTTGAAATACCTACACTTGCTTAGGATTTTGTTGAAAGATGATGGCAAGCAACATCATAACTTCGGGGAAAAAATGAACTCTCAGCTAGAGACAATTAGGTGAGTCCCCATAAAAGTTCTCTCTTCAGAGCTGCCTGAGCATGAGAGCTATAAGGTTAAAGTAACCAGGAAGAATGACACTGATTTGGGGAGGGTGTGTGCATGCTGCCTGTCTGAGATCAGGGGAGGTCTTTACCCACTTTTATTCTTCTAGGGAATTTTGCACAATAAACCCTTCTCTTCACCAGGCTTTTTGGATGTGTTTATTTAGTGGAGTTCCCCCTTTCCTCTGATACCCTGTTAAAATATCTCTGACCTTGTGTAATGCCATGCATGAGCAGCTTCCCAAAAGAATGCTACTGTGAACAGCTTTTAAGGTTCAGATCACACAGTATAGTGAACACTCCATTTATTCCATTACAAATCAAGGCAAACGTTTACAACAAATTACAATATAATATTCAGAACATTACATCTTATCACAGAAAATCACCATATGGTGTTCCCAACAGCTTAACATTAGAATGGCCACATAGTTTTCACTATAGTGGTCACAGTATTTAGAACAAAGAACAAAAGAATAATCATCTGGTTTCCCTAAGGGGGAAACCCTCCTTATTTAATCATTCAATCATTTCACAATACAATAATCAATCTTCCACTCATGGGGCAATCACAGATTAACTTAATCAGTCATTTATCTACCAATCAATCACTAAATATCATTAATCACTAAATATAATCATTAGAAAATTACACAAACCATCTACCCCTCAGTGTCTAGTAAACTTCAGTTTCATAAGGCATTCTATATCTGGGGAGAGGCCATTTCTTCATTTTAACTTGAGGTGATCTCTCAGATTCCCTGGATCCCCTTTCATAGCCCCAGCTCCTACTCGAATCCACCAGTCACCTGGATTCAGGGGCAGACAGCTCCCAAGTTCTTGTCCAGTCCTCTGGACAGTTCTTGTTAACACAAGATGCTTATAGGGTCCAGCTGATCTCAAACCATTCACCACTTGTGTTGCCAGGAACTCAAAGATCCACCAAGCCACAAAGTCTTATCCCAGTCATGCTTCTTCAGTCCTCCAGCAGTTTGGCTGGCTCTAGGACCCAGAAGGAATCTCAGCCTTCCAGGTGGCAGCAACTTCAGCCTTCATCAGATTCCACCTCGAGAAAACTCCAACTCAGTTCTCAGTTAGATTCCAGATTCCACTAGGAGCCACCAGGAGGAACATTCCTGATTCTAATTCTCTATCTCTGGCATTCTCCTTATATACACACACACTGGCCTCCTGTCTCAGCCAACCCTCTCCTGCCATGTCAGCAACAGGAGACAGTTCATACCTTCTTTTCTTTCACACAGGAGACAGAGTTCACACCCTCTGCCACTTTCACAGAAATTCTTAGCTCTTAGTTACTCAGGACAAAGTACCTGCTAAATTAATTGCTATTACACCTTGCCTTGATCTTGCCCCTGAAAATGATAAAAAAAAAGTTACCCTTTATATTGTTTTCCCTCTATGTTTCTTGTGCTAGAGGAGTTTAGGTTTGGTGTGAGAAAGATGAATTGCACTGATAGGCAATCATGGGGGAAAATAGCCACTAATTCAGTGAATAAATGTTGTTGAAAGGGTCTCTATGAGGAAGAGTCTCCTTCATACACTTTACCACAAAATTCCCACTTTTATAGTCTGCAAAATCAGTGCCTTCTTAGCCCTCTGTCTCCATAGCCCTCTGGTGGATGTGGGTCATTGTCCCTGAGAGGAACAGAAGCAGAACTGAAAAATCACCATTGATACTGTGGCTTTTGTTGTAGTTGAAGACTTCGTCTGTGTGGAGGAGGTGTTGAGGCTTCATGGCACTGGCCCCAAATCTGGATAAAATAGAGAAGGACTATCCCTTCCACTACTGTGGATAATTTCCCTCTCTCAATACACCGACTTCTATGTCACAAAGTTGGTTTATATTGAGTTTATTGTGCAAGCACACACACACACACACACACCAGGTCTTTTTAAACTGTGATGTTGTCCAGTCTTCCTGTACTTGTACTTATACAGTTGATTTTTTGAATCCTGTTCAATACATTTTAGAATGCTGTTTGGAATCAAAGTGAAGCATCCTTTCCTCTTACTTGAAGAACAAACCTTCTCCCCCTTTTGAATATTGAGGCATTTGTCCCTCACTTGTCCTGTGGAACTTCTTCTGTACTTCCACTTTACCAATTAATTACTTTTGGGGGTTTCCTCACCAGGGAGGTAGTTATGTTAGTGAAATCAAAGGTCCAACCCTTTGTCTCTGTCTCCATCCCCTATCCCTAATACACATGTAGGACTACATGGGATGTGAGTGTGAAATTATTTATTAGTTTATTAGTCAGAGGGCATTCTCAAAGAAACTAAATGTGATGATGATAGAATTAGATTTAGTGGGTATCACAGTGATTCTAAATTAATGGTGAGACTGAGCTCTTTCCAACTGATATATGAAGAGTAAATAAGTGCTGGAGAATGGAATTGATCATACCTTGGTTTTTTGTTTCCTTCAGAATAACTGATTGTCAAAGATTTTCTGTTTTTGCTACGAATTTTTTCTTTGCTTTGGGCACCTCTAAGAGAGTGAAAACATTGGACCTGAGTTTTAGCCACCTTGAGGAAGGTGAAGTGAATATTCTGTGTTATTTCTTGGTCAAAGAGGAATGTGGACTGCAGACACTCAGGTGAGCTCCTATGAGTTTTCTTTGAAAAGACTATCTTCTGTTTGGTGGGTAAGTAGGGAGGGAAGGTGGAGCATCAGTTTGGGGAGATTGGAAGCTCTATTCTTGAGAAAGGTTTAGGAATGACGGCATCCCAAATTTTAATTTTTGCAGGGATTTTTTCTGAGAAAATGGCTAGACAGGGGTTCGCTTAGTTAGTGATTTGTCAAATCATCTCTGAAAGGCCTTTTTGAAACACCCCTTTCTGTCATTTTTTCTTACACTCCCTGCCCCTATTTTTTGCTTGTCTGTTTTCATTTTTTGTTTTGCTTTTTTTTTTCTGTGTTAGAGACCTCAGTTCTAGAGGGAGGAGGATGAACAGGATGGGGGCAGTGGAAGAACAAAGATTTGATGAGGAAAGACTAATCAGTATTTAGTGAATAAATTCACCAAGGTGGGACCTACTTAGTTCATTAATTCCACAAGTTTCAGATGGAGAGATCATTTTGGTTTCTCAAAGTTATTACAGAATGACCAAGTTGACATAGACCTCAAAAGTCATCTATTTCAACATCTACCTGAATAGAAATTTTCTTACGATGTCCTTAAAACATGATCATCTGCCTCTCCAGTAGAAGACCTCCTGTGATGGGGACGCCATGAAGTTGTCAGGCAGTTCATTCTGTTTGAATTATTTACATATCTGTAAAATTTGTCTTGATGTAGAACTAAATTCTGGCTATCTTAAACATATGCACACACCACTGTTTCATTTTCAGAGATGTAGAGCACATTTCAGACCTCTTCCATTTTACTGACCTTCATTTATTTCAAGTTATTCTTTCCCCCAACCTTTGTCATTGTTTCTAATCCTTTTGAATTCTTGTCATACTTTTCTGCACATCTCTCTTGTCTTTCTGTTTCCTAAATGAGGCAAAGATTCATTTGTGGTTAAGAAGGAGGGGATAGTCTTTTTGTGCACTGCCCTGATCAAGATACTAGGACTCTATCCTCTCATTGGAGGCACAGCTGCCATTTTTTCTGTCGTAGCTGTTTCCCTTTAAATTCTCCCCACACACTGAACACTCCCCTGAAACTGAGAACATGAAGCAAAACCAAATAGCCCAGCAACAATATCTGATTCTGTGTATATAGCTCATTCTGCTTCCATAGTTTTCCTACTAAGGAACAAATGTTTTTCATCATTAGTTCTCAGTGATTCAGATTCTTCTTTATACTTGCTGTCAGCTTCACTGCCTCAACACTGTGTAGACAATGTCTTGACTGTGATTTCTGAATACTACATCACTTCATTACATCACTTCAGAGAAGTCTCTCCATATGTCTCTGAATTTTTCACACTCTTTTAAAAAATTTTTTATACATTATAAACTTAATTTCAAAATGAGAAAAGAAAAAAAGAACACTTCCAAGTAAAGAGCAAAACAAAATACAAAATTTATTTCCATTTTTATGAAAATCTAATAAATCCCAGTGAATATTTTCAAAGCAGCCTAGCTTTTCTGAGCTTCCTTCTTGGTTTCCTTTTGTTCTTTAGCATTTATTTTTTTCTCTTCCTCCCTCTCCCACCCACTACCTTAGAAAAGACTAAAATTAAATATATCTATCCATAGGCATACATATCTATACAAATACACATACATAAAAGTATATGTAAGAACTTACTATGCATATTTCTATTTGATAGATATTTCTCTGGGTGGATAACATCTTCCTTCATAGGTCTAAATTCTTTCCATGTTTTTTCTAAATCTGCAAACTTATTCTCTCTTATATCACAGCAGTATTCCATTACAATCATATCCTATCTGAGAGATTGTCTATGAAAGATTCTTCCCAGTTTTCTGCTTTCTTTCTAATTTTATCTACATTGTTTTATTTATATTTTTTATTTAAAATAATTTAAAATAATTGAAAGCTTCCATTCTGCACTTCAAAACTGCTCTCACCTTTCAATATACTTTAAGGGCTGATACTGCTGACTCCTCTTATTTACATTTCCTCCCCCCTTAGTTTCTTTGAAATATTTGACCTTTGGTTCTTTTAAATGAATTTTATTATTATTCTTTTTATTTAATTTAATTTTTGGTGGTAAATATCTTATTTTTTTCTTTATTAACTTTTGTTTATTTTAGTTTACATCATTCATTTCCCCTAGGTTTTGAGTTACAAATTTTCTCTCCATCTTTCCACCACCCTGAAACAACGATCCCAGTGTATACCCCCTACCCCAATCTCTTCTCTCCTACGTCCTCCCCCATCTCGCCTCTGGCTTTCCAGTATGACAAGATGGATCTCCCTACCTCAGTGCCTGTATGCCTCTGAATAATCGCTTGCCCCCCCCTGCAAGACACACAGAAACACATATATACATATAGGTATGTATGTATGTATGTATATAACATTTGATTTTAGTACTTTGAATTCTAGATTCTTTACCTTCTCTCTTCTCCCACCCCCACTGGAAAGACAAGTAATTCAATACAGGCTGTATATGTGTAGTTACACAGAACATCTCCACAATGAACATATTGTGAGAGAGACTGACTATATTTCCCCTCTTCCTATCCTGCCCCTCTTTGTTCTGTTCTCTATTGTGTCCGTGTCCCTTTACAGAAGTGTGTGCTTCTAACAACTCTCCCCCCCATTCTACCCTCCCCTCTGTCTTCCCATCTCTCATCCCCATCCCCCCTACTCTCCTGAAGGGCAAGATACCCGAATTAGAGTGTATGTCATTCCTTCCCTAAGCCAAATTCGATGAGAGTAAGGTCGACCCATTCCCTTTTGCCTTCCTATTCTTCCCCTCCCTTGTAACAGTTATCCATTGCCTCTTCTATATGAGATAATTAACCCCATCCTGTCTTTCCCTGTCTCCTCTCATTCCATTCCTCTCCCACCTCTCAATTTCACCTTTTAAAATATCACCCCTTCCTATGAAATTGATCCTGTGCCTTGTATATAAACATATATACAAACACTGAGATATGTATTCATACACACACATATGTATATGTATATATGTATATATACACTCCTATATAGACATATGTGTATGTATACATATACATACATTTGTATTCCCTTCTCCTATCCTCATACTGAGAAAAGTTTCATAAATTACAATGATCATTTTTCCATGCTGGCATGTAAATTGTTCAACTTGAATAAGTTCCTTATGATTTCTTTTCCCTGTTTACCTTCTCATGCTTCTTGTGTTTGAATGTCAGATTTTCTATTCACTTCTGGTTTTTTTCAGCAGAATGCTGGAAAGTCCTCCAACTCATTGAATGACCATATTTTCCCCTAAAACATTATACCCAATTTTGCTGGGTAGGTGATTCTTGGTTTTAATCCTAGCTCCCTTGATCTCTGGAATATTATATTCCAGTCCCTTCAATCCCTTAATGTAAAGTCTACTAGATCCTGTGTTATCATGATTGTGTTTACATAGTATTCAAATTGTTTCTTCTTGACAGCTTATAATATTTTCTCCTTGATCTGGGACTCTGGGACCTGCCTATGACATTCCTAGGAGTTTTCTTTTGAGGATCTTTTTCAAGAGGTGATTGGTGAATTCTTTCAAGTTCTATTTTTCCCTCTGGTTCTAAAATATCAAGGCAATTTTCCTTGAGAATTTCTTGAATTATGATTTCTAGGTTCTTTTTCTGATCATGGCTTTCAGGTAGTCCAATAACTTTTAAATTGTCTCTCCTGGATCTATTTTCCAGGTCAGTGGTTTTTTCAAGGAGATATTTCTCATTGCCTTCTATTTTTTTCATTTGTTTGGATTTGTTTAATATTATCTTGATTTCTCATAAAGTCCTTTGCTTACATTTGCTCCACTCTAATTCTGAAGGAATTATTCTCTTTGGCAAGCTTTTGAGATTCTTTTTCCATCTTGGAAATTTGACTTTTTAAGGCATTCTTCTCCTCACTGGCTTTTTGGGCCTCTTTTGCCATTTGAGATATCCTGTTTTTTAAGGTGTTATTTTCTTCATTCATGTTGTTGACTGTCTTCTCATGATTTTCTTGTATCATTCTCATTTCTCTTCCCAATTTTTCCCCCACTTCTCTTATTTGGTTTTCAGAAACCTTCTTAAGCTGCTCTTTGTCTTGTAACCAGTTAACATTTTTCTTGGACTCTTTTAGTGTGGGAGATCTGACTGTGTTGCCTTCCTCCAATTCCATGCTTTGATCCTTTTTGTCCCCAAAAAGGGAATTTAAAATTGGATTGCTGATCTTGGTTTGCATCCTTTGCCTTCTCATGCTGCCAGTCAATTAACTTGATTTTTGAGCAACAGTAGGTCTCTGCTTCCTGGGGGGAGAGCTTTGTCCCAAATTGCTGGCATTTTCACAGTTGCTAGAGCTATTAGGGGGCCACTGTCTCTACATCCCCTACAGTTTTAGCTCCGTGGTCACATACCTCAGGACCACCACCCAAGACCATGATCCCTCTCCAGGTAGGTTAATGCAAGAGCATTTAGCTCCTGAATAATCACTTTCCCCCCCCCCCTGCATTCTGCAGGCCACGAGCTCTGAAAGCAGCCATGTAGAGGTGGCTGCAGGGCCACTGCTTCTGCTGCTTTCTTGCCCTGAGGGCAGATGGCTGGACCTGCTTCTTTCCCACAAATTAGCCCAGTTCCATTGACCTTTCACTTTGTCCTTGTTTCTTATGGGTTGATAAATCTGGAAATGACCACAGTTGCCAAGGATCCACTCTCTTGAATGCTCCAGCCATAGCTTGTCCTGGTGGCCCTGGGGCTCAAGCTGCAACCAGTCTTGACTCCTGGTGCGCTGCAGTGAGACCTTCCTGTCCCACCTGCTGGGCTGCCTTCAGAAGGAGAAATGCTTTTCCGTACTTTTGTGGGTTCTAGAGCACTAAAATTTGTATAGAGTCACATTTTATAGGTATTTGAGGTGCTTATTGGGGAGCTGCAGAGTTCTCCTGCTTCTGTGCTGCCATCTTGACTCCACCTCAGTTGTTATTACTCTTTTTAACTCAGCATTTTTTCTATTTCTGCTTTACTTTCTTGTCCTATAACTTCAGAGTAATTTTCCTCAATATTTTCTTATAATATATCAATATTTTTTTCATTGTGTCTTTTAAGTAGTCTGACTCTTCTTATATTGTCTCTCCTTGATCTGTTTTCCAGACGAGTTGTTTTTCTCATGAGATGTTTCATATTTTCTTTTATTTTTTCATTCTTCTAATTTTGTTCTATTATTTCACTGTATCTTATAACATCATTATCTTTCCCTTGCCAAATTCTACTTTTCAAAGCATTTCATTAAGCATTTCATCTTCATTAAGGTTTTGATTCCCTATTTCAAGATAGTTGATTTTCTCTTGATAATTTTCTTGATTTTCTGGGAATTTTCCTTGGTTTTTTTTTCTAATTTTTCACCTCAAACTCTTATTTGATTTTTAAAGTTAAAGTTCTTCCAAGAATTCTTTTTTGTTCTTGTGAGCATTTGACATTTCTCATTGTAAAAGGAGTGACTTTTTTTTTAACTTCTCTGTCTTCCTTTGGATATGAACCCAGATCTTCTAGCTACCTTATTATCTATCTGTAGTTGGGTTCTTTCTCCTTCATTTACTCATTTCTTATTTATTTTTATTTTTAGCAGTTTATTATTGATATTCACGTTTTAGTCCTCAGGTATGGACAATAATGCCTTGGTCCTCTGGTCCTCCTTAATGTTACTTTCTGAATGTTTTGCCTAAGGTCAGCCTTGGATACCCCTTTCCATCCCCCCAGAAACAGCTGGGTCCCACAGTCATTCTGTTCTACAAATGCTCTTGCTTCCTTTGGACTCTCTGGTGCCTGCAAACTACAGCTCTCCTCTTTGCCCTGGAACTGAAACCAGGCTCTGTATTTTCTTCCAAGTGTGCAGGAGTGTCCCTATCCCTGTTACTGCACTCAACAGTCATGTGCTAGCTCTTTCTCCTCTGCAGTTGTAGTGCTGGACTTCAGTGCAGCATAGAACTACATCATCCCTTAACCTTGGAAGGTCCTTCAATCTTCTCTTCAGCCTATAATACTCACACTTTTTGTGAGGTGAAAGTTCTTGAGTCTACCTTCAAGTCTAGCTGCCCCCAAGGCTTGTTGCTTGTTGATTCAGTGGAGTAAGCCTGGAGGTGTTTGTACTTCACTCAGACCAAACCTATACCCAGAGAAGTCTGAGTTTCCTCAAGTCTTGTCACATTGTATTAAGAGAACTGCTTTACCAAGACTATTGTTTATTTCTGCTGTCCTAAATTCACTTTGAAGAGATGAAGTTTTTTTTTTGTTTTTTTTTGTGGAGGAAATTTGGAGAGCTTAAAGTTTTCTAATCTCCACCATCTTCCCCAAATTCTCTCCATTTTGTTTCTTACACTGCCATAGTATTCTATTACATTCATCTAGTACAATTTCTTAAGCCATTCCCTATTCAGTGGTACCCATTTTTCTTCTAGTTTATTGCTATCAAAGAATTTTACATTGACATTTTACTGTTTCATGTGAGCATTCTTTCTGTCATTGACATTCTTGCTATAGGTAGTGAAAGATCGCTGAGTCAAATGTTAAGAACTTATTGATTTGGGGGGCATAATTTCATTTTTTTTCCAGAACAGCTACGCTAATTATTTAATAGGTATAGGAAAGATGTATTCCTAGCTTTCCACATCCCTTCTAGCATTGTCCATTTGCATTTTTTAAAACATTTTTGCCAATTTTCTGAGTGCAAAGTGAGGCTATGAGTTGTTTTAATGTGCATTATTAGTGATTTAGACCGTTTTTTAACATTATTGGAGATTATTGGCTTTTCTTCTGAAAACAGCTTGTTTATATCCTTTGAGTTGTCTATTAGGGGAAAGCTTGCAGTTTTTCTAGCAATTCCCTAACTATAATAGATATTCTTTTGTCCATACTTCTGATTCCCTTGGTATCCTGAAGTCTTGGTGAAACCTCCCTCTGCTGATTCAGTTCACCACCTGGTCTGCAACTTGTGGCCCTTAGACATGTCTTGATAAGTTGGCTATGAGACATTTATCAGAGAGAGTTGGCACAAATAGCTTTTCTCAATGTGACAGCTTCTTTTCTCATCCCAGTTGCAGTCATCACTTTTTTATGTAAAAAAAAAAAACTTTGTTTAGTTTTATCTAATTTTAATTATCTGTTTTATCATATAATCTACAAACACTTCAGTACATTGGAATGTAATTGTCCAGGCCTAATATAGTAAACTCATTGAGGCCAGGTGCTGCTGGCAGCCCTTGAATTATCTTGGTTTTCAGTTCCATTCCACATTGTTTTATGCTTCCCAGTCTTAAGATCTTTTTCTCTGCATGTTGATTCTGCTTTCTGTGCTCTCATGGTCACCATGCTAGCATAGGCTCTCTTCACTTCTTACCTGAATTATTGCAACAGATTTAATTGGTGTTTCTGTTCTTTGTCTTTTTCCTGTCCATACATTTGCCAGAGTGATACTCCTACAATATAGGTTGATGGTGGAGAGCCTAGAACCCACTATGGGACTCCAAGGTTTATCAGTTCTCCTTAAAAAAACTTTTTTTGGTCAGGTTTTTTTCACTTTCCATCATTCACCTTTGTCAGAGGTCGGGATTTGTGACTTCCTCTTTAGATCCTTTATCTTCTTTGTCTTTCGTTTGAAGCACTTTCTCCCTTCCTCCAAGGAACAATTCATATGTTTCTCTTAACCTGAGAAGTTGCAAGATATTCTCCCCGAACTTCACTTCCTCCACTAGGAACATAGTCACCCTACACCTTGTTACTCTGTAGCTGTCACTTGCCTCTTGTACACATATTCTCTAGATCATTGGAAATTTCGCCCTGGCTCTTCATGTTTCCTGAAACTGAGATCCTCAGTTGTCTGTCACTTTATGGCTTACTCACACTGATCAAAGCACTTTCCCAGTGTCTCCTATCTTATCTTACAAATAACTCTGTTCATGCAAAAACCTTTCAATTTCATGTAATGCATATGAGCTTTTGTTATTATTACCACTATGTAAGAATTCTTCTTTGTTCATACGTGTCTAAGGTTCCTGATCAGATTCTCTTCCTCCTCCTCCAATATTCAGGCCTCATATACATGTTGAGCTAATTATGATATATGTTGTAAATGCTGGTCTAGAACTAATTCTTGCCAAAATGTTTTCCAGTTTTTCCGGTGTGTTTTTTTTCCGTATGTGGTTTTCCACCATGATTAATTTGTGTTCTTGTATCTATTGAAAATGACTTATTGAATTTCATTGGTTTTGATTCTTTCATATTTAATCTGTTCTTTCTGTGTAGTTTTCTATTATTTTTAGCTAGTAGTAAATGATTTTGAAGATTCTTGTTTTGTTGTATAATCAGAGGTCTAAAAATGCTGTTCTCTGGAAGAGACTGACAGTTTTTAAAGAAACCACATTCATTCCACTGAATAGGAGGTAACAAAAGATGGTGATCAAAAGTGGATGTATTTTTAACATTGCCTAGAGAAAGACAGTAAGTAATTTAGTCATAGAAAACTGAGTTGATAAATTTCTCTCTGATTATGTTTTCCCCTGCAGCTTGCAGCATTGTAATCTTAACCCTACATGTTTCCAGGATCTCTTCTCTGCTCTGAGCAGCAAGGAGAGCCTGAAAGACCTAGATCTGAGTGGAAATTTCTTTGAGGAGGGGGCAATAAAACTTCTGTGTAAGGCCTTGGAAAATCAAAACTGCAAGTTGGAGAAACTAAGGTGAGTTCACACAGGTTCCCTTGGTTGATGTTTTGCTTGGCATCAGGAATAGGAGTCCATTAGGGAGAGAGCAGCATAAACCAGGGAATAGAGAATGAAAACTGTCTGCCTAATCCAGGTTCAGGGATCATAGTCTTATACCCTTCTCCCTTTCACTGTCCCCTAAGGAGTAATATGACAGGGAAAGATTGATTTGCTAAGGGAATAAGTCCTTTCTATCTAATAGCCAATTATCACATCTGTGTGCATGGTTGCCTAATCTGTATTATCAGTCCTAATCTCTGGATATCCCATAAGCATGGCAGACTCAACATGTCTGAACTGAACTGGTTATCTTTTCAAGAAAACTCAAGTCTCTTCCTAACTCCCCTATTTCTACTAAGGAGCCCATCCTTCTAGTCACTCAGGTTTGCAGCTTCACTGTTATCCTGCATTCCTCCCCTTCTCACCCCATACACATAATTAGTTGCCAAATTTCATAATTTCTTCTTCTTCAAAAAAATCTCCCTTATTTTTTCTTATCTCTGTGCATACTACTACTTTTCTATTTCATATCCTCATCATCTTTCACTTTCATTATTTTAGCAGCTCACTAACTGCTTTCCATATCTCAAGTCTTTTCCTTCTCTAATCCAACCAGAGGGAGAGGAGGGGGAGGGAAGGAGTAAAGGACAAGAGAGGGAGGAGGGAGGGGAGCAGAAGGGAGGGGCAGAGAGGAGAGGATGACAAAGGAGAGAGTAAGGGAGTTAGAGATGTTTAGATGTAGAAAGTCACCAGAAATAAAGTCATAATTACTGCAGTAAGTTGAGAGAAACCACTTTCAGTATTGAAGAAACCTACTAACTGGTTTCCATGCCTCAAGGCTTTTCCCTCTCTATTCCATTCAGGGGAAGGGAATGTGAGGAGAGATAACTAGGGAGCTGGAGATGTAGAATGTCATTCAGATGTGGAATGTCACCAGAAATCAACTCACAATTAAGGCAGTGGATTGAGAGAGAAAGCAAAAGAGGTTAGAAACAATTCTGCTTTTCTAATACTAATTTACCAGAATGAATGTGACTGGAGTTGCTGAGTTTGTAACATAGAGATAGAGATCAGTAATAAGATGACTCCTTATGCAGCTGCATCTAAAAGAATACTCTCAGGAGGTGGCTTCAAAGAAAAAGCCGCATCACCAAAAATATCTTTTTTGGAGCAGATCACCTGTGAATTATCTGAGTGCTGGATCAAGCATTTTTGCTCCCAATATATTCCCCCTTTTAAAATAAAAGTTTAGGGATGGCTAGGTGGCACAGTGAATAGAGCACCGGCCCTGGAATCAGGAGTACCTGAGTTCAAATCCAGCCTCAGACACTTAACACAAAAAACTAGCCGTGTGACCTTGGGCAAGTCACTTAACCCCAACTGCCCTCCAAAAAGCAAAAAAATGAAATAAAATAAAATAAAAGTTTAAAAGAGTGTAATTCAATGCCTGAATCTTGTATATTATGAGACATTATTTGTATAATACATTATTTGTATAATAATTTGTATAATATAATATAATAATAATAATAATATAATTTATATAATACAGATATACAAAGGATTATTATAATGATTAATATAGGAAGCAAACAGATACTAAGAACTAATATATTCTGAAATGGAGAGATTTTTTTTGTCAATGTATCAATAATTGTTTTTGTAACTCCTGGGTCAATCCCAGGGATCTCACTAGGTTCAGTATCTTTAATAATCTGATGGAAAGCTTTTATTTCCATGGTGATATATAATGTTCATGGCTCCCTTCTTTCCCTCTACTGTAATGTTTTTGTTTCTCTTAATGTGACATAATATAACATTTTCTGTCTCCTCCTTTACTCTTTTCCCATTACAATCCCTTTACACCCCTTAATAAGGTTTTTTTTTAATCATCACTACTTAATTTATACCCACCCCCTCTATCTATGTAGATCCCTGTATACACTGAAGGTTATATAAGTTGTGTGTGTGTGTGTGTGTGTGTGTGTGTGTGTGTGTGTGTGTGTGTGTGTGGTCAGGTCACTTCAGAATTCTGCCTCTGTGCACCTGGGCTAGAGCTCGTACAGGCTCAGCTGTTGGTGGATGTTCCACATTGGTGTTTGCAGATTCTCTTGGTTGTGAGAAGACACACCTGGAGTTCTGGTGTTAGAGCTTGCTGGTTCCACCCCCGTGGGGTTTGGGGATCTCCTGCAGGTCAGGTGAGATGTGGTTCATTGGGACACCTTCCACCTTGCCCCTTAGTCATAGCATAGCCACAGCTACAACCCTTCCTCTAGGACTCCCAAGCCTCCAACTGGTTCCACTATTTCAGGATTCTACACTGGGGCAATATTCTATGGGTTTTCAGGGTCAGAGAGGGAGATTAGAGCAGCTATGATTTACTCTGCAATCTTGGCTCCTGGAAGTTTAATTAGATGATTTTTAACATCCAGGCTGTGCATTGATAGCCCCATTTCTTACCCAGCTCAGACAGATCCCTCCTCCTGTGGTCAGAGTTCTAGAATTGGCTCTTATGGTAGGTGAATCAGTATGAGGGCTTGCTCCAGCTCTACTATGGTAGGTCTGTGCTGGTGCATCCACCCTACTCTGCACTCCCTTGACCCAGCTCTACCATCTGTCCCCACTTTCCTTGATGGGAAATCTACCATGCTCAATCTCCTAATGGATTCTGCCACTCTAAAATCCATTGAGATTCACTTTTTAGAGGTTACTGAAGAAATTCACAGAGGAGTTCAGGTGAGTTCCTGCTTCACTCCCCATCTTTACTCCACCCCCCTCACCTCCTTGTCTTTTGTTCTTGAAGAGGACCATGACATCAGGGTGGCAATTTAATGATATGCAAGTGAATAAGTGGGGGAAGGCAGAGCAAAGTCACCAGCCTCACTTTGTCCTCCAGAAACATGTGGGTCCAATAGTGAGATATAGATCAGTATGACTGGAGGCAGACCTAGATAAAGTAGGAAACCTTTAACTTTCTGAATTTATTCATAATTAATATAGGGAATTATTCTGGTAGTAATTTATGTTCTTATATCTGCTGAAAGGTACTTACTGATTTTAGGTATTTTCTTATTTTTTATTTAATCTGATCTGTTGCTACACTTTCACATATATAAGACATATATGTATGTTTTTATATATTTTTGCTGTTCTCTGGAAGAAACGGACCATTTTTAAAGAAACTGTATTCGTCCCTCTGAGAAGGAGATGACAAGGGATGGTGATTATGAAGTGGATGGGTTTTTAGCACTGCCCAGAGAAAGGCAGAAAGTGAATTAATCACAGAAAACTTAACTGAATACTTTCTTTCTGATTATGTTTTCCCCTGCAGTTTGCGGCATTGTAATCTTACCCATACATGTTTCCAGAATCTGTTCTCTGCTCTCAGCAGCAATGGGAGCCTGAAAGACCTAGATCTGATTGGAAATTCCTTTAATGAAGGGGAAATAAAGCTTCTACATAAGGCTCTGAAAAATCAAAACCCTAACTTGGAGAAACTGAGGTGAGTTTCCACATGTTCCCTTGTTTGAAGTCCTGCTTGGCATCAGGTACAGGATTGCAACAACACAAACCAGGCAATTCAGTGTAGAAACTATTCCTGCTTCAGGTTCATGGTCCATGGACTTATATCTTTCTCCCTCTCACTATTCCCTAAGGAGTAATGTGACAGGGAAAGACTGGTTTGTTAAAGGAATACTACCTTACTCTCTAATAGCCAATTATCATGTCAATGTGCATGACTCACAAATCTGTAGTCCTAGTCTCTGGATATCCTGTAAGCATGTCAGACTGAACATGTCTGAACTCAACTGGTTATCTTCTCAAGAAAACCCATATCTCTAACTTCTTGATTTCTTTTGAGGATCCCATCCTTCTTGTCTCTCAGGTTTGCAGTTTTACTATTATTCTTGATTCCTCCCTTTCTCACCCCATACACATATTCATTTGTCAAATTTTGTAATTTCTTCCAAAAATTTTTTTCTGTTTTCTGTTTCTTATCTCTGTGCATACAATTACCCTTGTAGTTAATATTCTCATCACCTTTCACCTTCCCTATTGCTATAGTCTACTAACTCAGGGGTGTGCATCCTTGGACCTGGAGGCCAAATGTGGCTTTCTAGGTCCTTGGGTGCAGCCTTTTGAGTGAGTCCAAGTTTTATAGAACAAATTTTTTTATTAAGGGCATTTGTTCTATGAAGTTTGGATTCAGTCAAAAAACCACAGTTGAGGACCGACAGGGTCTCAAGGTCACTGAACCCCTGCCAGTTTCCATGCCTCAATTCTCTCCTCTCTAATTTGTCCAGAGGAGACAGAGGAGGAGAATGGAGGAAAGTACAGGAGAAGAGGGGAAAGAAGAGGAGGGCAGAGACACAGCAAGGGAGCTGGAGAGGAAGTTCAGATGTAGAATGTCACCCAGAAATCAAGTCACAATTATTTCAGTGGGTTGAGGGAGGAATCAAAAGAGATTAGAAACAATTCTGTTTTTCTAATATTAATTTTCTAGAATATGTGACTCAAGATGCTGAGTTTGTAATACAGGCACTACCTGACATTCACAAAATCAAAATAGATATTCCCAAGCAGAAGGAAACCCTGAGTGCAGTTTTCTGTATTAAGCACTGTCCTGGGGAATGGAGAATTTTCTTTTGTGTATCTTCTTTTCTTATGTTTTATAGTCTTTACTAGGCATTTCCAGACAGATGGAACTTTGAATTTTATAAGAAACGCAATGTTCACTTTTAAACTTTGGACAAGTGTCCAACCAAAATTCTCACCCTCGCTTTTCTTTGTTTGGGGACACAGAATTTTTGAACGAAGAGTCCAACATCAGGCACTGCTGGACTTTGCCTTTCCTTGTGCCTGTGTGGAAAACTAAGGTGATGCTTTTTTCCCACAATTTATGTGTTAGCTCCACTAACATCACACCAGATTTAATTAGTGGTATTAAAGTTGCATTTGGCAGCAAAGGGATCCCTGGATAGATGATACCATATCTTCATCTCTTTCAAGAAAAGAAAAGGACAAAACCTGTGCACAGATTTCTGTGTCAAACTGAGATTAATTAAAGGATATTCTGTCCAGAGGACTGAGGTCCTACCAAAGGGGAGAGAGAAAGACAAGGAGCTTGGAGGGAGGCAGTGGGGGTGGAGTCATGAAAATTTCCGGATTTGTGTCCAGCAACTTTTTGTTTTTCTAGAGGAAAGATCCCATCTCTACTGTGTGCTACAAATGCTCCTTCTCTTTTAGGAGCTTTCAGTCAATAACTGGAAGAGAAGTAAATGGTATTGTGGCACTAGTTCTCTATTTTTGAATCTTTAAAATTATTCTTGATTGAGTGAGAAAAGCAGGGAAAATGGAAGGGAGGAAGAGTAGGCCTCATCACATGCTAGCTTTAGGCCTGTTAGTGATAGGAATGAGCTCTTCATGTCCTGGACTCAGTTCTAAAATACTCTCCCTGCACTGGAAACAATATTCTCATGATGATCATGGCACAATTCCAGATGTACCTTCAGCTTCCTCTTCCAGGCTCCGGACTCTGAAGCCTTCCCTGGAGGTGGAGGGCAAAGGCTAATATTCCTTAAGGATCTTTTGTTCAGTACTTCACAAGTTGTAGTCTTGGGCACACATGAGATGGCTCAGGAGGAAGGCAGGGTTTTGTGTTGTTGTTGTTTTTTGTTGTTGTTGTTGTTTTTGCTTTGGTTTTTTCTTTTTTCCTTTTTTTAGAGAGGGGAAGACAAAACAATTGGGGTTAAGTGACTTGTCCAAGGTCACATAGCTAACAAGTGTGTCAAAGGTCTGAAATCAGATTTGAACTCAGGTCCTCCTGATTCCAGGGCTGGTACTCTATTCACTGAGCCACCTAGCTGCCCCATGGAAGTTGTTTTCATGCTAGAATAAACATTTACAGTGTGTCATCTTGCAAGTGCATTTGAAGCTATCCTTTTAGGCGGAAGAAAAATTCATTACTAGCCTCTGTTTGACAGCTTCATTACAAGAAGCAGCTAAGTGGGACAATGGAGAGACTTATGATAAATATTTGGGAGACAGATATCTTGTGTAATTAATAACCAACTTGTTATTTATGGCTAGCAAATAATTAATAGTTTGAGATCAGTGACACTCCTGGAAGCCCAGCTCTCCTTCCCCCCAACCTGTAAGTATCCAGTGTTTTAACTTTGGGAGTACAGGGTGATTCCCAATAGGTGGGAAGCAACTCTGACTAGCCTTATTCTAATGAGGGGATTGGGGACATGACTGAGATTTCACTCTTGGACAAAAAGATTCTATACCCAGACCATATACTTCTGAGAATCTAAAAGAAGGGATCTACCTCTAACCAGAATACTTGTGGAGTTAACAGTGAGCCAGAATATACCTGTATTAGATTCTCTTTACTCTTTAATCAGAACAAAGATTCCTAGTTGTGTAGGTTCTTGCCCAAAATTGAGGAGAATGTTAACCCAATCTCCTCACCTTTCACTGGATTCCCCCATCCCCACATTAATTTGTTTTTAATAATCTTTTCTCTCTAACTGCTGGACCAGGAGTTGGGAAGACACGAGTTGAAATGTGTCCTCAAACACTCAGTAGCCTTGTGACACTGTGGACAAGTCACTTAATGCATATCTCTTTCTTTATCTGTAAAATGGGAATTAATAGGATGCACCTTCCAGGTTTGTGAGGATAAAGGGGATAATGTCTGTGAAGTGCTTTGTGAATCTTAAAGCACTATATAAATGCTATCTATTTGTATTATTGTTGTTTGTTCTTCCTTCTGAAAGAGCACCTTCATATCAGGAAGGTGATGTCATGACTTGCAGTTAAATTGGATATGAGTGAGGGAGGGCTATGTACATTCACCAGCTTCCCTTTCTCCTCTGGAGTCATCTGGGTCCAGTGACCAGAAAAGGATCAAGATGACTGGAGATGGCCCCAGATGCAGTGGGAGACCTTGACCTTTTTAAGCTCTTTCCAGATCTCAGTCTGATTGAGGCAATGGTTTTCAGTGGTTAAAGCTAGGTAAGAAATTAGGATAGGGAAGAGAGATATATCATAGTTCCTGCCCTGACAAGCATTTTGTCAGTTTTCTAGATAGAGAGGATGGAGCTGGGGTTGTGGAAGACATAAAAACCCAAGAGAGGAATAGTGGGGGAAATAAATGTGTCTGATATTTTCCCTTCTTCTTCCCTCTGGGGACTGGGCTGGTGGAGTTGCCTCCAAAATTCCTTTGACATGAAAATAAATGGGAAAATACAAACAGAATTATAAGCAGACAAAAAATACAGTCAGAGAAAATAACATAGTCCAATAGACAAACAGACAGGGCTTCTAGCTGTCTGACCTTAACTGTTAGTTACCAGAGAGAGTAGCACCAACATGTGGGTTTTCAAAGCTGGGGGACTCAATGGTTGCCCAGTGTCTTATCTGACCAAATCATACAACTCTTCCCATAAGTGAGCCCCAAAGCAAAACCTCACCTCACAGGTATATACAGCCTTCTCCTGGGTCAGAGAACATCACAACCTTCATGACACACTGCCTAATTACAAAGTAAACAAAGGTATGGACATTGCTGAAAAACAAGCCTCTCCTAAGCAAGGGTCTCTTGTTTTGCTCCAAGTGAGGTCCATTAACAGACAGGGAAGATTTTCAAATTTCCTTACCATTACACTTGAGACTAAAGTACAAGTATTTCAAGTAAAGCTTCTCTCAAAGGTAATTTCTAATGACATCACAAGCATTTAGAGATTGTTTGCAAGCATAAAAACAAAGATTGTAAAAAAAAAAAGCCCCTTCCATTCAGGCACATCAGCAAGAATCTCCATCATATTCAGCATCATATGGACTGAACTAAGCCCTAACTGCATTTTTATCCTGCTCTTTTTGCTTTGGTGCTTCATTACCAGAGGCTGCAATACATTGTCTCATCTGTTTCAGGGAGTGTAGTTTAAAGACATGACAACTACCCTATTTAAATACTTTAATAAATGTTATGCATCTACCTGACACTTACTGATTTTTTTTCTGACTTCAGGAGACAGCAACTTCTTTTCTACAAGCTTATCATGCTTTACGTCCTGCCACTAAATATTATACTTAATTTTTAACTATAACTGAAGTCATCACTTTTGGTGTAGGAAATTTGTTCTCATTGGCATTTGAATCTTCTTATGACTGACAACATATCAATTAGGCATTAATGAGCACCTGACACTGGACAAGCCACCTGACCTCTCTAAAACCAGCTTCCTCACTCATAAAATTGGAATAATTATCATTATATTGCCTACCTCACAACAGAATATGAGCAAAGTGTTTTCAAATGTGGAGACATTATAAAAATGTGACTGTCATTTGTATATCTGCTCTATACTTGGCCCCATTCTAGATACTTGTTGGATATAAAAGAAATATCAAGAATTCTTCATCACTTTAAGGAACCTAATTGGTCATTGATGGGAGAATACAGCATTCTTTAACTATTGAAAAAGGGATAAATGAATATTAAAGGAATGGGCACTGCAATCCTGACTCCTTGCAATGGGAATTTGGAGAACAGAGGAAGTAGGATAGTTAAGGAAGGCTTCAAAGTAAAGATGGGTCCTCAACTAGTGTTTAAAAGATGAACACAACTTGAAGAGGCAAATGGAAGAGGGGAAGAATCAAATAGTGTGAGAACAGAGGAAGGCCCAGGGAAGGAGGCAGAACAGAAAGGAGAAAGATGTGAATGGGATGGAAAATCAAAGAGATCAGATGAGAATAGGGAAAAAATAGGATTAAGAAGCAGATCCTTCAGAGTTGAGGCTGTTGGGTTCACTGGGACATGTTATATATTGAAAAAGGATAGAAGGAAGGGATATCATAGGGTCATAGGTTTAGATATAGAAGGGACTTAGAGGCCATCAAATCCAAAAGTCTGACCTCCTCATTGTACTGATGGGGAAAGAAGAGAAGAGACTTTTTTTTTAACTTTCAGTTCCAAATTCCCTTCCTCCCCCCTCCTGTAGCCATCAAGAAGGCATGAAGTATGAGGAAGTGACTTTTCTATGGTTACACAGGCAAGGAGTAGAAGATTTTGGATTTAAACCCAGGTGCTCTAATACCAAATCTACCACCTTATGAGGTATACCCCTTCTGAACTCTGATAGCACTGTTTACCTCCTTTTGTGCTCCTGGGTTCCTAGCTCAACAGCTAGAAGGGACCTCAGAGGCCAGGCCATCTACTTCAATGCCTTCATTTCATGGATAAAGAGATTAAGACACAAATAAGCAAAGTGCCATGTTCAAGTTCATGTGAGGAGTAAGTATCAATAGGAAATTCTGAACCCAGAATCTCCACTCAAAATCCAGTTCTCTTTTGACAGCACCACACTGGCTTAAACTTGCCCCATTTTATCTTGTATTACATTTATCTGTGAATGTGTCTTGGGTGTTACTGTGAGCTCTTGGATGGTAAACACTGTCTTACTCATTTTTGCATCTCGATCAGCAACTAGCACTCTTCCTTCCAAATAACAGACCACTGCTAAATACTGAGTTAATGAGTGATCACAAAATGTTTTATGGTAAATTCTCAAAGCACACTCCATGCCCCCTTCTCCATCCTCCCTGGTATGAAATAAAGGAAATAGAGTTCATAACCTGTGAATTTGAATTTCACCAAATTAAAAAAAATGAAGGAAAGTCAGCCTGGAAACCCAGGAGAGGAAGATGGGGACACTAGTTATCTTCTGCTCCAGGCCTGTCCTTCCTTGGACTTGCCTATTTCAATTTAGTAATACCATCCACCTCTCTGTCAACTGATAGACATCTTTGCCTCTTAACTCCTTCCTCACCCCCCACACAATCAGTTGATGTTTTGTCCATTTTTTCTACCACAATCCCTCACATCTATCCTTTTCTTTCTCAAAATGCTACTTGTCCTGGCTCATCCTCTCTTGCTTTGTCTATTGGAACAGCTTCCTTGGTGGTTTCTCTTCATCCAGTGACTCCTCTTTCCAAACCTTCCTGTAGGAGCTGTAAGAATAATTTTAGTGGACGTGTCTGGCCATGCCACACTGCAGCTTCAAAACCTTTAATATTTCTCACTGTCCTTAGGATAATATGTGAACTTCTTAGCCTGGAATTCAAGGCTTCATCAAGTTTGGCTCCACACTACACTTACGGCCTTTTATGTCATAGTACTTCCTCTTGTGTCCTCTATATTCTGAACCATGCAACTAGATGATCTCCAATCTCATCCTGTCGTTTCCCATCTCTGCACACTTGCACATGCTATGCCCCTTACATAAATACTTTTCTTCTTCATTTTAAATGACCTTATAGCATTCTTCTGCTCCTTCAAAGTCAAGCTTAGGTCTCACTTCCTTCATAAAGTCTTGAGTGATGTCCCTCCCACAAAACAAAAGAAAGCAAAATGAACAACAAAAAAAAAGTGAGCTTACCTTCTCAAATATTCATAGAGAACTGTCTGGATTATTCCTTTCTCTTATTACATTCTTCCTTGTATCATACTTATTTATGTGTCCTCATCTCCCTTGGGGACAGAAGGATTGTTTTATTTTTTACCTCTGAATCTCCAGCACTAAGTACAGGGCCTTACACATAGATAATTATTTAACACATTATTTGTTGATGTTGTTCTTGTTCATAGTTGAAATGAAGTGGGATGAAAGAGGTTACTTTTGGGGAGAACAGAAGTGAGAGAGAGAGAGAGAGAAATTTTTGGGGGGTGATGGGAAAGAGAACCTCCTGGAGTAAGATTTAATTTAATTCCCAGGAAATATCCTTTATATGCAACCGACCTGGCAGTGATGGGTCCATTTCTGACCACGACAGCCTTTTTGGATTGAAAGTATGTGTCTTTGCATCAGGCTTCTAGTAGTGGATAAAGAACTGATCCTGGAATCTAGAGGACTGAGTTCAAATCCAGCCTCAGACACTTACCAGATGTGTTACCCTGGGCAAATTATTTAATCTCTGCCTCAGCTGCTTCTTCTGTAAAGTGGAGCTAATAATAGTGCCTACTTCTCTTTGTTGTGAGAATGAAATTAGAATATTTTTCAAGCATTTAGCCCAGTGCCTAGCACATTGTTGGTGCCTAATCAGTGCTTATTCCTTTTATTCCCTTTGTTATTCTTGACATGAGAGAGTACACAGAGCTCCAGGGTCAGTGTCTATATGCAAAACACTAGGATATTCTCTTTTCTTACCTTCATCAATAAAATGTCAACTTTGATTACATATTTTCTTTATAGGAAAAATATAGAGAAAATTCCTGAGGGTTACATGAAAGAAGAGGAATGCTGTAATTCCCTACAGGAGCATCGGATGTCTACATGGGGTAATGAGAGACCTAGCGAGGATAGGCCTTCATCACCTTATCCTGAGCTATTACAATAGCCTCCTAACCCTTATTTCTACTGTCTCTTCTTATCATACTCACCCTTCCAGAGTAATCTTCCTCATTTCCAACTCTGGTACTGTCACTATCTTGTTACTCTCACCATTGAATAAAATTAAAAATCCTTATCCTTGCACAAAAGCTATTCAGGCATCTGTCCTTATCCTGTCGTTTTAGCATTATTTTTTAATTCTTTCCTACATAAACTTTCTGGTTCAGAAAATTTCTCTATTCATTCTGTATAGGGTGACAGTTCTGTTGGCACAGTGGTAGAACACTGGGCCTGAGTTCAAATCCAGCCTGAGATTTATTAGTAATGTGACCCTGGACAAGTCACTTAACCTCTGTTTGTTTCCTCAGCTATAAAACAGGGAGATTAATAGCACCTACTTTGCAGGGTTTCTGTGAGGATCAAAAGAGACAGTATTTGGAAAGATCTTAGCAAAGTGTCTTGCATATAACAGGTGTTTAATAAATGCTTTTTTCCTTTCTCCTTGCAAATAGGAGCTGTTTCTGCCTTTCTTTGTATCCCCTATGCTTAGCACAGAGCCTGACATGTGGCTGGGGCTTCATAAAAGCTACTTTACTGACTTTTGCAAAGTCTTGTTGATTTCACCTCTGCAACATCTCTCTTCTGTTTTCCCTTCTCTTAACTCACCTGGATGCTCTAGTTCAGGCTCCCATCATCTGACCTTAATGAATCACCTTAATCAATGCTAGTTGATTGACCAACTATCATCTTTTTACAGAAAACACTGAAGTTTGCATTTCCATTCCTGCACTGTCACCTAAGCTTCAGATTTCCATGTCTAATTCTTTTGTAAGTGCCTTTATCTTAAGGACCTGCCACCTTCTCAGGATCAAGATGTTTTATACCAATAGGTCATAAAGTGGATGGAGACCTGGAAATGAGCCACAAGGAACTTAGTTTAAATCCCATTTCAGATATGTACTAACTAGGTGACTCTGGGCAAGTCACTAAACTTCTGTCTGCCTCAGTTGCCTCATCTAGAAAGTGGGGATAATAACAACACCTACTTCCCAGTGTTGTAAGGATAAAATGAGATAATATTTGTAAGGCACTTTGTAAATCTTAATGCCCTGTATAATTTCAGTTACTGTTTTTACCTACCTCACATCAACATCTTTCTCCATAAACTTACTCCTTTCCCTGATCTCCTTTTTCTGGCAGTGGTACAAAATTTACCATTTTTTCTTAGTTGTTCAGGTTTATCAATACAGAATTATCTTTGACTCTTCCCTCTCCAATGGCCCCACACATAGAATCAGTTAAAAAGATTCCACATCTTAGTTCTTTTTCTATGATGTCTCTTATATTTATTTCCTCTGACATGACTTTAGTCCAGGTCCTCCTTACACTAAATCTGGACTCCTACAAACCTCCTCATTTCAATCTATTCCATATCCTGGTACTAGATTAATCTTCCTAATGCATAGGTGTGACCAAATTGCTGCACTCCTCAGAATCTTTAATGGCTCCACACTCTTTAGCTTGGTATTCAAGGCCCATGTCCACCTCACCTCTCCAGTCTCATCTCACACTACTCCTTATGTCTTGTTTGCTTTAGAAAAAACGAACTGTTTGGCAACCTCTTAATCCAGCTCATGCTCTCTCCAGTCTATGCCCCTGTGCTAGAAAAGTCCTTCTTATTTCTCCTGCTGCCATCATCATACCCATCCTCCAAGCCTACTTCAGATGTCTATCTCCTAACACTTTGTACTTCTCTTACGCACTTGCTATAGTTGAATCCGTGTTGTATTTATCTTTATGTGTATAATGATCCCTAGTAGTTAATAAGCTCCTCCAGAAAAGGGATTATTTCTTAGTTATATTTGTTTCCTTTCTTGCACCTACTCCAGCACTTGTTACAGTGCACACAGTAGGCAGTTAGAAACAACTTACTTATATGAATGAAGATAGTAGACTGGGAAGAAATAAAAATCCCTCCAAAACTGGGACAGAACTGAAGTCTTTCATCAACAAGGCTTAGGGCCGTCCATGAAACTGACAGACAGAATCCAACAGGGGCTTTGCATGTGGAAGGAATCTGGAAGGGTAAATACCATGATAAAAGGAGCTATTTTGGTAGGCAAATCTAGTGACATTAAAATCATTATCTCTCTAAAAGCCATGGGAAATCTATGAAGATATTAAGTAAAACACTGCATTATGATTTCTTTGGTATGGCATGTTATAAAGAGAGAGGAGAAACTGTAGCAAAGCCTTGTTTCATGATTATAGGAGGATTCCATATCTCCTGATTTTTGCCAGAGAGGTCAATATAGGATGCCTTGATCCTATGATCTCCCCTTTCTCCTACCACACCTCTCACTGTTCCCTCTTTTCCTCTCTATTTCAATATGCAACCATTTCCAGTGGCCTTGGCAATAAAAAGAAATCTTGTCAAGTAATCTTACCTTTAGAGCAGTTTTCCTACAGTCTCAACTCGTCTGTTTTGTTCTCCAGGGTCTCTGGGGAATCTTCACAATTCTAGGAAATTCTAAGGAATTTGGCGAGCTGTGGGTGACTTAAGACTGTGGATGACTTATCATTATACTCAAATCCATATTGTGGTATTGTATTCAGTGATTAGAATAGTTATGAATTAGTTCTGAAAAGAGATAAGGTAGACTTTCCTGAGGGATTCTACAAAAGAGGGAAAGATTCCAATCTTGGAAGCTTATACATAGATAAGTCTTTCAAAGATCATAGGCACTATTCCATCCAATTGTAAGCAGGATTTAGATTTAACTATTTAGGATAGATGGCTTTTATTGTGTGCAATTTTAAATAATCTATAAAAAAAAGCCCTTTGTCTGTAAATCAGCATATTCTAAAAGGAAATATTTACCAAAGTTTCTTCTTTGTTTAGAGGTAGCTAGGTCTAACAGTGGGTAGTGTGCTGAGCCTAGAGTCAAAGAGAGTTATTTTCCCGAATTTAAATCTGGACTCAGATACTTCATAAGTGTGTGACCCTGGGCAAGGTACTTAATGCTGTTTGACTCAGATTCCTCATCTATAAAATGAGCTGGAGAAGGGAATGGCAAATCATTCTACTATCTTTGTCAAGAAAACCCCAAATGGGTTCACTGAGACTTGAAAAGCAGTGGAAAAAAAAAGTTCTTTGTTTCTTATTTTTTGATTATTGTGTTACTTTTTCAAATTCATCTCTTTGAATGGAAAGAGTAGTCCAAATGCATTCATCAGGACAGTCCTGCCTTTCTCTCCATTTTTAGGGCCACATGAAAACTTTTCTAATCACCAAAAATAATGTGAATTTGGTTTTAAAGATGAATTGGTCACCCACAGTAACACAAATTCTTTAGGAATTTGCCAGAGATCTAAATGACTAGAGGAAATACAATCAGTGTGATGAAATCACAGCTTTTTATGCCTCCAGAAGTCTGATTCTCCAAATTGAAAGGAAAGCTTAGAGGAAACAATCATACAAATATTTGAGTTCATCCCTCTCTGTAGTAAAACGGGCTAAGACAAAAAAAATGTTACGTTTATAAATAGAGCAGTGTTACTCGTGGCAGCTCTACAGTCAGGCTTGGGTACAATGTTATAAAAGAGAGGGAATGGCAAAGATCTCACCCAATAACTCTTACCTTGGCATTGTTTCCCCTCTGCATCTTTTTTGGGGGGAAGGGGCTTTGGGGGGTACTCTTTTCAAGTTCTCCCTCCTTGTGGAGGCTATTGCCTATGATCATCATTATTTCATTGAGATGAGTGTAAACTCTGGTATAAACTGAATACGTAAGAAGTAAGACTTTTCTTTTATGCTTCTTAATGCAGGAATCCTCAACTAGGATTAAGGCATAAAATTCATGTAGTCATGATGACAGCATTTGCTCATATTATAAGAGTACTTTATGCCTCTAATGAGTTTGCCATAGTGACAAAAGATGGTAGCAATGTAGCAAACTATTATGTCTTGATGTGAATCTGAGAGAATCTGTTATTTTTTTCTTTTACTGAATTTTTTACATATCTAACATTTATTTTCAGGAGAAGGAGCACCACAAACAAAGCCAGAAGTGACTTCCTTGCTATCAGCTTTTGATTATTTAAAAGATAAACAGTTAGATATGGAGAGGTGCCACAATACATTTCTGGGACCAAATGGACCAGTACAGCTTGACTTGATAGAAAACAGCAGAAACTTATATAGGTAAGAAGCAGTGGTCTCTTCATTTCCTTCTCTCTCAAGTGTAGTCATGTATTGGTATATGTGATTTACAGAAAGAGGATGTAATAACCCTCTCTCAATCTAGATGAAGCTATGTTCCCCTCCATTTTCTTCTTTCCTTCTTTTGTTGATTCTTTCCTATTTTTAAAAATATTTATTTATTAAATAAATATATTTTATCATATTTTTGTATATTTTTATATTATATATTTATTATATTTAGTGACATTTTATCTCAGTGATGTTCCTCCTAACTGATGGGATCATGGGATCAAGGAGTTCAGGGAATCCAGGAACCCCGATAACCAGAGTCCTTGGAAAGCAGTCTGGAATGAATTCATGGACTCAAGCATTTTCTAAGTCAAGGTGGCAAAGATTTATTGTTACGCATTATAGCAGGCAAGAATTCTTAGGGAACCTACAACCTTAAAGGTGTATAGTTAAAGTTTTTATGGGATAATCACATAATGGAACCAGTGCCAAATATGCTAACTAGGTGAGTGAGGGTAGGATTAGGGAGGAGTTAAAGAGTGGTCACTGCTTAAAGGAACATGCACTTGTAATATCTACTGTGCAGGCATACTGGCCAGGATTCACTGGGAAAAAGCCCAAGGAAAGGGTTGGGGCTGCATGGAAGTGTGATTTTAGGCTTGAAACTTCACTAAGTCAGCTAGTGGTCAGGACTGACCAAGCTGCAGTCATCAGTGTCATGTTTGACAAGACAGAGGTCTGGAATGTGTTCTAAGTTAACAAGTCATACAGGATGTGTATAATGAACAAGGGGATATACACATAGACTGAGTCTATGTGTGTGTATATATGTGTGTGTGTGTGTGTGTGTGTGTGTGTAGATATAGCTATAGGTAGATATAGATATTGATACAGATATAAATAAAGAGATAAGAGAGATAGAGATATAGATACAGATAGGTATGACCTAGTACACAGCTGCTTCAGCCAGTATACACCTGGGTCAGGTTACTAAATTCTATACATGCAGCTGGCCACTGTAACAGGAAAAGAGATAACTATTTTGCTAGGGCATGCTGCCCTTGAGCTAGAGAGAAACTGCCTGAGACAGTGTTTTGAGAATAGGGATATTTGAGACTACAGAGAAATATGATTTTACAAATTAGAGTTCAAGCACAGGCACTGAAGTACCCTATAATTTCCCCCCTTAAACAGACGAGACCCAAAATTGTTTGGGATAAGGGATGAAATTTTCAGCTTCCCAAGCTGTTACATGCTGAGGGAGAAGGTAGAGCTGTCCCTGCCTCATAGGATCCCCTCATTTAAGGTCCTGGGTCTGTAGCTAGTGTCCAGAACTTGTTTGATGTCAGTTCCAGGGGGTGATGGGTCGTGATCTCAGAAAGTTTTTGGTACTCAGCCTGAGATGTCATCTGCAAGTGAAGGGTGCTGAGCATAGAAGAAACAAATCGGGCAAAGAGATTAAACAAACAAGGGCCTAAAAAGAGTAGGAGGGAAATAACCTACTGAGTATGGTTTAGTATCCTTTTCTAACAGGGCCATCTGAAATTTCATTGAACTGTCAACTTTAAAATAAAGGTGCATAATTTTCCTTTCTTAAAATTCTGTCAGACTTCTCCACACTCAGCATACTCAAACCATCTGAAATCTGCAGAACCAGTGCAACAAATTATCTAGGGACAGGATGGATATGGATGATCCTCATTTGTCCCTAAACCTTCTTATCTGCTTCCATATTTTCAATTAAACCTTTATTTTCCTTTCCAAATATTTTGAACCCAATACTCAGATAATTTCACTTTCTTTTACATTTCAACCATAGAAATGATACCCCATAAGTTATTACTCTATATTAACATAACTGTACTGCCTTATACAAAAGAGATTCCTGACTTGAACCTCACAGCTGAAAAGTAGATATGCATTCTTTTTTCACAAAGCTTGTTCATTCTTTTCTGATTATATTCAATCTGGAAGAAAGAGATAATTCAGGAACTGTATCTTTTACATATAATGAGTTCAGACACTACTTTATCTCTTGCTTAGGCCATGGAATGACTACAAATTCAGATCAAAACAGCAAGATCGGTTCTGCTCTACATCTCATTACATTAACTTAGCAATAAATTATCTTTCTTTTTTTAAAAATATTTTTATTTGTTTTCTTGTTTATATCATTCATTTTCATTACATTTTTGTATTACAAATTTTCTCCCCATCTTGCCCCTACCCCAACCCTAAAACAGCAATCCCACTGTAAAGCCCCTCCCCTGCTCTGCTCTCTTACTTTCTGGTAGGGCAGGGATGATCTCCCTATCCCAGCCCCTGTATATCTTACTTCCTAGTTGCAAGTATTGCAGAACTTTAAATTCTAGATGCTTTCAATTCCTCCCTTGTCACCCACCCCCACTGAAAGCACAAGCAATTCAATACAGGCTGTGGATGTGTGATTATAAAAGACATCTTCATAGTGGACATACTGTAACAGTGATCATCTGTCTCTCCTTCTTGCATCCCTCCCCCAGACCCTGCCCTCCCCTCCGACATACCTCCTCTCATCCCCATGCCCCCTGCTCTCCTGTGTGGCTTGATGCCCAGTTTAGAGTTTATACCATTTCTTCCCTAAGCCAAATTCAAGGAGAGTAATTGAAAGTAAAGTTGTAACAGTTATCCCTTGCCTCTTCTCTATGGGATGATTAACCCTATTTTGTCTCTCCCTGTCTCATCTCATTCTAGTCCTCTCCGACCTCAGAATTTCGCCTTTTAAAGTATCATCCCTTTGTATTCAGTTCATCCTATACCCATCCATATACACATATACACACATGCTCAGATATGTATTCATATGCATATATAGCCTCCTATATGGACCTACGTGTAAGTATACATATACAAATGGTTTTCTCTTGGAAGCCTGCAATATTTTCTCATTTAACTGGGTAGTCTGGAACCTGGCAATAACATTTCTAGGAGTTTTCTTTTGGGGATCTTTTTGAAGAGGTGATTGGTGAATTCTTTCAAGTTCTGTTTTGCTCTCTGATTCTAAAAACATCAGGCTATTTTCTTTGAGGATTTCTTGAAGGATGCTTTCCAAGTTCTTTTTTTGGTCATGTGTTTCAGGTAGACCAATAATTTTCAAATTGTCTCTCCTGGATCTAT
>CM053596.1:70261100-70294445 GCA_028646575.1 Pseudocheirus occidentalis
CTTCTACTTGCTCCCCTCTAATTCTGAAGGAATTATTCTCTTCAGAATGCTTTTGAGATTCTTTTTCCATCTGGGAAATTTGACTTTTTAAGGCATTCTTCTCCCTCATTGGCTTTCTGGGCCTCTTTTGCCATTTGAGTTAATCTATTCTTTAAAGTGTTGTTTTCCTCAGTCAGGTTGTTGACTCTCTTTTCATGGTTTTCTCACATATTCTCATTTCTCTTCCCAATTTTTCCTCCACTTCTCTTATTTGGTTTTCAAAGTCCTTTTTCATTTAATGTATAGCTTCTAGGCATTCTTCAGTTATCTTGGAAGCATTTGGTGTGGGAATTCTGAGTTCTGGGCTGTCTTCCTCTCGTTCCATACTTTGATCCCTTTTGTTCACAAAAAAAGGATTCTAGAATTTTATTGCTGTTCTTATTTTGCTTCCTTTTCCTCATGTTGGCCAGTCAATTAATTGGTTGGTTTTTTTTAGCTCTGTGAAACTCTGGTTCCAGGGGGGAAATCTCTGTTCCAAATCGCTGGGGTTTTCCCAGCTGCTGGAGCTATTAGAGGGGTGTTGCAAGTCTCCCCAGGTTTGGCTTGCTGAAAGCGCACCCCAGGACGACCACCCAAGACCATGATCTGGATCCAGGCCGCTCAACGCAAGAGCACTTGGTCCTGATCAATCGATTCAGCCCCCCCTGCAGAGTCTGCAGGCCAGGGGCCCTGAAGCAACCTGGTGGGGGCTCCTGCTGGTTCCAGCAGTTCCCTTCCCCCACTGCTTCCTTGCCCCAGGGCCAGATTGGCCGAACTGCTTTCCCTCCCCCAAATTAATTTTCAAAGTTTCACTTTCACTAACTGTCTTTGACCCTGGTTTGCGGGATTTTAAGATCCCCTCAGGCAGGTGCTTTAGATCTTCTCTGAAGTAGACTCAAGCTGCAGCTTGTGAGGCTCAGCTACTCTTGGCCACCGTGGGGCCTGGCCTGTCCACAGCTGCGGTTTTGGGTTGGGCCGCTCTCTGCTCTGGTGCAAGTTGCTCCTCTCCCATCCCGATCCTCATGCCTTGGCAGATGTGGAGGTGCTGGAGGCTGTAGATTCTCTCCTCTGAAGACTGGCTGCGGCACAGCTCGGCTCAGCTCAGCTCAGCCTGGCTCCTCCCCACAACCCCGGGCCTGGCCGTGATCTCAGCTTCAGGCTGGGCCAGCCTCTGCTCCCAGCCGCTGCACTGAGCCCCTGCTGCCAAGCTGCCTTCAGCGAGAGATGTGTTTTCTGTATTTTTGTGAGTCTGATAGTCCTAGACTTTGTCTGGGCTCATAATTTTATGGGTGTTTAGGGTGGCAGTGTGGGAGCTTTGGGACCTTGCTGCTTCTACACCGCCATCTTCTAAATTATCTTTCAAATGAAAGTTTTCATTACCCTTCCAAAAATCACAATAGAGATTTAAAAAACATTTCTTATAAAAATATTTCCCCATTTTAAAAAATTGTTTTAAGATTTATAAATGATCAATAAACTTTTATGGAGAAAATTAGTTGGAAACTTTTTAAATGAAAGCTGTCTTTTTCACCTTAAAGCAAAAAACAAACTTTTAAAATTGAGGTTCATTAAAACTATGTTGGTATAAATGTCCTTAAGTAATATATATCCCCAAATAATTATTAACCAACTAAATTCTAGGTTAATTGCAGAACTCCTAGATACCACAAAGTTTTGTAGTCAAAAAAGATGTAATGGAATCTCACATTGGTAACATTTAAGAGACTGATCACAGCCTGTACTTTTAAAAGCTACTGCTTTTAGAATCCCTTTAAACCGGGGTGGCTAGGTGGAGCAGTGAATAGAGCACCGGCCCTGGAGTCAGGAGTACCTGGGTTCAAATCCGGCCTCAGACACTTAACACAAAAAACTAGCCGTGTGACCTTGGGCAAGTCACTTAACCCCAACTGCCCTCCAAAAAGCAAAAAAAAAAAGAATCCCTTTAAACAATTGGAACGTCTTAAGATAAGTCTTAAGCAGTTTGCGTAAATTTCTGCACATATTCTAATTCTATATGAAAAATAATATTAGATTTTTCCTGTAAGCTAATACAAAAGAGCTCACATATTTTCCTGGCTATTTGCTCTTATCATATAAATTTACTATAGAAGGAAAAAAGGAGGGATATTTGACATACAAAATATGACAGGATAAAACATCCTTGGCTCTGTTTAAATTCAGATAGAGTCACAGTTCATCCATCTGTTACACCTTATACCTAGACTCAGGAATAGTCAGTTGGAAAATATTCCTTTTCAGAGGAACACCGTGCATAAATTGAGTCAGGAGGGATCCAGTCCCAGATTGAAGCTAAGATTGTCCTCTCAGCTTTTCATAAAAGCAGTCTCCCACCTGTTAACAGTACCAGATCACCTTCCCTCTGAGTAGCTTGTGGCATTTCTCTCAGATACTGATTTAATGTATATAACCACACTGAAAGTCAAACTCAAAATACAATAAGGTATGGTCCCAAGTGCCTTTTACCTTAAACAAGTTTCATCAGTCACATCTTAGGGCCAGTTGCAGTTATTTTTATTCTCATGGAGCTGTGATAAGCAATAAAGATTTGTCAGGTCTCACATACATAAGGGATCCCATTTAACATCTTTCCTTCTCAAATCTAAACTTTCCATGGTGTAAAAACTCATTGTTAGAAATCCTTTCTACTTATTGTACATACTTTCAACTTCTCAGCAAGCCAAGTTCATTGTTTAGAAATCACATAGTAAGAACAAGTTTGTTTCCCAGGGCAGATGACGTTGCCTATACAGATGGTTTCTAGGGGCCTTGACAATTTTACAAAATAAGGAGAATTGATATGGACCCCAGAGAGGAGCTAATGCTGGTGCCTGTGCCTACCAACTCCCATACATACAGGAACGTTCTGAATGGGTAGAACCAATCCGAATAAAATGTTCACCCAGGTTCATCCTTTTCACATAAAGTAATCAATTAAATATTTTAGGGTTTTGCATTAAAACAGTAACCCCAAATAACTTAGTTAACAGTCTCACAAGTTTCATAAATGATAGTCAAATTGTTTGAGCTGTAACCTCTTCTTTAAGTACAGGTAAAGATGTAAATATCTGGTTTTCTACATAGCAGATATAAACATTAAAAGACAGAGTTAGCATAACTGATAAAATAACATAACTGGTTTTACACAATTTTTTCCCTCTGTCTTTTAGTTTCAACAAAATCCAGATTAAAAATTGTTTTATTTAACATCATTTCTGGCTCAAAATGGTCACTCAATTTTTACAATATAACAGGATTTTATTACAATTAGAAATATCATCCTAACACAATGACATTAATTACATTTCCAAATCATAACATATAAAATTTTTTGATAGAAAGCTGGGCTTATCAAGTTCAGAGGCTTTTCTCCTCTCCCCGCATTTGGAGAGCCTGGTTGTGGACCCAGGGATTTGAAAGGAGAGGTTCATCTCCTTGCCTAGAGGTGTGGGCTTTAAAGTGCCCAAGGGCCCAGGTTGCCAGTGGGGCCCTCAATACAGCTGCTATGGCTCCCCACTTTTGCCAGGTGTAAGAGGATAATTCAAATTCCCTGCTATTCTTCAGCACTCTCTTTCCTTAATCTGATCAGAGACCCAAGGCTTTAACAGAATCTGCTCAAATGTTTTAAGCTGTTCTAACTTTTACTCCAGTAAATTTTGTTTCTATGTCCACTCCTTAAAAACTTCTTTGAAAGTGAGAGCTTTGGTCCTGCCAGTCAAAGTGAATGGGACTCTGGAAAAAGATCCAGTGGTGCCTTGTCCCCTCACTCCTGTACTGGAGACCTCAAAGCTTTACCTCTGGGGTGTCTCTTTTTCAGATCTATGTATTTTCCCAATTTGCCCTAGTGACAAATAGTATAATAAATTCTGACTTATCTTTAGCACCAAAATTAAAAGTGACACTTTGCACTTTTCAAAAATGACCAGAATGAATTAAATTACATTTTGGTTAAATTCCTGTACACAAAACTTTTCTCTATTAGGTGAGGCAGGAAATGGTTAAATGCTAGTCAGCCTGCCTCTCTTTGATCTGAGGGGAAAAGATCCCCTCCTCCCTTTTCTTTCCTGTGTCTTTCTTTGTACTAAAAACTTGGCCAGAGTTAGAATGTAGAGGGAGAGAGGTGTTGTTTTTTTTTTCATTTTATTTTTTTCCCAGCAAATTCTCCCAATTACTCAAACCTTTTACTCTCAAAACCTGTTCTCACTCTTCCTCCAAATAGTTTATACCTTATTTATTTCCAATTCTGACCTGACACTTCTCCTGCACTCTTTGACTTGCCATTACCATCATATAACCTTAACAAGAAAATATTTTTCTTTCTCCTTCTCTCTCCTTTCCAGCCAGCTGCCTGCATTCAGCAGCATGGAGAAGAAGGAAAAGGGGAAGAGAAAGGGATAATAGCATTCCAAGGAAAGTCCAAATGCATTAAATTCTTATAGAGTCTCAGATTACTCACGCACATACTCATTCACATAGAGACACAAAAACATAACAGATAGTTGTAGAAAATGACATGAAAGTTCTGAAAGCTCACAGAAGATTTCCAAAGATACCCTGCACAAATCAGACATTTGCTCGGCCCTCCAGATATTGACTGAGGACAGGTAAGACTTGCTTTAAGATAAACTAGGGGCTTATTCCTGGGTGTAGGGGGAAACTGGCCCATCCTTTTTGCCTGTAAGCCTATAGAGTCCCTGTAGTCTACTCTCATGGACCAGTGTCCTGGAAGAGGGAGAAAATTGATGGGCAAGTATTCTCAAGTCATCGGTCCTCTGTCAAAAGGGGGAAATATGCTCGAGCCTATGGAAGGCTCAATCTAAGGCCCTGCAAACATTGCCTGGGGTTCTTGAGGGAAGAAACCTGACTACAGGGTGAGAAGAGGTGAGACCTTGAGACAGAGAAGGCTTGAGACCTCAGACTATCTCCCTGTATGGACCACCAGGAATGACAGGGTCAAGGAATTCAGGGAGTCCAGGAACCCCAAAAACCAGAGTCCCTAGAAAGCAGTTGGGAATGAATTGGTGGACCCACGCAATCTTTAAGTCAAGTTGGTAAAAATATATTGTTACCCTTTACAAAGTGGGAAAGAGTTCTTAGGGAACCTGCAGCCTTAAAGGAGTACAGTTAAAGTTTTGTTTTGTTTTGTTTTTTGTTTGGTTTTGGTTTTTTTTTTTGCTTTTTGGAGGAGGGAATGCAGGGCAGTTGGGGTTAAATGACTTGCCCAAGGTCACATGGCTATTAAATGTTAAGTATCTGAGGCTGGATTTGAACTCAGGTCATTATTACTCTGGGGCTGATGCTCTACTCACTACACCATCTAGCCACCCCTACAGTTAAAATTTTTATAGAATGATCATATAGTGGAACCTGTGCCAAATATGATAACTAGGTGAGTCAGGATGGGAATACGGAGGAATTAAGGAGTGGTCAGGGCTTAAAGGAACATGTTTGTAATATCTACTGTGCAGGTATATTGGCCACAATTCACTGGGAAAAAGCCCAAGGGTGGGGAGTTGCATGGAGGTATGATTTTAGGCTTGAAACTTCACTAAGTCAGCAAGCAGTCAGGGGTGACCAAGCTGCAGCCATCAATGTCATGTTTGACAAGATAGATGTTAGGAATAAACTTGTGCTCCAAGGTAACGAGGGATACATGATGTGTATAATGAGCTTGGGAGTAGACATATGACTGGATCTAGGATACATATATATATATATATATATATATATATATACATATACACACATACACACACATATACACACACATATACATATATTCATATACATATATACATACATACATACACACATACATATATGATAGATATGACCCAGTACACAGCTACTTCAGCCATCCACATCTGGGTCAAACTACTAAATTGGGATGATTGCTGGCCCTCTATTTCATATCAGAGTACAGGTATAGCTGGCCACTGTAACAGCAAGAGAGATAATTATTTTGCTAGGGATTATTAGCTAGAGAGAAACTGCGCTGCCCTTGAGCTAGAGAGAAACTGCCTGAGACAGTGTTTTGAGAATAGGAATATTTGAGGCTAGGGAAAGATGTGATTTTAAAAACTAGGGTTCAAACGCAAGCACCCAAGCACCCCATCACTTCCCATAAATATTTAATGATGTTTCATGATCAGATTTGTCTTAGGCTTTTGTGCTGTCTCACTGTTGTGCAAATGTGAGAATCTGTCTCTCCCCAGTCACTCCTTTTTGATAAGGGATAAAGGAGGTAATTAACGTATATAGAAACTGTACTGCATATGACCTATATACAAAATGGGAATCCTTTGGAGATTCTTCTCTTCTACTGTGACAGTCTCTCTTTGTGCTTTCCAGAGTTCATTTACCTATGGCTGGCTTCTATCATTGGCCTGACACTGGACTTGGATTTTCTGTGAGAAGGAAGGTGACTGTTTATATTGAATTTGGTATTTGGAATCAACATTTGGATTGGAATCAGGAGCATAACTGGATGATTGCTGGCCCTCTATTTCATATCAGAGTTGAGCCTGGGGTTGTGACTTTTGTACATCTCCCTCATTTTGTTTCCCTCCAAGGTAAAGAGATATGAGGAAACAATCTTATTGTGATAGCAAGGCACAACAACAGCTACAGGCTTAATGAGCTGGTAAATGAATGTATACCTAATGGTTTAAAACTGTATCTAGTTGAGAATATATCTAGATTTTTTAAGAGAAACCAAACAGAGAGGGGCTATCCAGACTGCAGAATATAAAGCCTCACTATCTAACTTGACAGGTTATTGTAAATATTTTCTTCCAATCATGGTGGAAATGGGAGTGGTGATGATTGAAATGATGATGATAAAGATGATGAAGAAGAAGACAGTGGATGTAGTAATGATGAAAGATGGGGTAGTGGTCATGATAATGATGAGGATCATTATTGTGGTTTCATAGACAATATGTGTATCCAAATAGATGATAATTGACACTTACTGTGGTGAGCATAGACAAGGCTCTTTTATGAGATTTATTTTCTTGACCTGTTTAATTGAGTTCTTGTTGTCATCATCGTCATCATCGTCGTCATCATCATTATTCTGTCATCCTCATCTAGACTGAATCTAAGAAGATGATAATAAATAGGAATAAGTATAAAGTCCTTGACCCAGGTTAAAAAAATAACTGCTTAAATATAGGATGAAGAAAATCTGGCCACATACAATTTCCTGCAAGAAAGTTGTTGGACCTTAGTAGATTGAAAGCTCAGTATTAGTGGACTTCAAGATATACATCATTTCTTTTCAGCATTTGACCCTGTAGATTATCCTATTTTTCTGGATAATTCCTCCTTGATTGGCTTCTGCTACATTGTATTTTCTTTTTTTTTTTTTGCTTTTTTTTGGAGGGCAGTTGGGGTTAAGTGACTTGCCCAAGGTCACACAGCTAGTTTTTTGCTGTGTGTGTGTTAAGTGTCTAAGGCTGGATTTGAACTCAGGTACTCCTGACTCCAGGGCTGGTGCTCTATATGCACCACCTAGCTGCCCCACTACATTTTATTTTCAAGACTGTCCTCATCTCTAGGACCATTTGTTAGTAACATGGCTAAGGATTGTGGTGAAGCTAACAGAGGTTATCTTGTTAACTCAGTAGTTTGACAGAGTATGGTACTGAGCTATTAGAATGTGAGTGATATTTCACTACCAAAGCATGCGAGGCTGTGTTTCCAAGGCTTCCATCCCATTATGCAAAGGCTCTATTTTGAAATGTCATATGTAAAAGGTCTATTGTAAAAACAGGGATAGTGCCAGCTGGGGTCCTGGTGCTGGTACTTGCTGGGTCCACCTCCTTGGAATTCAGGATCTTCCACTGGGATGCCTCCCATCCTGCACTGGTGTTGTACAGCCATAGTACAGCCACAGCCACACCATTGCTTTAGATCTCCCAAGCCTTCTGCCTGTTCCACTACTTCTTTTTTTGTCTTGGGGCAACAGTATCTGGGTTTTTCAATGTCAATCAATGGAGGATGGGACCACCTATGGTTTATTTCACAATCTTAGTTCCTAGAATGCAGGTAGGTGATTTTTAAACACCTACAGTATGGGCTGATAGCCCTAGGAGTAGCTGCTGCCACTGACACAGGCGCTGAGTCTGTCTCTTACCCAGCTCTGACAGACCCCTGTCCTGCAGAGAGAGGTTTGGGAATCACCCCTATGGAGGGTGAATCAGTTCACCTGTGCTCGCTTCAGCACCACTATTGTCAGGTCTCTGTTGGTACAGCCTGTGCACTCTATGTACACTCTATGTACAGCCTGTATTCTATGCTCCCTCCTCAGGCACAACAAATCCTACCTATAGATTTTCCATGTTTTCCTGGGCTGGAAATCTCCCACAATCTGTCTCCTAATGGATTCTGCTACTCTAAAATGTATTCAAATTCACTTTTCAGAGGTAATGGAAGCAATTTATTCCTGAGCTCAAGTATGGCTCTGCTTTACCACTGCTATCTTGGCTCTGCCCTCCCCTTCCCCAAGTGAATTCTTTATAGAATTAGAAAAAATGCATTTGGAAGAACAAAGGATTAAAGGAAACAGTAATTTTTGAGAAGTAGGAATGATCAGATTATAGCAATTCCAAATCTCAAATCATATTTATAGAACTCTTTTGTAAGGAGTCATCATCTAATCCCTTTTGTGCCAGTTTAAAGGGAGAATGCAGATTGGGAAAATAGAGAAGAAAAGATCGGGCAGAAAAATAAATTGTCGAACTTATGTGATTCATAAACCCAATTGTTCAGTAATTCTAAGTACATAAATTACTTGGATAGTGAATTTTATTTGACAAGAAATACTGGAAGAACTGAAAATCCATCTGGTAGAAATGAGATTTAGAACAACATCCTACCCTATATATCATAGTAAGCTCAAAAATGGATATGCAAGTTGAATATAAAAGGTCACAGCAAAAACAGTTAGATGAGAATAAGATCAAGTATTTTTCACAAATCATAATGGGTGAATATTTTTTAAATAATTTTTATTTTTCAAATAACACTTAAAAAATAATTTGACATTCCCATGACCTGCCTCACTTTCACCACCAACAGAGCAAATTTAGGAAAAAAGGAAGATGGGAACACTAGATATTCTTTCAAGAGATATTCTTTAATTGATTTTTCTTGAGTGCACTTTTCTTGAGTAGTTAGGTGAAACTCTTTTAAGCTATCATGGATTTCCTTCAGGAATCTGCATTGTTGAAATCAAAACAGTTTCATTTCCCAGTAGGAGTATTTAGAATATCTCATAATCTATAGGAAATCCCTATTTGGCCTGGATTGCCTCCATGATAGTAGCAAGTGTTCATTCCCTGTTTGATCCTCACTCAATAATATTAGTCTGAATAATGATATTATATCCATTGTTACATCTTTCAAGGAATCATGAATTTTTCTGGTTTCATTTTCTTTTGTTTTGAGACTGGATCTTGCCTTTCTGATTCAAGCTGGAAGTACAGTAGTCACTGATAGGTCCCATCCTAATGCTGACTGCCGCAAAACTTTCCACCTACTAGGTTTTTCCAGTCTGGGTCAGGGTGTCCCTCTTTATGTAACCTCTTTATGTAAGCCTTCCCTTCCCAGGGGATCACCATATTCGTTTCAAATGTAGTGCCAGCATCCTACCCAATTGCCTTTAGTGCTACAGCATCTCAGGACTCTCAAATTGAAATGATCAGCTAACCTCAGCTAACCCTAGAAGAACTGCAACTTCTTAGTATGTTCTGCTTTTCCACTAATCTACCACCAACATTGAAGAAATAAAGGAAATTGCATGGAAATAATAGACATTTTGTATTTTTATTGATGTTGCCATAGCCAAAGAATTCATCACCAATTGGCCAGTGAACTGGTAATTAACTCTCCGTACTTGACTACAGTAATTATTAAAAAGCAGGTATAGTCTATTGCTGAGACCATACTTGATCAGAATGAAAGAAATTGACAAGTTACATTCTTCTAGCATAACCTTTAAGACCCAGGGTCAATTCCACACGAAACAAAATTAAAATCCAAGGAAACATTAAATTTAAACACACTAACTTAGGAGTAATTTCATAAACTTTGTAGGGTCCTTAGTGGTATTATGCTCAATTATTGATCTAGTATTTATTAATACATACACTTTTCTTTCTTAGCCAGCTTGTGACTTTGCCTTAATTTCTTTTTCTACTCATTTTCCTCAATGTGACCTCAAAAACTGTCCAAGGAATTTGCCTTTAGAGTTTTTGGTAATTTCCTCTTTTTATTTGAGAGACCTGACTCTTGTCTGAATCCATAGTAGAGACCCTGAGCACAGAAATAAAGTGAGCCTTGACTATAAGAAGAAATGTAAGGAATGATGATATAGGAAGTAATTTTTATTGTAATTCTCTGACAGGAAGAAATGTTGATGTCTCTTTGTTCAAAATCGCCCACTTTAAAGAGGAGGGTATGGTCCTGGAGAATCCAACGAGAGTAGAGACATTCCATGCAGTCCTGGAAAACCCTAGCTTCTCTCCCATGGGAGTTCTGAAGAGAATTGTGCGTTCTAACTTTAAGGTCTCCATTCGATCCACCACTCTCATATACTGCCAACTCAGATCTGAGGACATCACACTGCACCTGTATCTCATCCCCAGTGACTGTTCAATAAAAAAGGTGAGCTTAAATTGCCATAAGTATGCATCAGAAAAAAGTACTTAGAGCTTAAAGAAGCTTACAAACCTATCTTCACCATTCAACCCCCCAGTTTGACATCAGTTCTGTGGTAAAGACCATTGACATATATAACAAGTAACTGTGGCCTTCCTATGCACTCTTGGGACAAATAAGCATTTCTCAAGTTGAAAATTTTTCTTTCACTTTCTTTAGGCTATAGATGAAGAAGAAGCAAAGTTCCATTTTTTACGCTTGCATAAGCCATCTCCAGTAACCCCACTGCGCCTTGGATCGCGTTTCTTAGTATATGGATCAAAACACTTGGAAATAATGCCTGCAGTAAGTGAGACTGATTAATCACATCCTGTGGTAAAGTAACCTTTTTTCCATTCAAACAAAAATCAGCAAATCTCAGCAAAATCCTGTAACTCAGTATGCATTCTTGTTATAATTCCTAAGCTTTTTAGTGATAAATATTTTACTTTTGCCAAGTAACTTTATATGAGGATTTGAGTTACTTTAAAACAACTTTGAAGTAAATATCCAATCTGAATTTTTTAACGCAATTTAATGCAAGTATGGCCTTGCTCTGCCACTCTGTTCTGAGGACCTGTAATGTACACATACTATTTCTCTCTCTGTTTCTCTCTCCAGGAACTAGAACTCTGCTACCAGAATCCTGGGGAATGCCAATTATTCTCTGAGATTTACTCCGACAATGTGAAGGAGAGAATTAATTTGGAATTGAGACACCCAGATGGGACACAGGTCTGGGCAACAATGGTGAGAGTAGGTAAGATGCTCAATGATGAATGAGTAAGCCACTGAAGTTTTCAGGCAAGAATGTTTGTGTGTTGGGGCGGCTAGGTGGTGCTATGAATAGAGCGCTGGTGCTGGAGTCAGGAGGACCTGAATTCAAATGCGGCCTCAGACACTTGACACACTTACTAGCCATGTGATTTTGGGCAAGTCACTTAACCCCAATTGCCTTCCAAAAAGCAAAAACAAAAAACAACAAAAAAAAGAATGTGTGTATGTGTGTGTATGTGTATGTGTGTGTGTGTATGTGTATGTGTGTGTAGATGTCTTGCATAAGCATACATATCTGCAGTATTACTTGTGTGGAAATCTCATCACCTCTCACAAGTTTAATTATTGTCTCTATGTTGATGATTTTAGAATCTGGTTTTCCTATCCCAACCATTCTGTTGACTTCCAGTCTCACCTGTTGTAAAGCCAATCATGAGTAGCTCTCCTGAGGACTAGTGCTGTGAATAACTTTAAGGTTCTAATCACATAATATAATGAACTCTCTGTTTATTCATCAATAAGCTAAAGCATAACATTCAATAAAATAAGGCATAACATTCTACTATAACATAACATGACAACTTATTACAAAGGTGGCGACACTGTCTTAAACAAAATATTTCATTGAGTATATCTTATAGTCATGTTTAAGAGGTAACATAAAGACATAACAAACACCATCTGTCCCTAGGTCACAGTAAGTTACAATCTCCTCAGTCAATACAGAGTATCCAAATAAAGTTCTCTTTCATCTAGACTAGTGGCTGACTGCCAATCATCCTTAAGGGGTAGGAGAAAATATAAACACTATCAACCCTTAGGTAACAGTAATTTACAAATGTTAACACACAGGAAGCATCAAATTAATTTTAATATGACCAATGTATATGCAACATGGTGCTTCCCTGAGTGCTACTGAGAGTACCAACCGAGAGGTCAAGTCTTTCATGCTAGAAATATCTTCCTGCTTTATGAGGCCCATGTTGAAAAGCACAGTTCTTGGAACTTGGGGTCCTAGTTACCATGGCCTTTATGTTTTACTTAGTTTTTAGTATTAATCACTATAAGGAGAGAATGATAGAAGAAGGTTTCATTCCCAACTTGTGGTGACCTCTGACTGCTTTCATTTGAGCCTTGTCTCCTTTCCCTACTCCTCCAGGTTCATTGCAGAGTCAGAATATCACCTTCCCATGTTAAGAGTAGGAGACCTGAGAGCATCAGATATCAGTAAAAAATCTGATTTATACCTTGCTACCCTTTTCTCTCTCCTAGGAGATCTTGAATATGCATGTTCTCATGCCCCAAGTGCTTCAGCTCCCACAGGTTAGTAATATCTTCAGTGTTAATAGACACCCACATGTGGATCTTCTTGGGAAACAATTTAAATATTGAGGGTCTGGGGGAAAGATGGCTCTTCCAGAGGGGACATAATGTGTGACCAAAGGCACAGTCACAGACAGGCTGTCAAAAGAAGTCTTAGGGCAAATTTAGGCTTCTGTAGCTTAAAATTGCAGTTGAAATTTGGTGATACCCTGTATATCCCAAACATCCAGAAAGATACCAAGTGGTTTTGTAATGCCAAGTTTGTGGGTCTAGAGTGATGAAGAAGGAATGTAGTGATAGACCATGTATCTCTAGCTAGGGTGATTATGTTTGGGGGAGAATGAGGATAAGCCTTAAGGAGAAATAGTGGTTGCTCCAGATGGTGAGTAGGATGGGTGAAGAAACAGGAGGTACAGAGTTGAGGTTCTAAAGTTAATGGAAATAAGAGGCAGGAGGCCATGGTCATGCCCAACATGGTTTATTACTACATTAAGATATGTCTTCCTCTCTGCCAGCACCAGAGGCTTCATCAGTCTTTCCCTTATTCTCTTCTTACAGGACTTCACTTTGTTGACCAACACAGGGATCAGATAATTTCTCGGGTAACATCAGTAGACACGATCCTTGACAGACTTTACAACACATTCCTCAGTAATGAGGATTATGAACACATACGGGCAGAGAAAACTAACCCTGATAAAATGAGACGACTGTTTAGTTTGAGCATGTCTTGGGACAGGAACTACAAAGACTACTTATATGAGGTCCTAAAAGAGACACATCCTCACCTAATGAATGAAATAGAGAATACTTAAAAGGCATCAGTAAGAAAACCACTGGAGGCTAATGACATTGCCACTTGTCCTTACAAGATAAATTAGGTTAATGTCCAGTCACTAAAGAGCAACTGATGAAAATTTTTGCAAAGTTCAAGAACTGACTAAAACAATGTAAAGCACAGCACTGTTCTTATGTTTCAATTTAATTAAAAACATCAGTATTTTCACATTTTAAATAATCTTTCAAATTTTTCACTGTTTATAGCATTTATACCTCTGAAATTTTTAAAACTTAAAACTGCACTAAAACCTTTTGGACATTCTGTATATAAAGCAGATACAAGGCTGCTTTGAAGAGAAATGCACTAGAAGTTGGGGAAGCATGAAAATCCTATATAGAAGGTAGCCAATGACCTAATTCTTAAAGGTGAGAAGAGACAGTAATTCAGACATGAGGTGAGAGGCACCCAGGGCAAAGACAAGGGGATAGAGGGAGAACAGCAAAGAGGTCAGCATAGGTGACCTTTAATATGAAGGGGAGCAATATATAAGAAGGTGGGAAAGGTAGGCTGTAAGGAAGATCTTTAAATGCCAAACTGAGAATTTTATATTTAATCCTAGAGGTAATAGGGATCTATTGGAGTTTAAGTAGAGAGGTTATGTGGTCAAGCCTACATTTTATGAAAATCATTTTGACTTCTACAAAAAGAATGAATTGGACTAGGGAGAGATGTGAAGCAGAAGGACTATTAGGAGACTACCTCAGTAAGCCAGATGAGGAGTAACAAGTGCTTTAACTAGAGTAATAGGTGAGTGGAGTGAAGGGAACATATAAGCCACATATTTTATCAGGACAGAAATGAGATTTGGCAGTTTATTAGACATGTGCAGTGAGTGAGGAGCCAAGAATGAAACTAAGGTTAAGAAACTTGATAACTGGAAGAATGGCCATGCTCTCAGTAGTAATAAGAAGTTTATTAGAAACTTGAATTTGATATGGGGAGGAGAGACGTGAGCTCTGTGTGGACATGTTGAGTTTGAAATGCCTATGGTAGAGCTAATTCAAAATGCAAAATAAAGAAAAGTTGATGCAGGAATTCATCTCCATTACAAAAGACTCCTAATAGAATGTTTATGCAAAATCTGACTAAAGTTTTCTAGGTCATCTACCAGGAGTTCAAATATGCCTCCATTGTCCATCTCTACAAAGGTACAGGAAAGAGATTGTCTTATGACAATCACAGGGGGTCCCTTAGTCATTGCTGACAAGGTTCTTGCCAGAGTCTTCCTTAATAGGCTGGCCCTTCTCTTAAAAAATGGTCATCTATCTGAGAGCCAGTGTGGTTTTACAAAGAGTTGAAGAATGGTCAATATGGTGTTTGCTGCCCAACAGGAAAAATGCCAAGAGGAGAACAGAGATCTGTACAAAACATTTGTAGATCTGACCATGACTTTTGATACTGTCAGTTGTAAAGGCTCATGGAAAATTATGTTAAAATATGGTTGCATGGAGAAGTTCATCAGTATTGTACGTCAGTTTCATGGTAGCATGCTTGCTGAGGTTCCAGATAATGGACAATGTTCTTTCACTTTCCCCATCACCAGTGTGGAGTTCTAGCAGAACTGCCCCCAGCCCCAATATTCAAACTTCACTACAGGTCCACTGTATCCAACTAGACCACTGGCAATGTCCTAACTCATGCCTCACTGTTCACTAGAACAACAAGTGTATCCCTAAACTCTTAGTTCCCACAAAACAGCAGGTGTGCCCATGTGATAGAAACCCAATACTCCCCCTTGACCCTTTTCTCAGGAGAATGGGTATGCAATAACAATCGTACTAGCCATTTAGCCCAAGACAGTACCATTAACACCTAGCTATCTATCTTGACCAGACAAGACCACAATAGCCAGCCTATCAGATGAAACCACCACCAGGATGTAGAGGAGGATGCTTGACCACCTAACCATAGAAGAGGCCTACCCTATGATAGCACCTGCACAGTAAAAGAATTGGGTGGGGGGAGGACAGAGCCAAGATGGCAGTGTAGAAGCAGGAACACTCTGTGGGCTACCCACACAACCACCTCAAATATATATGAAATATAGCTCTAAACAAATTTTAGAGATACAGAATCCACAAAGTGACAGAGAAACAAATCTCCTGCTGAAGGCACCCTGGCAGGTGGACAGGAAGGGTCCATCACAGGGTGCTGGAAACAGAGTCTAGCCCAGCTCCACATGAGCCAATGATTTAAGCCACAATTGTTTAGCTGGTTTAATGACCACCAGCAGCTGGACCATTAGGGAGAGTGGATGACCAGCAGCAGTGGCAGTTTCCAGAAATATCAACACATCAATGTTAAAGTAAAGACAAAGTAAAAGAGTAAAAGGTCAGGGTAGAACTCTGCTGGATCTGTGGGGGAGGGGGGAACAGAGGGATGGTCCAGCCTCTGCCCCTGGAGTAAGAAGCAACAGAAGTGGTGGCCTTGCAGCCACCTCTATATGGCTGCTTCAGAGTTCTTGCTCTGCAAATCATAAGGGGGCCAAGAGACCATTCAGAGGGTAAGCTCTCTTGCCTTAACCTGCCTGGATTGGGATCGTGGTCTTGGGTAGTGGTCCTGACATGAGCCAAAGCTGGTGGGGGCTGTAGCGATGGTGGCCTCCTAATAGCCCCAGCAGCTGTGAAAACTCCAGCAATTTGGGACAAGGTACACCCCTCTGGAAGCAGAGTTCTACTGTGGCAAGGAGCTCAAAGGTAACATAATTGAGTGGCAACATGAGCAAGCAAAGGAAGCAAAGCAAGCACAGCCATCCAGTTTTAGATTCCTTTTTGGTGGGACAAAAAGGATCAAAGCATGGAATGGGAGGAAGACAACACAGTCAGATCTCCCACACCAAAAGCTTCCAAGAAAAATATAAACTGATTACAGACCATGGAGGAGTTCAAGAAGGATTTTGAAAATCAAGTAAGAAAAGTGGAGGAAAAATTGGGAAGAGAAATGAGAATGATGCAAGAAAATCATGAAAAGTGAGTCAACAACCTGACTGAAGACAATGACACATGAAAAAATAGACTAACTCTAGGGGTGGAGCTAAGATGTCAGAAAGGAAGCAGTAGCTTTTCCAAGCTCCTCCAAGAATTTTGTTGCTCAAAGCTAAAAAGTGAATTTGAATGGATTTAAGAGTGACAGAACCCATTCGGAGATGGAATTTGGTGGATTCCCAGTCCAGGAAAGTGCCTACTCAAGTCTGGGCAGGGAGGACATGGAGCACACAGTTGCTCCACCAGCATGGATCTGAGAGCAGAGTATGGCAGACTGAGAAGAAGCCCTAGCCAGGCAGCAGATGCACCCACCCTGATGGCAATTTGCAGCCATCTCACCACAGGACAGAGGATCATCAGATCTGGGTAAGAGAAAATGCAGGGACAGCAGCAGGGAGAGCTATGGTCTGGATGTTTAAAAATTACATACCTGGACTTCCAGAAATCGAGATGGAGGAATAAAACTTAGTTCCTCTCATTCCCCCTCCCTACCCCAGAAAACTCTGGAGATAATAACCCCACCCAGAGTAAAATCCTGAATCAGTGGTAACAGCCTCAGGCTTGGAAACAGCTGAGGAAGGGGTAAATGTCTAAGCCCAGGAGGGTGGATCCAGCAAACACTAACTACAGAAGCCCAGGAGTGCTTTAGCAATATTAGGAAAACCATCAGTACCATTGATCACATCAGTAATAAAACTAGAAGAAACCGTATGTTTATCTGAATGGAGGCAGAAAAAGCTTTTGACAAAATACAACATCCATTCCTATTAAAAACTCTAGAAAGTATAGGAATAAATGGAGTTTTCCTTAGAATAATAGGTAGCATCAATTGAAAGCCATCAACAAGTATTTTATGTAATGGGGATAAGCATTTCCAATAAGATCAAGGGTGAAACTAGGATATCCACTATCAACCCTCTTATTCAATCTGGTACTAGAAATGTTAGCAGTAGCAATTAGAGAAGAAAAAGAAATAAAAGGAATTAAATTAGGCAAAGAAGAGACTGAGCTATTAGTCTTTGCAGATGATATGATGATATACTTGAAGAATACTACAGAATCAAGTAAAAAAAACTTCTTGTGACAATAAATAAAATTAGCAAAGTTACAGGATATAAAATAAACCCACATAAATCCTCAACATTCCTATATATTTCCAATGAAATCCAACAGCAAGAGATAGTAAGAGAAACTGCCATTAAAAGTTACTGTAGACATTATAAAATATTTGGGAATCTACCTGCCAAAAAAAACCCAGTACCTTTATGAACACAACTACAAAACACTTATCACACAAATAAAATCAATCTAACTAATTGGAAAATCGTCACTTGCTCATGGCTGAGTTGAGCTAATATACCAAAAATGGCAATTTTACAAAAATTAAATTACATTATTTAGTGCCATACCAATCAATCTACCAAAAAAATTACTTTATAGAGCCAGAAAAAAATAGTAATAAAATTCATTTGGAAGAACTAAAGGTCCATAATATCAAGGCAATTAATGAGAAGAAATGCTAGGGAAAATGTCCTAACCATACCAGATTTTAATTTGTATTTTAAAGCATTAGTCATCAAAACTGCTTGGTACTGGCTAAGGAATAGAGCAGTGGATCAATGGAATAGATTCAGTACAAAAGACTCAGTAGTCAACAATTATAGTAATGTACTGTTTGATAAGCACAAGAACCCCAATTTTGGGGATAAGAACTCACTATTTGACAAAAAACTGCTGGGAAAAGTGGAATATAGTATGGCAGAAATTTGACATATACCATCATCTGACACTGTACATCAAAGTCAAGTCTAAATAGGTACATGATCTAGGAATAATGGCTGATACTTTAAGCAATCTGGAGAAACAAGGAAAAGTTTACCTGTCAGATTTATGGAGTAGGGAAGACTTTATGACCAAAGAAGAGTTGGAGAGCATTTTAAGATGCAAAATGGATAATCTTGATTACATTAAATTGAAAAGTTTCTGTACAAACAAAATCAATGTAACCAAGTTTAAGAGGGAAGTGGGAAATTGGGAAAGAATTTTTACAACCAGTGTCTCTGATAAAGGCCTCATTTCTAAAATATATAGTGAATTAAGGAAAATCTATAAGAATACAAGTCATTCAACAATTGCTAAATGATCAAAAGATATGAACAAGTGATTTTCAGAGGTAGAAATTAAACGTATCTATAAGCATGTGAAAAAATACTCTAAATCATTATTGATTTTAAAAATGCAAATCAAAACAACTTTGAAGTACAACATCTCACCAGTCAGATTGGCTAAGATGACAAAACAGGAAAATAACAAATGATGGAGAGGATGTGAAAAAATTTGAACACTAATGCATTGTTGGTAGAGTTGTGAACTGATACAACCATTCTGGAGAGCAATCTGGAACAATGCCCAAGAGACTATAAATAATTGCATAACCTTTGACCTGGTAATACCACTTCTGGGGTTGTATCCAAAAGAGATCATAGAAGTTGGAGGAAACCCCATATCTACAAAAATATTTATTGCAGCTTTCTTTGTGGTGGCAAAAAACTGGAAATTAATGGGATGCCCACCAATTGGGGAATGGCTAAACAAGTTGTTACCACATATGAATGTAATGGTATACTGTTTTGTTATAAGAAATGTGGAGGAGACGGTCTTCATAAGAGCAGGACCCGGAAAAATTTGTACACAATCACAGACACATAGTATGTGTGATGACCATCTTTGGTAAACCAGACTCTTTCCAGCAACTCACAGTTGTAAGACAACTCTACAAATCTCAGGATGGAAGGTGATATCTACATTCAAAGAAAGATCTAGAAAGAACAGGGTGTAATTGAAGACTAAAGCAATCTACATGCTCTTGTTCTTTCCGTTATGGTTTTGTTTCTTTTTTTGCATTGATTACAACCCTTCTATACAACCAGACTAATATCCAATGTGAAAGTGTTTGCAGATCCTATACCTGATTGCGTGCCACCATGGTGGGAGGGGAGAGGGAGCAGAGATAACATTAAACTCAAGGGTTTGTGGAACTGAATGTTGTAAACATTGTAAATAAACAAATCAATGAAAAAAATTTTAAAAATAGATGAACTCAAATGGCAAAAGAGCCCCAAAAATCCAATGAGGAGAAGAATGCCTTAAAAAGCCAAATTTGACAGATGGAAAAAGAATTTCAAAAGCTCACTGAAGAGAATAATTCCTTCAGAATTAGATTAGAGCAAATGGAAGCTTATGATTTTATGAGCAATCAAGATTATTAAACAGAGCCAAACAAATGGGAGACTAGAAGGCAATGTGAAATATCTCATTGGAAAAACTACTGAACTGGGAAATAGATCCAGGAGAGACAATTTAAAAATTATTGGACTACCTGAAAGCCATGATCAAAACAAAGAACCTAGAATTCAGCCTTCAAGAAATTCTTAAGAAAAAGTGCCCTGATATTTTAGAACCAGCGAGCAAAATAGAAATGGAAAGAATTCACCAATTACCTCTGGAAAAAGATCACAAAAAGAAAACTCCTGGGCATATTATAGCCAGGTTCCAGAGTTCTCAGATCAAGGAGAAAATATTATAAGAAGCCAAGAAGAAACAATTCAAATATTGTGGAAACACAATCAGGATAACAGAGGATCTAGGAGCTTCTGCATTAAGGGACTGAAGGGCTTGTAATATGATAGTCCAGAGGTCAAAGGAGCTAGGATTAAAACCAAGAATCACCTACCCTGCAAAACTGAGTATAATGCTTCAGGGGAAAATATGATCATTCAATGAAATAGAAAGTGTTCTTGATGAAAAAACCAGAGCTGAACAGAAAATTTGGCGTTCAAATTCAAGAAGCAAGAGACACATGAGAAGCTAAATAGGGCAAAGAAATCATAAGGAACTTATCAAAGTCGAACTATTTACATGCATACATGGAACAACATAATTGCAAGTTATGAAACTTTTGTCAGTATGAGGATGGTTGAAGGGACTAGATAGATAGATATAGATGTATAGATATACACACATTTATTTGTCTATATAGGAGTGTATATATCCATATGAATGCATATGTGAGTATGTGTATATATGTGTATAGGTATACATAGACAGAGGGCACAGGATCAATTGAATAGGAAGGGATGATATTTAAAAGGTAAAATTGAGATGTGAGAGAGGAATATAATAAGAGGAGATGGGGAGAGACAGAATGGGGGAAATTGTCTCATATAGAAGTGGCAAGTGATAACTATTACAATGAAGGGAAAGAACAGAAAGGCAAAAGGGAATAGGTCAGCCTTACTCTTATTGAATTTGGCATAGGGAGGAAATAACATACACACTAATCTTGGTATCTTTCCCTATATGAAAGTAGGAGGCAAGGGGAATGAGAGAGGGGATAGTGGAGAGGAGGGCAGGTTGGTGGTGGAGGGTTGTTAGAAGCACAAACTTTTGTAAAGGGACAGGGATGAAGTAGAGAATACATCAAGTGGAGGGCAGAATAGAATGGAGGGAAATAAAGGTAGTTTTTCACAATATATCCACTATGGAAATGTTTTACATAAGTACACTTTTACAAGCTATATTGAATTCCTTGTCTTCCCTATATGGGTGAGTGATGAGGGAAGAAGGGAGAAATAAGAGTAGAAAATTTAAACTCAAAATCTTGTACAAATGAATGATGTAAACTAAAAATAAACATAAAAGTTAATTTTTAAAAAGAGTAAACAATTGACCTAGAGTGAACTTAGGATATATATATATATATATATATGTATATATATATATATATATATATATATATGGCATATATATATATATATTCCCCTAACTTTATGCATTTTGGTAAGCACATGCACAGTTAACATAAGGCTTGGACCACTCCTCCATTACCTAATCTTTTAATAACCCCCTTCTGCCCTTTTAATATTAATCATATTCCCATAATCCTTTGCAAATTTTGATTATGTAATCAGTATCATATTCTCTATAAAATTGTTTGTTTTGCCTTACTGAAGTTGACAAATTCCTCTAAAGGACTTAGCCACTCTCCAGAGCATGAAACCACAAAAGTATGATTATATCTTTCAACTGGCTTGGAGTCAACCTAAGTCTTTGTAATTCTTTTTTTTTCTTTTTTTTTTTTTTTGCTTTTTGGAGGGCAGTTGGGGTTAAGTGACTTGCCCAAGGTCACACGGCTAGTTTTTTGTGTTAAGTGTCTGAGGCCGGATTTGAACTCAGGTACTCCTGACTCCAGGGCCGGTGCTCTATTCACTGCGCCACCTAGCCACCCCAGTCTTTGTAATTCTTTACAAAAGACCCACCACAACACAACTTGAAATCCATCAAATAGACGGAAACAAGGCTATGCACTTGCCCTCTTGTTTTTTAACATGATGTTTTCAGCCATATTGTCAAATGTTTTCAATGAGGATGGACATAGCATTAGGGTCAGCTACCACACTGATGGCAAATTCTTCTACTTGAAAAGCCTGTAAGCCAAGACTAAAGTGGAGGGAACATTGGCACATGATTTTATGTTTGCAGATGATTGTGCACTCAGTGCAGTCTCTGAAGCTGAGATGTAACAAAGTATGGATCATTTCTCTGCTTCTTGTGCTAATTTAGGCCTAACAATTAATACCAAGGAAGCACAGGTGTTCCACTAGCCAGCAATATACCATTCATATGTGGACCTATTGATTATAGCAAATGGAGAAGTTTTGAATGCTGTGGTTAAGCTCATTTACTATGGTAGTGTACTTTGCAGGGATGTACACATGATAACGACGTTGACACATTTTCAGAGTTAGCTCAGTGTTTGGGGGTTCTGAAGCAAAGTGTGGAAGAGAATAGATATTCGACTGACTACCAAACCAAAGGTCTACAGAGCTCCTGTATGCCTGCAAAACTTGGACAGTATATCAGCACCACGTGAGGAACGTGAATCGCTTCCATTTGAAATGTTTTAGGAAGATTCTGAAGATCAACTGGAAGGAAAAGATAGTGGACACTGGGGTCCTTACCCAAACTAAACCACAAAGCATTCAAACTACTTCAGAGAACATGATTCTGGTGAGTTGTTCCTGTTGTTTGAATGAAAAATGTACACTTGCCAAAAAGACTATTTTATGGAGAACTCACACAGGGCAAGCATTCATGTGGCAGTCAGAAGAAGAAACGCAAGGGCACATTCTCAAAGTCTCTCAAGAACTTTGGAATGGATTTGTGACATAGGAGACATGTTGTAGGACTGCACATTGTAAAGTGCTCTTGTCAGAGAAGGTCCTGTGTTCTATGAACAAATCAGAAGTGAAGTAGCTGAAATGAAATGCAAGATTAAAAAATTTAGAGAATTCAACTGAAATGTTCACATGGACTATTTGTGCCCGACCTGTGGTAGAACATTCTAAGCTCACATTGTTCAGATTACTCCAGAGTAAGGCACACTGTAACTTTACTCTAACCTGAAGATGTCATTTTGGCTGTCTTAAAGAACAAAAGACAACAACCAACCAACAGGCAGTGAGGCTACACAAGTCAGTCCAAAGGCCTGACTCAAAAACTTGCAACAAAACAAATTGCACAGCCCTACTTCCCTCTCTCTTTCGCTTGCCTTGAAGAAAGAAGCTCCAGGCTGCAGAAGTTTTATAGAGTCTTGATGATATTATTAGCATTCTGTGCTGAAAATGATTTTTGCCAAATAGTAAAGAAACAGAGTGTAAGGGACAGAACAGATCTCTACATTTCAAAAAGAACTCAACTCCATGCTCTTTCCCTTATTTCTTCTAGAACCTGAAGGACCCAAACTCCAAATCACAGAAATAGTTCTGGCTGTGGTGATGCCTGTATGGCAGTGCTTAAAGCTGCCAGGCTAGAGAAATGAGGGACAGAGGAAATTGGAATGGAGGGAGGGGCACACACTCTTGTGATGAGGGAGCTTAAATCACTCACTAAACCTGTCCAGTGAAAATTTACTTGGGGCAAAGACCTAAGCTGTTGAACTCTGTCAGTCAAGATGTGAGAAATGGGAAAATAAGAATTGGTGGGGGGTAGCAGTGGGGGGGAGGCAGGCATGATATTTCCAAAGTGTTCAAGAGAAACCAAAACCTCAAAGCCTTGGTTATAAGCAGATAAATCCACAATGAAAACTTTAACAGAAGGAAATGTGAGCTCCAGAGATAGCAAACAAGTTTAAGTATCTATGAATTAATATTTGAAACAAGAGTAAACTAATATGACATTTGATGAGGCAGAGGACCCTGTTAAATTTGGGGGAACATAAAACTGCACCATTTTGTTTCTTAATGGTTTAAAAGAAAATTGAGAATTATGGGGCAGAATTAATGACCTGTATAGCAAATAATAATAATAATAATAATAATAATAATAATAATAATAATTGGCAGAATAGAAAAAGTGAAATCTGCAAGGGCAAGTCACAAAGAAACAAAAGAGAGAATAATAGACTGGGAATTAAAATATATTGAAGTCAAGCACAGTTTAGAAGTAGAGAAAAAAATAAGAAGAAAATATGTTTTCTATTGAAACAAAACTTAATGAGCTCAAAGACAGGATGTATAGAGACCACCTAATTTTGCTAATTCTATTAAAAATAAGTAAAAGAAAAACCCTATAAACACATAATGTACAAAAGAGAAGAAAAGTGCCTAAGTTTTTTTAACACAGAAAACAAAATATCAATTGAAAGAATTTATAGATTATCTCCAGAAACAAAATGCAATAAACAAGCTGCAAATTCCAAGATATAAAGTGGTTAATTTAACAATTCAATTCATAAAGAAAAAAATTCTGCAAGTAAGCAGGAGAAACATTCAAATTCAAAGGAAATTCAGATGCACAAGACTATTCTGCACCCAGTAGGGAATGCAGAAAGGAAGGAAATAATGTATTCTGAAGAGCAATTTCCAAATCAAAGCTTAACCCAAGTGAAAAAAGATAGATTTTCATAATAAAGGGGTATTTGAGACATTCTTAGAAGGAAAATGAGACTTGCATGTGAAGTCTAACATATTTTAGAGAAAAACATCCATATGCATGTAAACCTCAGTTAAGGTTTAAAGTTTCTCCCCTTCTTGTAAATTTAAGGCAAGGCCATAAAAGAGCACCAGAATTATGGAAATTCTCAAAATTTGAGAGAGGTAAAGGACTTCAGAGGTTACTTAGTTCAGACTTCTACCCAGGGAGAAATCTACTGGTAGTATTTGGGGCCACTCCTTCTCACAAGTGGAGACCTTCAAATACTTGTTTTAGAACAAGTTTCACTGTGAGTAAACATCCATTAAACATCCATAAACCCCAAACAATGCATTTATTTTTTTTTCTTGTCAGAAGTCACAACTGATTCAAAGCAAAGGCACATAATGTAATAGTAATATAATATAATTAAAAGCAGAACATTCCCCCTTCAATATACAGGGCCATACTGTCCCACACACCATCAGTGGGAAATTAGGAATTCATAAGGTTCATAAGGGAATAAAAATTAACAGGACTAAAGAATATGGAAGGACATCATATATCCAATCCAGTACCATCTACCTCTTTTGGTGATGTCATGACACTAGTCCAAGTGCCTGCACACCTGGCTGTGTTCTGATGTTTTCTCTGAGAATTCCACTTCCCTGAAATGTTAGGTAGGATAGGATCTGCTCAGTATAGATTTGATTGTCTCAGATAGTCCCAAGGCTTCTAGTATTTTAGGTGCTGTTCTCTGCTACTAATTTTGGGCTGGGTATTTTTGCTCCAATTTTTTTTCCTTAATAACATTTATCCTCCCCTTCCCTCCCTTACATGTAAGCATAACTTTCAACATACTTTTTTTCTGTAAAATTGGGAGTTTCAAATTTTACTCAATGTAAATTTTTCATAGTAATGATGTCCAATTATGTATTTCCCTCCAACATATTTTCCCCTTTTATCCTTCTTTCTCTCATTTTACTCTGTCCCTTCTCAAAAGTGTTTTGCTTCTGGATTTTACCTCCTCTGAACTGCCTTCCCTTCTACCATTCTCCTCTTCTCTTATCCTCTTACCTTCCTACTTTCCTGTATGGTAAAAATAGATTTCTCCATCCTACTTAGTGAGTATATTCCCTCTTTCAGTCAATTCTGATGAGGATAAGGTTCATGTGTTCCCCTACCTGCTTACCCCATTTCCTTTCCACTGTAAAATCTCTTTAAGACCTTTTTTAGTTCAGATAATTTATCCCATTCTATCTCTCTCTTACCTCTTCTCCCAGTACTTTCTTCTTTCTTATCCCTTAATGTAATTTTTAAAAATAATTATACCATCACATTCAATTCATAACTCTGCTTTCTATCTGTGTATGCTCCTTGTAATTGCCATAATAATGACAACATTTTTTGTAGTTATAAATATAATTTCCCATATGGAAATATAAGCAATGTAACAACCTCATTAAATCCCTTGCAGTTTCTCTTTCCTGTTTGCCTTTTAATGTTTATTTTGCATCTTGTATTTGAAAGTCAGATTTTCTATTTAGCTCTGGTCTTTTCATCAGGAATACTTGAAAGTGCTCTATTTCACTGAAAATTCATTATTTTTTTTTCCTGGAGGGAATGCCCAGTTTCTCTGGGTAAGTATTTATTAGTTTTAATCCTATCTCTTTTGCCCTCTAGAATATCATATTCCAACCCTATGATTGTTTAATGCAGAAGCTACTGGATCTTATGTTATCCTGACTTTGGCTTCATGATATTTGAGTTGTTACTTTTTGGCTGCTTACATGATTTTTTTCCTTGATCCAGGAGTTCTGGAATTTGGCTTATTATTTTTCTTAAGAGTATTAATTTTGGGTTCTCTTTTAGGAAGTCACAGTTAAATTCTTTCGATTTCTATTTTATCCTTTGGTTCTAGAATATCAGGGTAGTTTTATTTTATGATTTCTTAAAACATGGTGTCTTGACTCTTTTTTTAAATCATTTTTATCATTTTAAAGTAATCCAGTAATTCTTAAAATATCTCAATTGTATTTATGTTCAAGGCAGTTGTTTTTCCAATGAAATATTTCACATTTCCTTCTATTTTTTCCATTTTTATTTTTTTCTCTTTTATGGTATCATTACTGCACTTTATTATATAATTTGGGCTACATTGCTGTGGCCAGCACAGCCTGAGCCTAGCTACCAGCTGAGAGAAATAAAGAGAAAGTGAGAGAACGTCTAGCTGGAAAAGGAAAGGGGGAGAGAGATGGGGATGTATTCCATAGTCTGTTTATTGCAGAACCATTTCATACAGAGCCAAAGATACAAGAAAATCATAGAGCTTATATTACTTATTTCAGGGGTGATTATGTGACTTGGGTCTCCCGGTTCCCCTACCTAGCCCAGGGTTAATCAGTCATTAAGATCTTTATCCTAGAACCACCTCTGGGGGTACAATAAACCTGGAGTCCTAATCAGGACTTGCAAATTAACTTTCAGTACAGTCTTTAGATATTCATGAAACCAATGAGAGCATCCACCCAACAAGATTATACTTTCCTTGCATATCTGCCTAATGACCTTGTAGAGCTGGGGAGCTAGTGTGCCAAGACTCCAGAAAGTCTTGGCCCCCAACACTACCTATTTCATCACAGGCTATATTATACAATACTATACATACATCATTTTCTTTTTTCATTTATTTTCATTTACAGTATTTTTTCTTAGTTTGGATTTAGTAACTTTTCCACAGTTACATATAAAAATAATTTTTAACATTCATTTTAAAAACTTTGATTTCCAAATTCTCTCCCTTCTTCCCTTCCCAACACCCTCACTGAAAAAGCAAACAGTTTAATATAGGTTATACATGTGTAGTCATGAAAAACCTATCCATAATAGTCATGTTGTGAAAGAAAATATAAACAAATACTCAATATAAATAAAACTTTAAAGAAGAATACTTCAGTTTGTATTCAAACACCATCAGTACTTTCTCTGGGGAGGGACATCATCTTTCATCATAAGTCTTTCAGAGTTGTTTTGGATCATTGTATTGCTGAGAATAGCTAAGTCATTCTCAACTAATCATCTCACAATATTGCTGTTACTTTGAACACATTACATTTCCATTTGCATCAACCCATGCAAATTTTTCCAAGTTTTTCTGAGAACATTCTTCTCATCCTTTCTTACAATTCAGTAGCATTCCATCACAATCACATACCTAAGCTTGTTCGGTCATTCCCTAACTGATGGTCATCCCCTCAACTTCTAATTCTTTATCCCCAGAAAAGACCTGCTATAATTTTTTTTCCTTTTTTCTTCTTTTGAATCTCCTTTGGCACACACACCTAGTAATGGTATTGCTAGGTCAAAGATTCAGCATGATTTTTATAGCCCTTTGGGAATAGTTCCAAATTGCTCTAGAGAATGGATGAATTAATTCACAACTCCACCCACAGTGCATTAATTTCATTTTTTCCCATATCCCCTCCAACATATGTCATTCACCTTTTCTATCCTATTAGCCAATGTAATAGATATGAGGTAGTATGAATGTGTCTGTGTATGTATGTATGTGTGTATATGTATATGTGTATGTGTATGTCTTTGTATATGTATATGTATATGTATATGTATATGTATATGTATATATTTTTCCAATTGATCAGTTCTGCTTTTCAAAACTGTCTTCTCTTCACTGAATGTTTGTACCTCTTCGACCATTCAGCCTATTCTGTGTTTTAAGTTGTTATTTTCTTCCAAAATTTTTTTTGGTACCTCTTTTCCTGAGCTGTTGAAATTTTTTCCATGATTATCTTGTATCACTCTTATTTCTCTTCTCAATTTTCCTCTGCCTCTCTTTTTTGATTTTTAAAATTTTTTTGGCCTTTTCCATCACCTGAGACCAAGTCACATTTTTTTTTGAGACTTTGGATGCAAGAATTTTGACTTTGTTTTCTTCTGAGTGTTTGTTTTAATCTTCCCTGTCACAGTAGTAAGTATCTATGGTCATACTTGTTTTCTGTTGTCTGCTCATTTTCTAGAGTATTTCTTTTTTTTAACCTGATGCTAAAGTGAGACTCTGCTTCTGAATTGGAGGGGGCACTGTACCAAACTTCAGGTTTTTTGTGCAGCTGTTTTCAGAGGTAATTCTGGGGACCTCTAAGTTTTTGGCTCTTTCAAGGTGGTATGATCTAGGGAGAGTTATTTTTACTACTCTCCTGTTCTATGCATTCATCTGTGAGTGATCACAAATAGTCTTTTCAACCCTGCTACTACAGCCAGGGTCAATACACCCTTGGGATCATATGCTCTGCTATGCTAGTGTTCTTCCTCACCCCAGGACTGCCACTCAGATCAAAGTGTCAACAATGCTGCAGAATCTTGCTCCTGGTACCAGCAAAGGAACTGCTGTGAGTCTCCTAGTCAGCCTTCAGTGAACCTTTTACCATTTGTGGATTGAAAAGCCTGGAAACTGCCCCTGATGTCACATTGAGTACTTCTGTTTGTGGCAGATTGGTAACTGAGTTAGTGTGTCAATATTTTAAGATTTTGGGATCTAGCCCTATGCTTATGCTAAAGTGCAGTGATTTGGTTTTAATTAAGAACTAGAAATTGCAAAGGAAAAGGTTTTTTCCCCCACAGAAAATCAGCTTTGGTTAAAGGTTAAAGGTTAGATAACCAGCTTTGGTAAGGTGAAGTAAGCATCTATTTAGCTGTGCACACCCATTTTTCAAGGCAATATACAGGAAGAAAATATTAAATCTAACACTATTTAGATATTGGTTATGATAAAAATATAGGTAATTGTTACCTATAACTATTTTATAGGACCTTAAATGTTTCCTTGTATTAAAATTGAGAATTATTTAATTAGCTCCTTCTGTGAAAGCTCTGGGGAAATAGGCCAAACCCTGGCAGCATTAGATCAAATACCTTTAGTGTCAGAATATCATAATATTAGAAGCATAATCACTTGAAAGGATTTAGAATAGATCCTTCAGTGAAAAGTTCTTTAAAACCGAACTGGAAATACTTACTTGGCAAAATGAAAAACTGTCCGTGAACCTGGAAGTATCAGCTCTGACCACCTAAAAGTAAAGTTTTAACACAAGTTTGAGATGTGTAAAACTACTAAAAGATGCACTAATTCACAAACATGGCTTCCCTAAGGCAGGGCATTGGAGGGAAAAAAGAAAAGGAAATTACACCTGAAAATAATTTTAAACAATTTTTGAAAGCAGAGAAGTTTAAGAAATGTGTTTCTAAATTCTTCAAGTATAAATGCCAAAATTGGTATAGTACATTTTTCATATTTTTTCATGTTTTTTGGTAGATGATGTAGAGATACATTTATGTGGACTGACTTCATTTGTCTAACAACATAATATGATCTTTCCTTTGTTCAAGATTCCTCTAAATGTTACTTCAAATCATCTTGTGATACAGAGACATATATGTAGGGGATTATTCCAGTTTGAATAGCTCTCTCCAATATAGAACTTGCTTAGATATTGAATAATAGTAATTTAAATAAATCTGTTTCTTGAAGATAAGTCTAAAACACACAATAATATAGTTTTTTGTTTTTTGGTTTTTTTGCCTCACAAGGATTAGGCTGGAAGCAGCTTTAAGTGCCAAATACAGGTAGTCATAATTCATTCTAGAGGCAATAGGGAGCCTCTAGAGTCTTGGATTAGTGACATAGACAGCCTGTTTTAAGAATGCTACTGACAGCAGCAATGGGGAGGATGGATTGGAGAAATAAAGTACCTGAAGTATAGAAAAGAACAGGAGGCTGTTGCCTAGCCAAGTGAGCAGTAGGATATGAGAGGCTGAATTAGGGTGGGAGTTGCTGCAGTAGAGTGCAGGAGATGGATGTGAAAACCACTATGGAGGAAGAAACATCAGGATTTGGTAACTGATTATGTATGTAACCTGAGGGGAAAAATAATAAGAATGTACTAACTCTGCATTCTCTCTGTTGCCACTTATAATCTCCCCATCCTCCTCAAGGTTAATCTCTAACTCTTCTTTGATCTTATTTTCTTCCATTATAGCCTAAGCAAACAAGCAAAAGAAGCAACTTTTGCTTAGGTACAATAAATGGGAGAATAGTTCCTGCCTTTCTAATTTTCTAGGTTCACTCCAAAGAGTTCAAGTACTGTTTATATGTGGAAGCGAGATGGTGTAGTGGACAGGCTGATGGGCCTAGAGTCAGGAAGAATCATCTTCCTGAGTTAAATCTGGCCTCCAACACTTACTTCTGTTTGTCCTTAGTTCTGGAAGAGGACCATGATATCAGGGAGATGATAACATGATTCCAGTTTACTGTGATTTGAGGTAGGGAAGGCTATGCAAGGCCACCAGCCTCACTTTCTCCTCCAGAGCCATCTATTAGCTATGTGAAACTGGGCAAGTCACTTAGCCCTGTTTGCCTTAGTTCCTCATCTGCAAAATGAACTGGAAAAGAAAATGACAAACACTCCAGTATCTTTGCCAAGAAAATCTAGATGGGTTATGAAGAGTTGGAAGGGACCGAACAACAAGTGCCTTACATAAGCATTGGTCCAATAAGCATCTCTTGTTAAGCTAAGTACTGGGGATACACATTTCCTTGAAAGCTCAACTCAAATGCTACTTCCTACCTAGTTCTAGAAATGTGAGATATAGTAATGAAGGAAGAATGCAAAATGAGAAAGATGCCCTTAATCAGGGAGTAGACAGGGTGATTTACATTTCAGGAAAGAACTAAGTGATCCTTGGATCACAGATGCAGAGCTGATAGGGTGGGAAAAGAAATAATCATTTATTAAGTACCTTGAAATTCAATTCAATTGACTTTTATTAAGCCCCTACTTACTATGTGGGCAACACAATATGCACTGTTTCCAACTTGTGACTTCCAATGTCTAACAAAGACGTGACACAATCAATGGGGAGGCTCAAAAGCACTTGAAGAGCTGAAACAAGGATCAAAATACTCCTTTGCTTGACTTACAACAGGATTACAACATTAAGCCAAGCTACTACTTAGCTGGAGATGAGAGGGATCCTCTCCTTTACTCCACTGGGGGAATGCAGAACATTCTCCCACTGCCTTGAGACCCAACTCGAGTTCCATTTCCTTCAAGAAGTCTTCTGTAACCCACCAGTCTGCAGAGATCTGTCTCTCCTGGGCTCCCATTCTTTAATACATGCCATTAGTATAGAAGTGCCTGGCACATTGTTGGTGCTGAATAAATGCTTGATGATTAATAGATTTACTATCTCGTACAGTTAAACTTTTAAAACTCACAAGACATGTTATTGTTGGGGCAGCCAGGTGACACAGTGAATAGAGCACTGTCCCTGGAGTCAGGAGGACATATTATTGTGTTTGAGTTGGTCCAGAAACCTTTATTTGTGGAAATTGCAGTGCTGATATACAGCATATTTCATTCCAACTCCTCAGGGCCCAAACTGAAATCTACTCCCCAATGCTGTCTTCCAGATCCATTCCTACTTTCAGTTTCCAAGTAGCCACTTATGAAACAGATGGGCCTCTCCTGTTTTTTTTTTCCTCCAAAGGTTCTTTGATTAGTTCCTGCTCTTCCAGTTCTTCCAGACTCCTCAGGTCAGTAACGACTGTCAATGTAGAAGTCTAGGAGCAGTTTTTCCCCCCATATGTATGTCATCATGTACCAAAGGTTGTCTATTAATGGAGTCCCATCAACAAAATTCAAGGGGATGTACTGCAGGAAACTGGGTCACTTCTCTATCCACTGAGTGAATTAAAGTCTTGTGGGTCCTAGCAGATAATATACTTCTTCAGAGGGTAAGATGAACAAATCTTTATTTAATAATAAGGTGACATGGTTAGAACCATGCTACATTGATGTTAGACGTAATAGAGAACTGTTGGTCTTTATTGATGAAACCAATGACATGACCAGACCCGTGATTCAGTAATGTCATTTTTGTAGTAGTATGTAGATGGACAAGTGTAAAGCCAAGCAACAGTTGATTCCCAAAAGAATGATACTGGGAACAGCTTTTAAGATTCAGATTACACAGTAGTAGTGAATACTCTGTTTATTCCATTACAAATCAAGATTCAGCACAATATTCACAGTATAATATTCTCAATATTATATGTTATAGTCACAATATTTAGAACAAGGAATAAAAGAAGAATCACCTGGTTTCCCTAAGGGGGAAACCAGCTAAACACTTAAAGATTCAATCAATAATTCACAATATACTGATCATCCACTCATGGGGCAACCATTCACTTTAGTCTCCAATAAAGTCCTTTGAAAACCACACAAACTTTCTAACCCTTGATTTCCAACAAACCTCAGTTTAATCCAAGGGGAGGCCTTTTCTTCATTTTGACTCTGGGTGGTCTCTCTGATTCCCTGGATCCTCTTCCCTAGTCCCAGCTCCCTCCTGAATCTGCCAAACAATCACCTGGATTCAGGTGCTGCCAGCTGCCAGGCTCTTGTCTAGTCCTCAGAGATAAACAGCTCCCAGGTCCTTGTCCAGTCCTCAGGGCAATCCCCGGCACACACTGAAGTTCACAGGGTTCAACACACCTCAAACCCTTCACCACTTCTCTTGCCTGGAATTCAAGGATCAGCAAGGCCACAAACAAACACAGTCCCATCCTGTTTGTATTTCAGTCAGCTTCCAGATACTGGGAAAGGAACTCTCTCTCTCTCTCTCTCTCTCTCT
>CM053596.1:70294545-70305679 GCA_028646575.1 Pseudocheirus occidentalis
CTTAGCCCTAAGCTACTAGGTGCTACTTAGCCCTAAGTATCTGATAAACTGATTACTATTACAACAGGGGAGTTATTTAGGATGAGATGTTAACTAATTTAAGATGAGATAGTAACCAATGTAACAGTACAGGAGAGAGGTAGTGTGCTGTTGGACCCAGTGACACTAACCTAGTTTTTCCCCGGAATAAGACATTCCATCTCAAGACTCTTAGCATTCTCTGACTGTTCCCCATGCCTGGAATACTCTTCACTCATCATCTCCTCCTACAGGTTTCTCTGCCTTGCTTTGACCCCCAACTAAAATATCATCTTTTACCATAATGTTTCCTGATACCCCTTAATGCTGGTGCCTTCCCTCTCACGATAATTTTCCATTAGCTTGTTTGTGGCTCATTTGTGCATATGGGTTTGCTAATTTCCCCAACTAGATTGTAAATTTTGTGAGGGAAAGGACTGTCTTTTGCCTCTTTTTGTGTCCTCAATACTTAGCACAGTGCTTGACATAACCTAGACACTTAATAAATAATTATTGTCCTATTTAAAACATTCTCATACATGTATGTATACTTAAGCATGGACATGTAGCACACACATATGCATAAACCCTGACATACATGAAAATATACATTTACATCTATATATAAAAGTTTACTAATATAAAAAAGTTCATTCACAAGCTTATGAAAAGTGATCCCAGGTTCCAGGTACTTTGTGGTTCATACTATTTTGCAAACTGTAGCTCTTTATCCCTTCAGCATTAGTGTGTTTACTTTTACTAATCATTTACACTTACTTTAAATCAAAGTCACTCAGAGAAGTAAGGAGAGTAGACATGTCTAAAATGTGACCCTCAGGCTGCATACATTCCACAACATTCCCGAGTACAGTTTCAAAATGATTAAAATGGTTTGGGGAAATATTTAAGTAAATAATTTAAAATGTACATATATTTTAATATTAGGTCATAGAGATCCTTATGTACAGATTAGTAGATCCCATTGCTATTTGTGTTCAACATCAGTAATAGAGAGGAACTCATTCTCTTGCAAATCTACACCCTCAATCAGAAGATTAGAAACACCTAAGAATTGTTTATGGGATACATACACATGGGGACCCATTTGATCAGAGCCCAGGTATTGAGGAGTAAATAACATTACCACTGCTGAGACCTGCCAGTGTTTTCTGTTGGAGTCACTGATACATCTATCACTTACTGTCTGCCAAATCTCCCTGTTGGGGGCCATGTCTCCAGGGCACCTTGGTGAGTGGCATGGTTCCGCTTTGGCTAGTCTTCAGGCCTGCAGCTCTCTTTTTGGCTTCCTAAGACAGTTGGGCCACCTAATTCAGACTCTACGTGGTGCAGTAGGGAGGGAGCCAGAGGAGAAGAGAGTCACTGGATGGAAGAGATCCTCTGACTCCTAGCTTTCTTTCCCCTGAACCTCCCTTGAGAGTGTCAAAGGCAGAACTGAAGCCTGACCTCTCCTGGCCCCATCTCCAGTGTTGCCTTTTTAGTGCTCCTTTTATCTTCTATTACTGATTGACTTTTCCACCTTTCATTGTGTCTCCCTGCCTTCCTATTCTCAGCACAATTTCTTCCAACTCCTCAGAGCCCCAACTGAAATTCACTTCCCAATACTGCCCTCCAGTTTCATTCCTACTCTCAGCACCCAAACATTTCCTTATGCAACAGATGGGTCTGTCATTGCCTTCTGTTTTTCTTTCCCACAGGGGATCTTGGATCAGTTCCTGCCCTAGTTCTTCCAGGTCCCCCTGATCAGTAACCACAATCAAAGTCACAGGTGTGTGATGCCTTTCAGAATCTCATGATGAGTAATGTCTCACTCTTAAGTTCCAGGAAGGGAAGAAGCTTATCTCTTGGGATCTTTGAGGGTTGATAGCATCTCAGTGATTAATTAAGGCAGTAAAAAGGCAGGAGCATGTCCCCATGTCTCATTGTGACGTTGGGGAACATTGAATTGTAAGCTAAGATTTAATGCAGCAATAGGAATTTGGCATTAGATGGACAGTTTGAGATCATTTTGGGGACAGCAGAGAGTAGGAAATCTAGCCCTTGATTGTTGGAGCCTAATATTGTAGGAACTGATGGCCACAGGCAGACAGAAATGTTTTCTCAGCAAAACTTCAGGGACAATGGAAATATCATAACAACAACAATACCAAAAATAAATAAGTAGATAGAATTATGTTACTAAGAGTTGACTCCCCTGATTCAGAAGCAGCTGGAGATAAATTTGTCCTCTCCAATACTGACCATTTACAGAGAAGCAGAATCCAGTCTTCTATACAGTTGTATCTACTTGTAACATCCTTGAGTGTCACTGTAGATTATAAAATTGGTTATAAAATACTTAGTTATTTCTGCTCCCTTCTAGTTTTTCAGGTCTTGTTTATCTGCTCCCTAGGAGGAGGGGTTTAAGTTGTGATATTTTCTTTGACTCCTGGCATTGGTTTCTCCCATATCTCCTTCTCTAGGAAACAGCAGGTAAGGTCAAACTCCTAAGAGAGTGAGATATGCTCCCAGAAACACTCTTATTTTCTGCCCTCATTTAAATTCCTACACATTTTTAGCTAACCCCTGTTCTCTTTATGTTTGAGGGGAAAAATAATCAGACTATAAGAAACTAATTACCATTGTTAGTGGTTATTAATATACAGGTGTAACATATGGTGCTAAAGAGGAAGCTGGGTAAGAAACAGGCCTAAAACAAAACAGGACCATGGATTGGCTAAACATGGAAGAAATTTAAGTTAAGGAAGAAAGTCAAACCTTTGTTGAAATGATACGAATTTTCCTAAGGACTCCAAACTATTGTGATTGTACTGATAACTTTCATCTTACAGAAATTCAGTAAAACAGCTGAAGTATATCCTTGAGGGCTGGAGAAATGGGCAAGAACATCATTTCACCTCTGGGATAAGAATCAACCTGTCATGCCAAGGTGTGAATGGTTAAATTTCCCTAGAGAAGAGGGATAGGAAGGAGAAGACAGTGATAAAAAAAAAGCTCATGTCCCAGACCACTCCCAAGGAGGAGAGAGGAAAGACCTGGAAAAGATTTAGTGCTATCCTGTTCAGTATCAAGAAGGGAGTAGAAGGGTTAGAGTGCTGGCTGGCCAACTCAATGCTGGTACCCAAACATTCCACAGAAGTGACCTCCCTTGTTGGTTTCTTGACTTTTAGTTTATTCCTTGGTTTAATGCCTTGAGACTTCCTCTATCTAAGTAGACTGCCTCCCTTCCCAAGTTCTTATTTCTGGAGATCTAGGGAATAAAAGAGCCTTTCATCTCCTATTGAGTAAGAGTAAGTCTGGGGCAGAACTCTATCTCATTGGAATTCGTCCTTGTCTGTTATTTTCTAGAAGCCAGTACTTTCTCCAAGTAGCCTCCATGCTTGGCATGTGATAGATACTTGATAAATGCTTATGATTGATGGGTAACTTTTGATTTTAGGATGAGAAAACCCACTGAGCTACAGTCATGTAATAGGACTGAGATAGGGAATCAGGGTCATCTCTATGCTTTTTCCTAATGATCAGGATCAAAACTTCCTGATATTGGAGAAGAGGAGCTTCTGGATCATGAAGAGAGTTTGCTAGAGGCAAGAGGTTATTCAGTAAGTGCCAGTAGGTGGGGGAAGGGATTGAAGAGAAGGGGAGATGGTGGATATGGAAGAAGGGAGCTAATGGAGGACATTTCAGCTGTGGTTGAAGAAAGGAGAAAAGAAGGACCCAGTGAGTGGAGAAAGGAGATAAAATGAAATAGGTCAGGCTTCGATCATGTCTTTTATCTCAAGGAGCACAAGGAAAATGTCCCAGGAAGACAATATTTAGACTCCTCTTTAAGAGAATTCCTTGGAGTTTATAGAGAGAGAGGAGTAAGGATGGAAGTCTTTTTCTTTTTTAAAATGAGTGCTGATTATACAGCAAAGACTAGGCTAAGGGGCAGGATTAATAGGAGTCACTTTTTTCAGTTATTTTTTAGTCATGTCTGACTCTTTGTGAGCCCATTTGGGTTTTCTTGGCAAAGATACTGGAGAAGTTTGCCGTGTCTTTCTCCAGTTCATCTTAAAGATGAGGAACTTAGGGAGACAAGGTTAAGTAACTTGCCCAGGGTCCCACAGCTAGTCAGTTTCTGAGGCCTGTTTTGAACTGAGGAAGATGAATCTTAATGATTCCTACCCCAGTACTTTCCATACTGTTTCCCTGCTCTGCTAGCAACAGCTTCAGACTCACCCCAGAAGCATTTAACCTCTCACTCAGGAGATCCTTCTGGTCATTTTGGAGTGCTTTGACTCAAATTTTTCAGCAGATTTTCCAGAATGAGTGGCTAATACCAAGATTAGCAGCTCCTCAGGAATGGGAAAGGAGGCTAGAGATCTTCTGTGCAGAGGGGAAAAAAATAAAAGAGGAAAAGACCAGTTTCCCTCTTATAGGATAGGAGGTAAAATGTGGTTGTTGTTCAGTGAATTTTGAAGACAGATTCACACATTATGTAAATGAGGTCAATAATTGAGTGTTCAACTTTGGCAAAATTAGGAGTCTTCAAAATAAGGAACAGAATATATAAAAATGCCCTAACACAGGAAAAGATGGAATTTGTATTTGACTCACTAGAGAAATGAATGTACAAAGTTTTGGATGAATGATTTGGCCAATTTTTTTTAAAGAACCTTTAGTCTTCAACCTTTAGTCCAAATTAAGGGTGTACTCAATACAATTTTGGTTAATGTGAATGAATGTTGCTAGTAATGGAAATATTTGTGCCATCTACGTTTTGAAGTTGAGCCTTATCTGGTACTGAATGACTACCTCAAGGCTCGTTTAAATGATATTTGCAGAGGATTTGCCTCAGAAACAAGTAAAGCAATGTACTTTTGATAAAAAATGAAAAATTTCTTGTTAAGAGTGTGGTTTCCCTTAATGTTGTATGAATCATTTTGAAATATTTGACAGAATTTAATATAAATTAGAAGCATAATCACTCGAAAGGAATTAGAAGAGATCCTGCATCTACAAGTTCTTAAAAGCAAATTTGGAAATATTTACTTGGCAAAATGAAAAACTGCCTGTGAATCTGGAAATGTTAGCTCTGACCACCTAAAAGCAAAGTTTTACAACAAGTTTGCAATGCATAAAAAAAAACAAAAGATGCCCTAATTTAGAAACAGGATTAACTGAAGCAAGGCTGGGGCGGGGGGAAGAGGGCAGAGGGCAGAGGGCAGAGGGGAAGAAGCCAAGTACACCTGAAAACAATCTGAAACATGCTTTGAAAGCAGAGAAGCTTAAGAAATGTATTTCTGAACTCAGCCAGTATAGAATGTCAAAACTGGTAGAGGAAGTAAATTGTGACGATTAATAACGTTTCAAGAGACATAGTTTCTGAATAACTTGAGCATTTTATTAATAAGACAAGTCAATTATTAATAAATAGCTAGTCATTTGGTCATGTCTCTTAGACCAAAGACCCTCATGGCAGACTCAGAGATTATATCTTCTTTTGGAAGAGGAGTGGCAATCAGCTTTGATTGGTTAATACAGTGGGAGGCTTGCTATATTAAAATGAGGGACTGAGAGTGGTATATCTCCTTTGGACTGAAAAATTATCTTTATACCCAGAATAATGCCAACTTTGGGCTATCCATTCAAAGAATATATGCCCCACCCAGACCAGGGTGGAGTGTTGAACAAGAAAGTTAGTCCAATCTCATTACAAGCAATGTCTTTCAGAAGATTGAACTTTTTCAAATCAGGACTTAAGAAGGAGAGAAGTCTGGATTTCTCCAAATTATTGGCTATTAATCATTTCTCTCAAAATGAATTGGCATTGTTGTTTTTTGAGTAAATCATGAGCAGATTAATTCAACTAGGTTAATGTTATCTGACTGGCAACATATCATGATCCTTTGTTCAAGATTCCCATAAATATTACCTCAAATCATTTTGTGGTACAATCATGTCCAATGATATATAGGGAATTATTCGAGTTTGAAACCTCTCTCCAATGTAGAAAGGGCTTTGATATTGAGTAATGATAATTTTTTCTTTATTTAGTTTTAATTTTTGCTTTCTGGAAGGGGAAGTTAGGGCAATTGGGGTTAAATGACTTGCCCAAGGTCACATGTTTAGTTTTTGTGATAATTATCTGAGGCCACATTTGAACTCAGGTCCTCCTGAGTTCAGGGTAGGTGTTCTATTCACTGCACCACCTAGCCAACTCATAATGATAATTTAAATAAAACTGTTTCTGGTAGACTTGGGTCTGAACATAAATATTGCTAATTTTTCCCCCTCAGGAGGACCAGGCTTGGAGGGCTTTAAATGCTAAACACAGGTACTTATATTTCAGCCTAGAGACAATAGGGATTCAGGGGAGTTTTTGAGCAGTGACACAATCAGAACTATTTTAGGAATATCACTGGCAGCAGGAATGGGGAGGATAGATTGGAGAAGGGGCCTGAAGTGTAGAAATAAATTAGGAGGCTATTGCCCATCCAGATTAGGAAGAGAATATGAGTGACTGAGTTAGGGTAGAGGTTGTAGCAATACAGAGCAGGAGGTAGACTTGAGAACTCCTGTGGAGGTAAAAACATCAAAATTTGGAAACTGATTGCATATGTGACCTGAGGGAAAAAAACATAATAAGAATTTACTAACCCTGCATTCTCTCTATTGCCAGTTATAATTTTGCCAATCTCCTCAAGTCAAATCCCTAACCCTTTTTTTGATCTTGTTTTCTTCCAGTATAGGCTAAACCAAACCAAACCAAACCAAACCAAACTAAACCAAACCAAACCAAACCAAACCAACCAACAAACCAATCCAGCAACCTTGTTTTCCTTAGGTACAACAAAAGTGAGAAGAGTTCCTGCCTTTCTAATTTTATGCGTTTACTCAAAAAACTCAGGTACTGGTTATATGGATTAGGTAGGTGGCACAGAGGATGGGGGGGGCAGTACTGGAGTGAGGAAGAATCTTCTCCAGAGTTAAAATGTGCCCTCAAACACTTACTAGCTGTGTGATCTTGGCCAAGTCATTTAACCCTGTTTACCTCAGTTCTTCATCTATAACATGAACTAGAGAAGAAAATGACAAACCACTCCATTATCTTTGCCAAGAAAAATCTGGAACGGGCTCAGGAAGAATCAGAAGCGACTGAACAACACAGACGGGTTGGTTCATAAGAACTCCTGTTACGCTAAATCCTTAAGATACAAAATTTCCTTCAAAGCTCATCTGAAAGGCTACCTCCTACCTACTTCTAGAAATGTTGATTATAGTAATAGGGGAAGAGTACAAAATTAGCAGGATATCCATTAACACAAAGGAGACAAGGTGATCTATATTTCAGGAATGAACTAAGTGATTGTTGGATCACAAATGGAGAGCTGAACGGGTAGGGGAGAAAACAACCCTTTATTAAGCACTTTGAAATTCAATTCAGCTAACTTTTGTGAAGCTCCTACTATGTCGCAGGTCTTATGTTAATGCTTTACAAATATGTGTGAAAAGGCAGGCATCTCAGAGACCATTTAGTCTTATTTCTGTCCTTCATTTTACAGAAGAGGAAACAAGCCAATGAAGGTTAAGTGACTTACCTAAGGCAATACTGGTAATAATTGTCCTACGTGGGATTTCAATCCAGTACCTCCGATTCCAAATCAGTAGGATGATGTAGCTCGGAGGCTCTGCTGGAAGAAGGAAAATGCAAATATCTAGCCTGTGCAGGGGTCCAACAGGTTCCACTCCCCAGTCCCATCCCCAGAGACCCCAGCTCCTCTGACTAGGTAATGGGAGTAGTACACACTGTTAAGAATTAACAGCAAAAAGAAAGGATGAAAGAAAGAAGCCTGACTCCTGAGCCCACTCTGCCTACCCCTCCTTCCCCTTTCGACAGTGGCATCCTAGGGCTTTGTCCTTCCTTTGCTCTTTAGCTCGGACCTCCTGGGGCGTGGCCTAGACCTACTGAGATTGCTTGCCCAAGATCAATTTATTTTCACTTTCTTTTCCCCCAAGTCCTGCTTAGTCTGAGGCAGGGCAGCAGAGCGGGGGCGGGCCACACGATGGCCGAGACTGTCCGCTGCCGGCTCGTTCGGCACTTGGAGCACCTGACCTTAGAAGAATTAAAGAAATTCAAGCTGTACCTGGTGGTGTATCTCCCCCGCGGCCGCCTGGAGGGAGCCGATCGCACAGAAGTGGCAGAGCTCCTGGTCAGTTCTCTTGGGGAGCAGGAGGCCTGGGAGCTGGCTCTGAGCATCTGGGAGAAGATGGGCTTGATGGAGCTGTGGGAGCAAACCAGGAAGGGTAAGGGTCCGCCTGAAGGCTGGGGTGTTCCCGTCCAACTTGTGCATTCCCCCAATTTTCCTTTCTTGGTTACTCCCTCCCTCCCTCTTTCCTTTCTTTCTCTCTTCCTTCTTTATATCCTCCCTCTCTCTTTCCTTCCTTGGATGCTCTTCTAGTGCTGCTCCCAGACTAAAATTATTATTTATGGATCATTTCCCTCTAAACTAAAGAATGTAAACAACTTCAGTGCGGGCACAATTTCATTTCAGCATCTAGTCCAGTCTTTCACATGTCTTAACATACTTAATAAATGCTTATCTAATAATTTCTGCCTTTTTTCTTTGAATAAAAGGATGTAGGTCTGAGATGGAGCGGGCAGGAAGCGTCACCTCTGTGCATTTTCCTAACAATCAAAGTGTGAGGAATACAGTCACTGTTCCTGATACTGTAGAGGAAAAGCTTTTGGGCCCTGAGGAAAGTTTGCTGGTGGCCAAGAGAGTCTTCAGGAGGCACCAGTAGGTGGGGGAGAGAGAAAGGGAGACAGTAGATCTGGGAGAATGGGGGTAAGGGAGAAGATTTCAGCTGTTCTCTGAGCTTAGCAAAGGAGACTGGGGGGTGGGGTGGGTGAGGGAACCTGTGGAAAAAGGAGGATATGGAATGAAATGGGTCAGATTTTGATCAAGTATGGTATCTCTGCCCAAGGAAAATGTCCCAGGAAGTGAATGATCAGACTACTGAATTTCAGACAGTTTCCCTATGCTGAGTCAGGAGCAAGGGTAGAAATTTTCTTCTTTTTTTCTTTAAATAAGTACTAAATAAAAAGTTAGTCAAATGACATACACAATAGCAAAAATGGAAAGAATCTGGTTCTGTTAAATAGACTTTTATTGTTCTCATGACTCTTCACGACACCATCTTTTTTTTTCTTTTTGCAAAGATACTGGTTTGCCATTTTGTTCTTCACCTCATTTTACAGTTGAGGATCTGAGGCACAGAGCATTAAGTGACTTGCTGAGAGTCACACAGCCAGTTTGGAACTCAGGAAGACAAATCTCCCTGACTTTAGGTCCATTGTGTCACCTACATGCCCAAAACCTTAATGAGTCATTATCAAATGCCTATGCCCGCTCCCAAATGGGACCTGATACTCAGGTACCCTGGATCAAGGAGAGAAGAAACAGGAAATAGCAAGAGTTATCATTTAAAGTTCTAAAGTGGAGACAATGAAGTAGGGTCTTTGAAACACTGGTGTGAAATTTGTGACCCCATCTCTCACTAGTTTTCTCAGACTAGTTCAACCTTACCAGAAAACACTGGGGTCTACACCACAAGCTTTCTTCACACTTAAACTTCCTATAAGACTTCTGGTATGTGTTGAAATCTATTGCCCACATAATATCAGTCTTCAGTTGGAACATCTGAAGTCAGTCATTGAAAATTTGAAACTTCCTCTTTATTCGCTTAGAATTCAAAGGCAGGAATCAACAGGATAACAGTACTATACTAAGCTTCTACTCAGCTGGGGAAAAGAGGGTCCTTGATCCTCATCTTTCCTACACCTGGATAATGCATAAGATTTCCCCATTCCCTTTAGACCCAGATTGAGCCCCACTTCTACTTAATAGGTTCACTATCTTGTTGTTAACCTTTCAGAGCTTGCAAATTATTTTATTGTGTTTGTGTCAGTTCACAAATCTTTCTTTGTGGAGTTTGTGGTGCTGAGACCCAGCATATTTCATTCCAACTCCTCAGGGCCAATACTGAAATCTACTCTTTAATGCTGCCTTCTAGCTCCATTCCTACTTTCAGTTCCCAGGTATCTACTTACACAACAGATGGGTCTCTCATTATCTTCTTTTCTTTCCAACAGAGGATCTTGGATTAGTTCCTGCTCCAGTTCCTTCTACCTCCTCAGGTTGGTAACCTCTGTCAATTTATGTATCTATGCTCACTTAGTTGTTGTTGTTTTTCAACTGTCAACCTGGATTTCATATTGTCTTTTAATGGGGTTGCATCAGTAAAATTTGAGGAGTGTCCTGCAGTAACCTGGACCACTTCCCCAAAAGTTGAATTAATTAAGGTTATGGGTCTTATGGGTCTTATGGGTCATAGCAGATAATATTCCTCCTAAGAAGAGGGAAAGGGAAAGGGAAAGGGAAGGGGAAGGGGAAGGGGAAGGCAAGATGGAAAAATCCTGACAGTGCCCTTGTTTAGTAACAAGGTGAAATAGTCAGACCTACAGTGTATCTAGAATCTAGAGTTTCTAGAGAATTGCTGGAGTTTATTGATGAGGAAAATGACATGATCACACCTGTGATTTAGTCATGTTACCTTTGTAGTAGTAGGTAGAGGGAGAAGGAGGAGATTTGAGATGTGCTGGTAACTAATAAGGAGGCTAATGTAACAATACAGGAGAGAGGAAGTGTACTTTTAGATCCAGTGAAGCTGACCTAGCTTTTTCTATGAATAAGACACTTGTGAGTACAAGCAAAGAGGGATTTTTGTTGTTGTTTTTTTCTTCTTCTTCCTGGAGTTCAGTTTCTCAGGCTTAGGCTAAATTGTAAACATCTGAAGGATTAATCTCCTTTGAACCCTAATAATTCACAGCTGTGCTGAGTCAAGTAGGTTTCATGCCATCTGAGTCTGAGTCAATCACGGGCTGAGTCTTTTGTTATATATTCTAGGGAGATGACATTTTGCTTTGGGGATTGTATCAATAATGAGATATTCACAACACCCATGATGGTTATGAATATGCTGGTATAGTTTTGGATCACAAAATATAGCAAACTCTCCACATGGAAGGCAGAACCAAGGTCTTTATTCAGAA